>ML675708.1:209341-251018 GCA_007922155.1 Mesoclemmys tuberculata
GCCCGGGCCAACCCGGGCGCGGGGCTCCGCCGCCCGCCGGGATCCGCCAGCCCCGCTCTCGGGCCGCAGCCGCGGGCCGGGCGGATCCGGCGGCGGGTCCCGGCGGGGCAGAGCCACCGCCCCGGGCTCAGCGGTCGCGGGCGGCCCTTGTTAACGCGGGGCGCTGCCCCCCCCCGGCGGCGTTCCGGTGGCTTAGCCAGAGGGGCCCGCCCGCATCCGCGGCTGACCGGCTGCTGGGCTTGTCAATCAGAGCGCAGCTGCGGAGTCCCATTGCTGATTGGCCATCTGAGCCGTCACGCACCCTCATTGGTCCAGCTGCCCGCCATTCACCACATCCTGGCCCCGCTCCACAGCTATATTGGCCTATCAGAGCTGCGGCTCAATTCTTAGACCCGCCTCGTAGTGCCTGCGATCTCCCGGCTCGCCAGCGACCCGCTCTTCCGGCCGGGTGCCCGCTGATTGGCCGCCCTGCCTCGTCAGGCGGGAGGGGGCGGGGACGGACGGCGCGACCAATCGGGGCTGCCGCGGGGGGGCGGGGCTGGGAGTCCGGTTCGACTCGAAACCGAGGTGCCGGGTGAGTGGGGGCAGGGCGGGGCTCCCCGGGCCCAGCGCAGCGCCCGCCCCCGCCCCCGCCCCCGCCGTGCCTCCAGCCCCCGGGCTTGGGGCCACCAGGCCTCAGCGAGGGCCCGGCTGGGCACCCTGGGAAGGGTCCGGGCGGGGCGGGGCGGGGCGAGGAGCTGGTCCGGTGCCGGGCGGCGGGCGGCGGGGGTCTCCCCTCCCCTCCCGTCCCCGGGGCTGCCGAGGCGGCCAGTGACGCGGAGCGGGCGGGAGCGGCGGGGCGCAGCCCGCGGGCCGGAGCCCAGGCCGCTGAGCGGGTCCGGACCTGGCGCCGGGGTGTCTCGGGGGTCCCGCCCCGCTCTCTGACTCTCCTTCCCCGGCAGGTGCGCGCTCCTGGGAGCCGCCGGCATGACCCGAGACGTGGGGCTGGAGGACGAGCTGCCCGACTGGGCTGGCGCCAAGGAGTTCTACCAGAAATACGACCCCAAGGATGTCATCGGCAGGTGGGGCTGGGGCAGGGCCTTGCTCCCTGCTTGGGGCAGGGCTCTTTGGAGCGGGCTCTGCGCGGGCGAGGAGGTGCGTTGCATCCATCCCTGGCAGGGGATGAGGGTTGGGTGTGGGGAGCTGTGGTGTGAGTCTGTCTCACTGCTGCCTGACTACAGTACAGCTGATGTAAAGCACTTAGGCTTCTGTAAGGCGTTTGACTTGGTACCACATGATAGTTCGATTTAAAGAAAGCTAGAACGATAGAAAACGAACATGGCACATGTGAATTAAAGCTGACTAACTGATCGCTCTTAAAATGTAACCATAAACTGGAAATCGTGATCCAGTGGGTGTGTTTCTAGTGGGGTCCTGCACGGATCAATTCTTGGCCCTCCGCTATTTAACACTTTTATTAATGACCTGCAAGAAAATATAAAATCGTCCCCGATGAAGTTTGCAGATGAGAGACAAATCGGGGGACTGATAAATAATGAAGAAGACATCCCTGATTAAGGGTATTCTGGATCTTTTGGTAAACTGGGCGCAAGCAAACAATGTGAATTTTAATAAGGTTAAATGTAGATGGATAAACCTAGGAACAAAGAATTTCAGCCACACTTACATGATGGGGGACTCTAACTTGGGAGGCAGTGATTCTGGAAAAGATTTGGCAGTTGTGCTGGATAATCAGCTGAACGGGAGCTCCCCATGTGATGCTGTGGCCAAAAGGCTAATACAATTCTTGGATTCATAAACATGGGACTCTCGAGTGGGACTAGAGAGGTTATTATACAGCAGTATTTGGCACTGGTGTGACTGCTGCTGGGATTGTGTGTCCAGTTCTGCTGCCCACAGTTCAGGAAGGATGTTGATAAATTGGAGGAAGTTTAGAGAAGAGTGATCAAAGGATTGGAAAACCTGCCTTATAGGGATCGACTCAAGGAACTGCATCTATTTAGTTTAAGAAAGAAGGTTAAGGGATGACTTGTTCACAGTCTATAAGTATCTATGCGGGGAACAACATTTGATAATGGGCTTTTCAGCCTAGTGGAGACAGGTCAGATACAATCCAATGGCTGGAAGTTGAAACTGGACAAATTCAGACTAGAAATAAGATGTAAATGTTTAAAAACGGAAGTATTTAACCACTGGAACAAGTCCTTTTGGACTTGAAGTGTACGAATCCGTGGGTGGGTCGGTCGGTCTGTCTGTCTCACTGTGGTGTCTGTTGGTCTGTCCATGGCAGGGGCGTGAGCAGTGTGGTGCGGCGCTGCCTGCACAAGCAGACGGGGCAGGAGTTTGCGGTGAAGATCATTGAGGTGACCCCAGAGCGCATGACCCCGCAGCAGCTGGAAGAGGTGCGGACATCCACGGGCAAGGAGATTGCCATCCTGCGTCAGGTGGCAGGGCACCCTTACATCAGTGAGTGACACTCTCCATCCCCCAGGGACACCCCATGTCAGTGGGTATGTTTACACTGCAAAAAAAAAAAGTGTGTTCTTGAGTTCAGGGATTCCAAGGCTTGAAGGGACTGTTTTGATCATTTGGTCTGATCTGGTGTATAACAGACCAGAGAGCTTCTCTAAATTATTCCTTATTAAATTAAATTATTCAATTTCCAATGATCATATTAGCCCTCTCTCTGCTAGATTGAACAGCTCATTATTTGTTCCCCATGGAGATATTTGTGGACTGCAATCAAGTCACCTGTTAACTTCCTCTTTGTAATGCTAAATAGATAGAGCTCCTTGTGTCTGTCACTATAAGGCAGGTCTTCTAATCCTTTAATCATTCTTGTGGCTCTTCTCTCACCCCGCTCCAGTGTATCAATATCATTTGTGAATCCAAAGCTTTACCAGACTATTTTGCAATCAGTGTGGGGACTTTCTTGTCCTCAGAAATATTATGAACCTCACATAGCCTTTGAAAAGTGGTCAGGTACTCGTCAGTGCAATCTGATTCCTTGCATACAGGACACAACTTGTCCAAGCTAAGGGTTCTGCGAGTGGAGGGAGAGGTTGGTGACTCTGGGATCTGTCCATGTTTTTCCATCATGTCCGGATTATACATCCACTCCTCCCCTTCCTTGGGCCTCTGTCTGTCTCACTTCCACGGCTCATTTATGGACAGCTGCTTAGCTTCCAGGACTTGTATATAGACAGCTTCCTGCTTCTTGATCCTCATCTCTACTTGCCATTTCTGGTGCTCACGTTCTCTGTCTGTCTTCTGCATCCACTCTGGCTAGCTCTTGCTTTGAGGTTGTTTCGCTGTTGCTCATTTTTATGCCTTACTGTTTCTGTTTCCCTTACCGGAAATAGAAAACAAATGAACAGCAACCTCTCTTTGACTGTGTCCAACCCTACCTGGGCTTAGCAGCAGCTCAGGTTGAAGCTTAAAGGGCTGGAGTTGATTTCTTTTCCCCCCCCCCGCTAGCCCAAGTAACTGTGTCTTCACTGTTAGTTTAACCCCAGTTAATAACATACCTTTATTTGTAGTGCCTCTATACCCAGTGATTCCCTCCTGCCCAGATCTCCTGGGCACCCCTATGGCAAGAAGTCCCATCCTGGCACCCTCCACCCTATGGCAAGGAGTGCCAATATACCCCCCACCCACTCACTCTCTCTCTCTCTGTCTCTCTCTCTCTCCCTCTCCCCAGTCACACTCATCGATTCCTACGAGTCGTCTACGTTCATGTTCCTGGTCTTTGATCTGTGAGTATGAGGTCCCCGCCCTGCGCGCTCATGCCCCCTTCTCAGAGGGCCCCCCTCACTTGTACATCCTCTGCTTCTCTCCAGAGTCCCGCCATGAGTGACCCCTCCCCATACCTACAGCTTCACCACAGGCGCCCCCCATGCCTCAGGGCTCTCACTTGTGTGCGCCCCCCCGCCCCTCCCCCTTGCAGGGGCCCCTCATGGCCCACAGCTGTCATGCCAAGAGTGGAGCCAGCATCCTGCAGACCCCAGGGTTGCTGTGGGGTGGGGGCGCCTGTGCCTGCAGCCTCGTGCCCACAGCTTAGGACAGGTGGGACTCCCACACCCTGTACTGTTTGTCTGGGCTCCCTTCCCCTCCATCCATCTGGCTCCCCATGCCGATTTCCCCCCCACCTGCCTGGGCTGATTGCCCTCCATCTGCCCTATCTCACCAGGGACAATTATCTCCCTCCCACCCCCTTCTCTCCCCAGGATGCGGCGCGGGGAGCTGTTTGACTACCTGACTGAGAAAGTGACCTTGAGTGAGAAGGAGACCAGGTACTGTACAGCGCCTCCTGCTGGGAGAAGCTGGGCCTGGCGTTTGCCCCCACAGCCAATGCTCCTGCCCTGCTCCTCACAGCGCCCCTGCTGGGGGAGGCAGTGGCTGCAGGAGACAGGAGTGATGTGGCTCGCTCTCCCCCGCCCCAGGTGCATCATGCGAGCTCTGCTGGAGGCCGTGAGCTACCTGCATGCCAGGCACATCATCCACCGTGACCTGAAGCCAGAGAACATCCTCATGGACGATCAGCTCAACATCAAGCTCAGCGACTTTGGCTTCTCCTGCCGGCTGGAGCCAGGACAGAAGCTGCGGGGTCCGAGCAGGCTGGGGGAGGGGGTCAGGCTTGGCCCAGGGGCCAGCACTAGTGGGGAGCGGAGAGGCCTGGCTGGCTCGGCCTGACGGGAGGGCAGGGGGGAGGCCCAACCTGATCTACTGTTGGGGTGGGCGTTGGGCTGGCTGGGTCAATCCAAAGCAGTGGTTCACCTATTGACCATTGTGGGCTGCGTGCGCAGCTCTCAGTGTGTTACATGGGCCTCATCCACGCAATTATATACACATACACTGCCTGTACGGCCCTGAGGTGTCACCTGGCCACAGCTGTGTGTCATGGGGCTGCAAGCGGCTGCTGGCTCAGAACCAATGAGCCGAGGGGTGTGGGGAGGGGAGAGGCCAAGGGGCTGACCAATGGGCAAGGAGAGGCTGGAGGGGAGCACACAGCACAGTGTGGGGGGCTGACTGGACCTGTGGGACCAATTCTGGGGAAAGGAGGAGGCTGGATTGGGGGAGGGCTTCTGAGGACTGTTTTGGCAGGGCTTGACTGGTCCCCGGGGCTGATCCAGGAGGGAATTTTTTGGGGGGGAGGCTATTAGTCTCTGCTCTCTCTTCTCCCTCCCCCCAGAGCTATGCGGGACCCCTGGGTACCTAGCACCAGAGATCCTCAAGTGCTCCATGGATGAGACGCACCCAGGCTACAGCCAGGAGGTGGATCTGTGAGTCTCCCTGTTCCATCAGCCACCGCTGGGCTGGGAGAAGGGCTCGTTCCTGGGGAGCAGGAGGGGGTGGCTGAGAGGAGGGGGGGAAGAAGGGCTCATTCCTGGGGAGCAGCAGGGGGTGGCTGGGAGGAGGTGGGGAAGAAGGGCTCATTCCTGAAGGGCTGGGCAGAGCGGGGGAGAAGGGCTTCCTTCATTTACTTCTGTTCTCATCATGGCTCTTAGATGCCCCCCTGTGACCCCACCTGCCCTGCCAGCCACACACCCACCTTGTGTGCATGGGGGGGCAGGGGATGGCCAGTTCCACAGCTCACCCACACCTCTCCTCCCCCCAGGTGGGCGTGTGGTGTGATCTTCTTCACCCTGCTGGCCGGCTCGCCCCCATTCTGGCACCGCAAGCAGATGCTGATGCTGCGCATGATCATGGAGGGGCACTACCAGTTCAGCTCTCCTGAGTGGGACGAGCGCTCTGACACCGTCAAGGACCTGGTGAGAGCAGGACCCCCCCCCCCCGAGTCCCAGATTGAATCAGCCTCCTCCCCTCACCCCCATCCTGAGTAGAACAGTTCTTCCCCATCCTCCCCCATGCCCTTGTCCTGAGGGGATTGGTCCCTGGTTCCCCCCATGGTCCAGTGGCTCCGCCCCCTCTGACTCCTGTCCCTGCAGATCTCACGGCTGTTGCGCGTGGACCCAGCGGAGCGGCTAACGGCAGAGCAGGCGCTGCAGCATCCTTTCTTCCAGCGCTGTGTGGGGCGCCCGGTCCGGCACTTCAGCCCCTACCGCCAGTTCAGGGTGAGTCACCCCCTCCCTTCCCCACTAGCTGGGGCTCTTCCAGGGCTTTTCCCATCACAGCGATGGGACCTTCCAGCAAGAACCTCTCCCATGCTGGGTCAGTGGGCTCTTGTCCCCCCTGCCTGCACTGAGCTAATGGGCTCTCCCAGGTTTTCCTCCCCTGCCTGGGTTGAGCTCTCCTGGGTTCCCGCTGTGCCTGCACTGAGCTAATGGGCTCTCCCAGGTTCTCCCCTCTCTCCCTCTGAGCTAATGGGCTCTCCCAGGTTCCCCCTCCTGCCTGCAATGAGGTCTCCCAGGTTCCTCCCTCTCCCTGCACTGAGCTAATGGATTCTCCCAGGTTCCCACTCTCTCCCCTGCATTGAGCTCTCCCAGCCCCAGGTTCCCCCCCTCTATGCACTGAGCTAATGGGCTTTGCTGGACACTTCCCTCCTCCACATGCTGCTTTAATGGGCTCTTCTGCCTCCCCCAGTCCCTCTTCCTTCTCCGGCCCCTGTGCTGGAATAATGATCCCCCCACCGCACACAGGGGGATAACAGGTTCTCCCACGCACCTCCCCCCGTGCTCATGGTCTGCCCTCCTGTGTGGGGCAGGTGCTGGTGTGGACGGTGCTGGCCTCCATCCGCATGTTCTCCAGCTATCGGGTGCGGACGCGGCCGGTGACGCGGGAGCTGCTGCTACGCGACCCCTACGCGCTGAAAGGTGTGCGCAAGCTCATCGACGCCTGTGCTTTCCGCATCTACGGCCACTGGGTCAAGAAGGGCGAGCAGCAGAATCGGGCCGCCCTCTTCGAGAACCTGCCCAAGGCCCTGCTGCATGCCCTGCTGGGCGCTGAGGGCGAGGGGGCCGAGCTGGGCTATGGGGAGGGGTTGGAACTGGGCAGCACCACTGCCCCTCTCCAGTAGGAGGCAGGGACTAGGCTGCGCTGGGCTGGGGGGAGCTCTAAGGGTGGCCTCCCTTTCACTGGACTTAAGGCTAAGGAACCCCTTACAGAGGTGGGAGGTCCTAAGGCATAGTAGGGATAAGAGGTGGGGGAAGCCCTAGTGCAGGTCTGGCAGGGATCTTGGGGGTCCTAGTGTCTGGCAGGGATCTTGGGGGGGCAGGAAGGGGCAATCCTGCCTGGGAGAGGTGGGGGGACCCTGTGTGTCTGGCAGTGGAGGGGTTTGCTGTGCTGTGCATGTCAGGCATGCAGGGGCAGCTGGCATCTCCCTGCCCTTGCCTCTCTGTACTAGGTCAGTGGCTGCATCCTGGGGGAGACAGGGCCAAACACTCCCCTCCTCCCAGATGGCAGAGTTGGGGGCACGGGGCCAAACGCTTCCCTGGCTGTGCTGGGCTCAGCCTGGCCCCTTTATAGCTTAGTTTATCTTTGTTTTTTCCTTGTTGTCTGTCTGAATTCCTGTGAGTTCGAATAAAAATCTATGGTGACCCCTACAGTGCCTAGGCCTCCTTCCCTCCTTTGTATGCAGCTGGGGGGCTTCCCCTATGGTGGGGGGCACCAGCAGAGGACCCTAGGGCTGTCTCTGGGGCAGGGTCAATAGGGGGCTGCTGGGACTGAAGTTCTCCCCCCAACGGGGCAGTTTCCCAGGGCAGTGAGTCACAGAGCCACCATAGAACCGCAGCCCTTTATTGCACTCTCCTCTCTTCTCACTTCCGGCGGCCGCGGCCGCTCCCTTTGCCAGAGTTGGGCACCTTCTCCAACTGGGCCAGCTTGCTGTTGAACTGCTCCTCGCTTGCCTGCAGCCGCTCCTCCAGCGCCAGCCGCAGCTGGGCCAGCTCCTGGCAGAGCTGAGCCGAGATGTACTCCCGCAGGGGGGCCCTGGGGCCTGCCGAGGAGAGTGGGGGTGAAGAGAGCGGCCAGCCAGTCCCCCACCTCGGGGCTGGATCATCGCTGGTGCTCCCTAAAAGGAAAAGGCTTGTGTTCCACTCCCCATCCCCTACCCTGGGGCTGGATTGGAGGACCCCCACCACCCCTTTCACCCAGGGGAGAGGCCCCATATCTCGGTCCAGGCCTCTCACTCATCAAGGCCGCTGTGGTTTCTTACTCTCGTTGGGGGCTGTGGTTCTACTGTCTGCCACTTCCTCTTGCTCTGGGGTGATGACAGGAACAGTCACACTCTCACCCGCTTCTCCTGTTGAGGGTGGGGTGAAAACATTGGATAATTGCAGGGGTGGCAGGCATCATCCCTTCCTCCCTCCTGTAGTGCCTGTGAGCTTGTACCAGCCAGCAGCCTCAGGTGCCCTGCTCCGCTGGGATCAAAAAGCGGCTGCCTCAAAGCTCTGGGGCAGGGAATTGCGCTAGTGTGAGAGCATTTTCACCTTGGATCCAGGGTCCCAGGGTTTGCTGGCGGGCAGTAGCAGAAAAGGAGATGACCCAAGTGTCCTGTCTCACCCGCACCTCCCAAATGATCCCCTCAATGGGCACAAAGGAGGGGACACCCCACAGCTCACCCACATGGCTGAAATCTTGGGGAGAGGGACTGGGGATTCAGTGATCACCCCCCCACTCACCCAGCTCGACCGCCGGCTCTGGCATTCCCACGTAGGACAGCGATATGTCCAGCTGGACCTGCAGGGGGAGAAAGCAGGCCAGGCCCAGAAGCGGCAGGGGCTGAGGCTGCCCGAGGGTAGGTCTAGGGCTGGGCACAGCTGCCGGGGCTAGGTCAGCCCTGCCCTGTGAGGCTAGAGGACTCAGGAAGGGGCACTGTGTGTGGAGAACCCCATGGGGGTGGTGGGGCAGGCCAGGTCCCCTGGGGGGTGCTTGGTTTGTGGCTGACCCTCAGGGCGCCGTTCCTGAGGGGGCACCATACCTGTGGGGTGAAGGTGTACTTGTACAGCTTGAAGTGGCGGAAGTAGGTGTTCACCACGTAGTCACTCATGAGTGCCAGCTGCTCCTGGCTGAAGAGGTCAATGCTGAACGGAGGCCGCTGGGGGAGGGGAGAGGACAGGATGAGGTAGGAGATGGACAGGGGCTCCCATTCCCCAGACCTCACCCTCTTTAACTGGGCCCTGCTGTGCAGGGACTGGCAGCAGCAAGGGGTCCCTGGCTGAAGCTGCTCCTCTGGCTGCGTGCAGAGCCTGGGCAAGGCAGTAGGGCTCACCCGGATGGCGTGGCAGAAGAGCAGCTCAGTGAAGTAGCGGTAACATTCCTCCACGTTGGGAAGTGGTGTCTCTGGGGGAGCAGATGTGGGTGTGAGGGACCTGCACACCCCATGGCCACGCCCACCCTACAAGCTCCGCCCCTCAATGTCCAGGCTCCTCCTCCTCTTCCTTTCCCCTGGCTGCCCCCATAGGCACTGCCTCTTTGGGCAGCTATGCCCTACCTCCTTCCAAGAGCCCCACCCACCCTATAGGCTCCTCCCCCTTGCTTCATGCAGGCTCCTCTATCGCCCATACTCATTTTTGTAGGCTCCTCCCTTGAGACTTACCCCTTTCTTCAGCCCCACCCATTCCCTTCTGCCCCTCCCTTAAGGCTCCTCCCCCTTTCTTCACCCCCCCACCACTCCTTCACTCCCTCCTCCCACTGGGGACAGCGCCTCCCTTTGGCCAGTCTCTTACCCACACAGGCCTCATGGGTGTCCTTGACGATGGCGAAGAAGGCAGAGCTTTGTTCCTGGTTGAAGCTGTGTTCCCGGCTGAACTGTACAGTGTAGAAGTAAAGATCCAGCAGGATGGCAGCCCGTGGGTCCGATTCCCAGCCCTGCAGTTGGAACAGCTCCGCCAGCAACCTGGGGTGGAGTGGGGCACTGACAGTGAAGGGGTGGGCTGTCTCCCCACCAAGGGGCGCCCTCCAGGATATGGCATTCAAGGGAACCTGAGAGTACAGGGTGGGTGGTATGGCGTGCTCTCCCTACAGTGGAAGGGCAAGGGGGGGATCCCAAGCCTAAGCATGGGAGTGGGGGTGTCTCCCCAGGGCTGGGGGGCACTGACCCACGTCAGAGCCTTCCCTGAGTCCTAAAACCAGTTACCTCTTCAGCTCGTCGCTGGTCTGTGCTTTGTCAATGAGGTCCATGGAGTGAACGTCCAGGTACTTCCTGCATCAGGGGGAGGAACCCCAACACCGTTAAAGAGCGTCAGCTGACTCCCCGGCATGGGCTCTTCGGCCCATTGTGGGATCGTGACAAGAGACCAATGAATGTGGGAGGATGAGGAGATACTTTGGGGCTCTCAGCTGATCCCAGAGGATCAGTTTCTGCCATTCCAAGTACTCCACCGCCCATACCCCCAACCTGGTCCAGCTCCAGGGCATTACCTGCAGTTTAAGGACATATTTGGTGCTGGGTGCACCAGAGACTCCAGAACCGCCGAGGAGCTCAGGTCACCTCAGTTACTCCATCTGTACAAAATGGAATAACGATAGCGCCCTGCCGTGTAAAGCACTATGAGTTCTGCTGGTGAAAAGTGCTCTAGAAGAGGCAGGTTTATGAATAGCAATTGCTGGCTTGCTGGGCAAGTGTAAAATCTCCGAATACATCATAAAGACTAATCAGTCGACTAAGCACCTTGCATTAGGTACAAACCTGATTACATTCCCCCTGGATGCTCTAGCCTGGCATGACTCCCTGCTGACCCAGAAAACCATCCCTAATTTAAACGAGGGTCCTGTAGCACCTTAAAGACTAACACGTTTCTGCAGGCATAAGCTTTCGCCCGCAGAAATGCGCTAGTCTTTAAGGTGCTACAGAGCTCTCTTTGTTTTTGCTGTATACAGACTAACACGGCTACCCCTCCGGAACTTTTCACCCCCAATTTAGATTGCCTTTGCCAGGCCTGGAGCCCTGCCAGTGGGGTCGTGCCTTGCAAACCACTGCGAACTCAACACTTCCCAGAACTAGGGCTTGGATTAAATCCCATCCATTTAGAAACACTTCAGCTCCTGGAAAGCTTGGTTCTCTGGAGCCGTGGTTGGAGCCAAAGGGCCCATGTGGGTGAGACAGAAGAGCAGACTGCAGATGCCTGACATGGTGACTTGGCTGACCTAGCAGCTAAAGGGTGGGAAAGTTTCAGAGAAGAGGGACCACAGACAAATTTGAAAAGATTGGGTCTGACTTTTTAGACACCTTTGATTAATTCCTATTGGATGGAAACGCAGGTGTCATTCTCCTTTCCCTGCCCTGCCCCTTTTGCTTTTTTTTGTTCTTTTTGTCTTGTTTGTTCTCCCCTTTTGGGAGGTGGGGGGGAAGAAATCAATAAAATATGCATAATTTACTATGAGAAGCTGCAGTTTGGGTGGAGCAACTGGATAGCAGCCACACAGTGTTGCTAGATGGGGGGGCCTGCCTGACACTGAGCTGCAGCTGCCTCTGGGGTGGGGAGGTGGGTAACAGCTACATAGCAACACCAAAGAGGATGGCTCGCCTGGCACTAAGAAGATGTCTCCGGAGTGGGTAACTTGGTAACAGTCGCACAGTGACACTGCCTAGAGTGCCCCCTCTGGAGGACTTGGATACTACTCACCACATGCAGATCCTGGCTTCATGGGACTGGGGCTGAAAGAGAGCAGTGTGGAGTGTTAGTGAACATGATGAGGGTGGATGGAGGGAGAAGGGGCTAGCCAGAATGGGGTAGCTAGGGCAGTGGCCATCTTGAATCACAAAGCAGAGGGGGCATGTCACGTTTTAACCCAGAAAAGCAGGTTTAGCTGGTTAATGTTCCTAAGGGTCAGTAACAGCTGGGGGGTGATCAATAGTCTAATTAATATCAGATGATCAGTATCCAAGAGAAAACTTACCCATGTGAGATGATGACTATCATGAGCCAATCAACAATGTAATCAATACCAGTGAGGCGCCAATCAGCTGGCAGGATATTCATGAGGTGATCAGCAATGTGATTAATATTCATGAGGACATGGTTACCCACCACTGGGTGCTGACTTCACGAGACATGCTTACTTATAGTCTATATCGGTACAAGACCCTGCTGTACAAAACAGCATTTCCCACTTGACGTTTTGAAATTTGTTCCAAATTGGCACAAAAAGCTGAAATTGCTCATGGACATTTTGAAAAATTGCAGTTTGGAAACTTTGAAGCATTTCACTTCGATAATGTCGAATTGCCTCATTTTGATAATGTCAAAACATTTTATTTTTATAATAATAATAATAATAACAACAACAACGAGCTCTTGTGTTAGTACCAGGATATTAGAGAGACAAGGGGGATGAGATAATATCTTTTATTGGACCAACTTCTGTTGGTGAGAGAGACAAGCTTTTGAGCCATATAGAGATGGCCTTCAGCTCTGGGAACCATACTCTGAGCACAACAGCTCAAACTACTTAGGCTAAGCAATCTGGTCCACACTGCATTTAGCTATGATGCTCAGAGTACCTTTCCCAGACCTCAAAAAGAGCTCCAAGTGTGGCTTGAAAGTGTCTCTCTCTCAAGCAACAGAAGTTGGTCCAATAAAAGATATTACCTCACCCACCTTGTCTCTTAGCATCTTTAGTGTATTTATCCTCTCAACTGCCTTGTGAAGTAGAACAATATAAAACATTGTTATTATTAAAACATTATAACAGAATATAAAATGCTACACATAAATATATTAAAATATAAAAGGTCAAAATCAAATAAATGAAACAAAGCTGAAATGAGAAGGTTTACCACATAGAACAGGTTTGATACTTTTTCATTGAAAATTTCAGCTAAATCACAGCATCCTGGACATGCAGGGCTGAAAGGGACCTCGAGTGGTCTCATCCAGTGCAACCCCATGCATGGAGGCAAGACCAAGTATACCGAGACCATCCCTCACAGGTGTTTGTCCAACTTGTTCTTAAAAACCTCTAGTGAGGGGGATTCCACAACCTCCTTTGCAAGCCTGTTCCAGACTTATAATTAGCCTTCTAGTTAGGAACTTGCCTTACAGTTAGGAAATTTCCCCTAAGATCTAACCTAAATCTCCATTGCTGCAGATTAAAGCCACTGCTTCTTGTCCTATCTTCAGTGGACATAGAGAACAATTGATCGCTGTCCTTTTTAAAATAGCCCTTGACGTATTTGAAATCTGTTATCTGGTTCCCGCTTAGTTTTCTTTTCTCAAGCCTAAACATTCACATTTTTTAGCTCTCAAAGGTCAGGTTGTTGCTCTCCTCGGGACTGTCTCCATTTTGTCCACGTTTCCTAAAGCGTGGGGTCCCAAATTGAACACAGCTGAGACCCCACTAGTACTGAGTAGAGTGGGACTCTTACCTCCCCGTGTCTTACATACAATGCCCCTGTTAAAACACCCCAGAACAATATTGGCCATTTTCACAACTGCATCACATTATTCAATCTGTGATTCCCCTATAACCTCCTGAGCCTTTTCAGCAGTACTACCATTGCCAGCTCTTATTCCCCATTGTGTATTTCTGCATTTGATTTCTCCTTCCTTAGAGAAACACTTTGCACTTGTTTTTAATTGAAACCAATACCGAATTGAAAGCTTGTTGATTTCAGACCTATTCTCCAATTTGTCAAAGTCATTTTGGAATTGAAGCCTGTCCTCTCCAATTCTTAAAATCCCTCTCAGCTTGGTGGCATCTGCAAAATGTATATGCATACGCTCCACTCCATTAGCTATCGAACTACAAAAAGGATGTGGACAAGTTGGAGAGAGTCCAGAGGAGGGCAACAAAAATGATTAGGGGGCTGGAGCACAAGACTTATGTGGGGAGGCTGAAGGAACTAGGCCTGTTTAGTTTTCAGAAGAGAAGAATGAGGGGGGATTTGATAGCAGCCTTCAACTACCTGAAGGAGGTTCCAGGGAGGATGGAGCTAGGCTGTTCTCAGTGGTGGCAGATGACGGAACAAGGAGCAACGGTCTCAAGTTGCAGTGGGGGAGGGCTAGGTTGGACATTAGGAAAAAGTGTTTCACTAGGATGATGAAGCACTGGAATGGGTTACCTGGGGAGGTGGTGGCATCTCCATCTCTAGAGGTTTTTAAGCTGCGGCTGGACAAAGCCCCGGCTGGGATGATTTAGCTGAGGTTAGTCCTGCTTAGAGCAGGGGGTTGGACTAGACACCTCCTGAGGTCCCTTCCAGCTCCACTGTTCTATGACTCCGTGATTCCTATTAATGAGAGCTGACAGCCAAAACGGGACAGCGGTTAGGCCGCAGGTGTGTGCAGATCATGCTGGCTAATATTGTCTGCCTGGCTCCACTCGGGGGCTTGTGCCTCAAGCTGAGTCTGTCAGCGCGTGGGGCAGCGGCTCTTTGTAGCCTGTGTCTGTACAGCGCCTAGCACAGCGCAGTGCATCTGCTCAAGGACTGGGACATCCAGCTGCTCCCCTAACAACGTGCAGCGCCTAGCACCACGGGACCTGGCGCAGGAGCAGGGCGGCGGGAGGGGGACAGGTGCAGGCCCCACTCAGCGGGCTAATGAGTTCGTTAATTGCGTCATCGGCGCTGGTGACCAGCTCGTGCACGTGACGAATAAGCGACTCCCCGCGCGCGGCAAAGCGAGGCGGATTAATTCGCCGGCGGCCGATTAGCTCATGCATATTAATAAGCGGACGGGGGGGGGGGGTTAATTAATATTCATGACGTTGCGGAAGCCTTGCGGGGCTTATACATATTCATAAGACGAAGCGCCCCACCCCCCACCGCGGGGACGGGGCTTGGCGGTTGCCATGGGCACAAGGCAGCGCCCCGCGGGCCCCTCGCTCACCGGTCTCAGGCCGCCCCCCAGCCCCATCGTTGCGGCGGTGCCGGCTCCGGCTTCCGCGGACGTCCGGGACGCGTCGCCACGGCAACCCCGGCTCTGCCAATCAGAGAGGGTATTGAGGCTGAGGCCAATCAGAGAAGAATTCACTGGACGGGTGAGCCCTCGTCAGCCACTCGGCGAGGCTGTTTTTGCCCCGCCAATCACACGGCTGATCTTCCGGGGCCTTGAGCCAGCCTTTATCCTATCAGCCAATCAGAAACGGTTCTTTTTCGGCTCAGGGGACGTCAGCCAATCAGCGCGTACTTCTCTTTCCGTGATTGGATCATAATCCAGTGACAGAACGCCTCTTCACGTCTCACCCAATCCCTAGCCTGTCTCTGACATCATCCAATCCTCGACCGGGACACTGGGCGACTAACCCCGCCCCTCCCTCGCTCTCAACCAATGGGGGGGGAAAGACTCCTCGCCCCACGCATGTGCAGCGGGAGGTAGGGGGCGGTGCTTGGGAGTGTCAGGTGAGCGCGTGCGCAGTGGAGGGGCTGGGGACGGGGTGGGCCTGGCTGGTGGAGAGTGGAGGTTTGGGGGCAGCGCGGGCCAGGTGAGAGCCCGGCAGGGGGCGGGGCTGGGGCTGAGGGGGCGGGGTAAGAATCCAGCAGTGGGGGGACAAAGGTACCTGACCCTCCCTGTTTCCCTTCCAGGTGAGGCTCAACCCCTGGGCTGACCCCCCGCCCCCACCGGCCGCCCCAGCTGCTGCTGCCGTCTGGAGCCCCCCGGCTGGCAGCGCCATGTCAGGGCCAGGGAGCAAGCGGGCGGCTGGGGATGGGGGCTCCGGGCCCCCTGAGAAGAAAGCCAACCGGGAGGAGAAGACAACCACCACCCTGATCGAACCCATCCGCCTGGGGGGCATCTCTTCCACGGTCAGTGCCTGGGTGGCGAATGGGGACGCTTGGGGGGCTGGTGGATGGAGGGCATTTGTGAGTTCAAGAGGAACTGGAGGGCATGGAAGGGATTTGGGAACCCTGGATGGGCAAGTGGGATGGGGGGAAGGTTGATGTCATTTGGGGCTATCTGGGGAAGGCAGGGTGGAGGGATGGGAAGTGGGTGGGGATCCCTGGGGAGTGGGGAGGTGGCAGGGAGCTGGTGTTGACCCCACCCTTATTGCCCCCCTCCACACCCAGGAGGAGATGGACCTGAAGGTGCTGCAGTTCAAGAACAAGAAACTGGCGGAGCGGCTGGAGCAGCGCCAGGCCTTCGAGGATGAGCTGCGCGAGCGCATTGAGAAGCTGGAGAAGCGTCAGGCCACAGATGATGCCACGCTGCTCATTGTCAACCGTTACTGGAGCCAGGTGAGATCCCTCCCCGTCCACGATCCCTCCCCACCATTTCCTGCCTCAGCCCTCCCCCATGATCCCTCCCTGACCTTGTCTGTGGCCAAGGCCTTCCTGTCCCATGTTGCGCCCGCTTCACGATCCTCCAACTGTGCATGCCACACCCTCCCCTCCCCCCATCCCAGCCACAACCCCCTGGCCACGTTCCACTATCTTGTTATAATCCCCCATCCCCCCCACCTTGCCCTGATGTCCCCCACCCTGTCATGCTGCTTATCATTTGCAGTTGGAGAGCCTCCTCTCCGGACCCTGTCATACCTCCCGAGTCCATGCGTGCTGACGTGAGCCCTTGGACTTGGTGTACTCTAGTGGGGCTGGGTGATTGGGATGAGGGAGCCAGGACTTCTGGGGTTTCTGGTCTGTTACCATAGTCTTCCTCTGTTCCTCCTAAAGACCTCTTTTCTGCTCATATATCTCCTCCACTCAGTGGATCCCCATAAAGGGGGAGACAGGTGTTATTTTCTCCAAGAGGCCTGAGCTGGGCTGACTTCTTGCCCCATCTCCATCTCTGCTGTAGCTGGATGAAAACGTGCAGGTCCTGCTGAGAGGCTATGATGGGAACTGTGAGCCCTTAGACCCCGGAGGCCTTGCTCCCCCCTCCGCAGACGAGCTCAAGCCAGAGGCAATGGGACTGGAGCTGGAGAACACAGCCAGCCCTAGTACTGAGGGACCAGATAGGACAGGTGAGCACAGGAGAGGTACAAGCTGCAGGGGACAAGGCTCAGCAGGAGGTGTTGGGCTGCAGGGCATTGGGGAGGGGGTCTGACAAGGGGGTGCTGCACTGGTGGGGCTCAGCAGGATGGGATGGGGCTCTCCCCTCACAGTCAGTATTGATCTCAACATAGCACTAAACCCTTCTCTGTCCCCGCCCCATCCCTGCAGAAACGGCCCCACCCCTTGCGGCCACGTCCACACCCTGGAAGGCCGGGGGGCTCCTGCTGAATGAGCCAGCCCTGTCGTTCCTGGCCACACTGGCCAGCAGCAGCAGCGAGGAGATCGAGCTGCAGCTGCAGGAGCGCATGGAGTTCTCCAAGATGGCCGTGTCCCGCGTGGTCGAAGTCTCCAACAAGATCCACCGGCGCACTGAAGAGCTGTGCCAGAAGATCCATGCCCGAGGTGAGCCGAATGCCTGGGTCCCGTTCCAGCCCTGGCAGGGGAGCAGGATCTCGTGGGTTAGAGCTGGGGTGCCAGGAGTCAGGACTCCTGGGTTCTCAGAGCTGTGACTCCTTTACAGCAGACTTTGACCAGCTGGATGAGGCGTTGAAATCCTTGAACAAAGAGCTGATGAGAGAGAATCAGCGGCTGCAGGACTTGGCTATGCAGCTGCAGGAGAAACACCACAAGATCTCGCTGGAGGTATGAGCCGGCTCCCATGGCAGAGGGTCTGGCTGGCTCGGGTGGGGAACGGGACACGGAGCCTTTCCCCTCTGATCACAGGGTCGGGGACTGGTTGGGTTGGGGTGGATCCTGCCCCACTTACCCCTCTCTCTCACCGGCACAGTACACAGAGCTGCAGGACAAGGTGACGTCATCAGAGACCAAGGTGCTGGAGATGGAGACGACGGTGGAGGATCTGCAGTGGGACATCGAGAAGCTGCGCAAGCGTGAGCAGAAGCTCAACAAACACCTAGCTGAGGCGCTGGAGCAGGTGACCTGCCTCTATGCCCAAGGCTTCCCTTTCCTCATCCCCCCAGTGCCCCTTCCTGGGTCTTACTGCTCCCACCTGGCCCATTGCAGCGGGACCCATAGTTCCCCTCTGCTGCCTGTCTCTGGATCCCACACTTGTTCTCCCCCTCATCCCCCATATCTGGGGCTTGCTGCTACCCATGTTCATTCCTCAGAGCACTGGGGAGGCCTGATTAGAGAGTGGTGGCTAACTCTTTTTCTGATCTTTTGCAGCTCAACTCTGGTTACTATGTGTCAGGCAGCTCTGGGGGCTTCCAGGGCGGGCAGATCACACTCAGCATGCAGAAGGTGAGGGGGCTGGGGGTGGGAGAGCTGGGTACTAAGGAGGGCCAGGTATCTCTGGCTCTTGGGCAGGTGGAGGTGAGGATCCCGGTGGACCCACCACTGGGTGGCGTCCTAATGCAGAGAGGGATGGGGGTTTCTGGCCCTCGGTTGGGTTGGGGAGTCCTGGTACAGGGAGGAAAGGGGGGCGTTTCTGGCACTGAGCAGTGAAGGAGGTTGGTCTCATTGCAGGGGGAGGGGAGGAGGTGTCTGACCCTGAGGTTGGGGAGCGTCGTGTGTGTGTGTGTGTGTGTGGAGGGGGGGGTCCCTGGGGTGGGGTCCTAGGGCAGGTGTTGAGGCAATCCTGGGTGTGGGGTTTCGGGGCGGGTGGGAGCCAGCCTCTGTCATGGGAGCCTGTCTCGGCAGTTTGAGATGCTGAATGCGGAGCTGGAGGAGAATCAGGAGCTGGCCAACAGCCGCATGGCCGAGCTGGAGAAGCTGCAACAGGAGCTTCAACAGGCTGTCAGAACCAATGAGAAGCTCAAGGTAAGAGGGCAGAGGGTGGTGCTCTATGGAGCTAGGCTGGGTAGTGGGGTCTGGCCGGGAGAGGCAGAGGGGGACACCCCCTGGAGCCAGGCTGGTGGTGGGGCCTGGCTTGGAAGGGTGGAGGACTGTGCCCCATGGGGCCTGGTGCAGAGGACAGTGCCCCTGGTGCGAGGTGCTGGGGAGTGGCTGTGGGCCTGTGGCAGTGACATCCCTTGCCCCCAGGTGGCGCTGCGGTCGCTGCCCGAGGAGGCGGTAAAGGAGACCCTGGACTACAAGGTGCTGCAGTCGCAGTTCTCACTGCTCTATAACGAGAGCCTGCAGGTAAAGACCCAGCTGGACGAGGCGCGGGCCCTGCTGCTCACCACCAAGAACAGCCACCTGCGCCACATCGAGCACATGGAGGTGAGGCTGGGGGAGGAGTCACAGCTGAGAGGGGTCTCTTAGGAGGGGTAGGGCCTGTGGGGACATGCCACACTTTTTGCTTGCTCTTTTGGAGGGGTTGTGCCATGCCGCCTCCTGCTGGGATGTACCACTCTGGCTGGGGGTGGAGGAGTCTTTTTAACATGCTGTCTGCAGGGAAGCCAGCTGGGACTGGGAGAAGAGTGATTCTCCCCCTCCCCCTGCCCCATTGCAGAGCGATGAGCTGAACCTGCAGAAGAAGCTGCGCACGGAGGTGATCCAGCTGGAGGACACCCTGGCCCAAGTGCGCAAGGAGTATGAGATGCTGCGCATCGAGTTTGAGCAGAACCTGGCTGCCAATGAGCAAGCGGGTAAGAGACGCTCTCCCTTACCTTCCCCGCACGGCCCCGTGGGACAGCCCGGCATGGTGTCTCACCCCCCCATGCCTGGCCCCGTGGGACAGCCCGGCGTGGTGTATTGCTCACCCCCATGCAGTGGAGCCTAGTGGGGTATACAGGCCCCTCACTAGGGGGCACTGTCTCTGCTTGCTGGGAGCTTCCCTCTCAGCAGTGTCTTCTGCCCAGCCCGGCGAGCTGCCCAGCCTGTGTCCTGCTGAAATTCCCTCCGCCCACCATGGTGAGTGTCCTTGCAGCATTGCCCTGCCACAGCCCCTTCGGGGCCAACTCCTGCTCTGTGAGCGTCTCCGGTGGCAACGCGCTCTGGGCGGTGCCCCCTGCTCACTAGTGCAGTGAGTGTCTTCCCAGCCGTGCCCTGGTGTGGGCTGCCTGCCAGCATCTCTGCTGCAGTGAGCTTTCTCCCACCAGTGCCCTGCCACCAGCTACCCACCGCCCCACAGCAGATGCCCCCGTTCCTCAAGTGCCCCCCCCTGCTTTGGGGGAGTGGGATTCTCTCCCGCCTGTCTAACCTTGGCCCTCCGCAGGTCCCATTAACCGGGAGATGCGCCACCTGATCAGCAGCCTCCAGAACCACAACCACCAGCTGAAAGGAGACGTGCAGCGATACAAGCGCAAACTGCGCGAAGTGCAGGCTGAGATCAACAAGGTGAGGAAGGGAAGGGGCTTGACGCCCCACTCTGTGGGGAGGAGAGAGTTGACTGGCAGAAGGGCAGGGAGGGTCCCCTTTGGGGTGGCAGGTGTTTAGAGATCTCTGTGGGCAGGCGTTTGGGGATCCATGTGGCGTAGGGGCAGTATTTTGGGATCTGGTTTGCAGGGAAGAGGGCGTGTTTAGGGATCTGCTCTGGGGGGTGAGGGGATCTGCTTGGCGGGAGGAACGGCGTTTAGAGATCCGTTGGGGCAGAAAAGGATCTGCTCCGGGGAGGGGCTGTGTTTAAGGATCCACATGGGTGGTGGCAAGGGATCACAGCGGGGGAGGGGCAGGGTTTAGGAATCTACAGGGGGGTCAAGGAGGGATCTGCTCGGAGGTGGGGGGCGTTTAGTGATCTGCTCAGGGCTGCAACCTAGGGGCCTGATTCCCACTCACCCTCTCCCAGATCCGAATGCAGTCGAGCGGCTTCCCCTGTGGCTCAGCTGCACTGCCCCCTGCTCCTGGGCCGGAGGAGCCGGTGGGTGTGGTGCCGGCCATGGTGGTGAAGGAGGAGGAGGGGGCCGTGCCTGCTGTAGAGGTGAAGAAGGAGCCCAAGGAGGCAGTGGCGGCTGTGGTAAAGAAGGAGGAGGCAGCTCCCCCACCTGAAGGAGGGGTGAAGAAGGAGGAGGAGGAGCCGCCCCCCCCAGCCCCGCAGCCGCCACCCCCACCCCGCATCAAGGAGCCCCCAGAGCGCCCCAAGGGGGGCCGTGGGGGGGACCGGGAGCGCTCCCGGGACCGCGACAGGGAAGGCTCAGCCTCGACCCGTGAGCGCGACCGCCAGAAAGGCAGCGATGATCCCAAGAAGAAAGACTCAGACCTGCTCAAGCAGCTGCGCGTTGAACTCAAGTGAGAGAACCCTGGTGTCCTAGGCAGGGGGTAGGGGGCCCTGGCATCCAGCAGGGGTGGGGAGTGGTGGTGCCCCAGGCTGGCTGTGGTGTGCAGGGCCCTTATTCCTCTCCCCCCAGGAAGGCCCAGGAGAGCCAGAAGGAGATGAAGCTGCTGCTGGACATGTACAAATCGGCCCCCAAGGAGCAGCGCGACAAGGTGCAGCTCATGGCGGCTGAGAAGAAGACCAAGGCCGAGGCGAGTGAGATCCTTGCAGGGTTGGAGGTCTGGGGGGTGGGGTCTATAGGTAGGATGCAGATCGAGGGATGTAGGGTCTGCCTCACTCTCTGTATGAGTGGATATGGGGCAGACACTCCATCTCTCTGCCCCCTGCACATGGAGGGGGGGTGTGTGCGCGGAGGCGGGGGGTGTTACAGGGCAGAGAGATGGTGTCACAACTCTCTGCAGGTGGAGGAGCTTTTGGGGTGTATGCAGGGGGTCGTTATGGGGCTGTGACAGAGTCTCTCTGCCCCCTGTGAGTGGAGGAGCTGTGGGATGTGTGTATGGGGATGGCGTTATGGGGCTATGACACCGGCTCTCTGCCCCCTGCAGGTAGAGGAGCTGCGGGGGCGGGTGCGGGAGCTGGAGGAGAAGGAGAAGAAAGAGAGCAAGAAGATGGCAGACGAGGACGCCCTGCGCAAGATCAAGCTGGCGGAGGAGCAGATCGAGCACCTGCAGAAGAAATTGGCTGCTACCAAGCAGGTACTGGGGTGGGGGAGTTGGGGGTGGCTGTGGGGCAGGGAGGTGGAGAAATCGGGCAGGACTGGTGGGGCTCTGGTGTGGGGAAAGGCAAACTGGCAGAAAGGCCTGAATGGGGAGATGGTCTGGGCTCCCCTGACTTCCCGCCCGCGCCACAGGAGGAGGAGGCCCTGCTGTCGGAGATGGACGTGACAGGCCAGGCCTTTGAGGACATGCAGGAGCAGAACATGCGCCTCATGCAGCAGCTGCGCGAGAAGGATGACGCCAACTTCAAACTGATGTCCGAGCGGATCAAGTCCAATCAGATCCACAAGCTGCTGCGGGAGGAGAAGGATGAGCTGGCGGATCAGGTGCTGGCCCTCAAGTCGCAGGTAGGGGGCCCTGTGACCTGGTGCCCCAGTGTGGCACTAGGGGGCGTGGCACTGCAGGAAGCAGGGTGGGGCTCAGTAGGGCGGGCCTGTACATCAGGGATTGGGGTTCAATGGGGCGCTCTCCCCGGCGGTCGAGCTGCCCCATGCTGCAGGGGGCGGGGGAGCTGGCCGGCTGCGAGTCAGCAGGTGGTGTGCTCCTGACCCGGCTGCGTTGCAGGTGGATGCCCAGCTGCTGGTGGTGCAGAAGCTGGAGGAGAAGGAGCGGGTGCTACAAGGGAACCTGGGCACGGTGGAGAAGGAGCTGACCCTGCGTTCCCAGGCCTTGGAACTCAACAAGAGGAAGGTGAGTTGGGGGCTAGGGCTCTAGGCTGCGGCACTTCCCTAGGGGGAGCTCCTCAGCTCTCTGGGGCTGGGCGTAAGTGCTCCAGCACCCCTCTTCAACAGCAGGGCCGGCCTTGCTCAGAGCCCTTTGCTCTGTCGGGGAGTGACAGCCTGTTCCTGCCAGCCTGGCACCCGTGGGTCAGCTGGGACCTGGCATCGCGGCATGAGAGAGCCACACTCAGTCAGCGTCCCACCGAGCGGGACACGGGGCGTCTTTGTCCCCTTGAGATCTGTGCACGTGTGTGAACCCAGATCTTCGCTAAGCTGCCTCAGCGCAGCCTTCTGCTCCTTCTGCTTTCCTCTGCTTTCCAGAGCGACTCACGGGGATTCCTGTTCATAGGTGTGGATCCCAGTTTACCTGATCTCAACCCAGATGCTTGGCCAGGCCTTGTTCCCCTCCTCCCTAGGAGTCGTCTGTGATTCTGCTCAGTGGCTGGGGAAACTGAGTCATGCGTGCTGGTTATGCAAATGTTCCAAAAATCCCCCTGTTCAGTGGTGACGCTGCTGCAGGGAAGCTCGCAGCTTCAGGCTAGGCTCTGGCTGGGGCCCCGCTGCAGGGGGGAAGCTTGCAGGGCTGGGGGGGTGTACCCCAGTGGGAAAAACTATGCGGGAAGATTACGGTGCTGGAGGCAGTGCTCAAGGGGAAGCTCATAGTGCCGTGACGCTCCCCCCTCCCGCAGGCGGTGGAAGCGGCCCAGCTGGCTGAGGACCTGAAGGTGCAGCTGGAGCACGTGCAGTGCAAGCTGAAGGAGATCCAGGCCTGCATGGCCGAGAACCGCGCTGCCAAAGAGAAGGAATCCTTCAACCTCAAGAGGGCCCAGGTAGAGGCCAGGGGCTGAAGGGCAGGGGCCTGTGGGGCATGCTGGGGGGAAGGGGAGGGTCTGGACCCCCTTGCTGGCTGGATCTTTCCCCACTCCAGGAGGACATCTCCCGGTTGAGGCGCAAGCTGGAGAAGCAGAAGAAGGTGGAGGTGTATGCCGATGCTGACGAGATACTGCAGGAAGAGATCAAGGAGTACAAGGTGGGCGGAGGCGGAACTGGGGGAATAGGGTTAAATCTGGCACTGTGGGTGGAGCTGTGCGGAGCCTGGTGCTAGGGGGAAGCACCCTGGCACTGGGGTTAGTGGGAGAGATGGCAGAGAGCTGTACCCAGGCCCTGGAGGTTGGGGGAAGGGACCTAGCCCCCCCACTAACAGGGTCTGTGCCCTCCTTGCCCCCCAGGCCAAGCTGACCTGTCCCTGCTGCAACACCCGCAAGAAGGACGCGGTGCTCACCAAGTGCTTCCACGTCTTCTGCTTTGACTGTGTCAAGACGCGCTATGATACCCGCCAGCGCAAGTGCCCCAAGTGCAACGCTGCCTTTGGCGCCAATGACTTCCACCGCATCTACATCAGCTGAGCGCCTGCAGTCTCCCCTCTCACGGGGCCACTGCAAAGCCTCCAGGATCCCTTCCCCATCCTCTAACCCTGTGTTCCACAGATCCTCCCCCTCCAGGATCCACTGGTAGGGATCCACGTGGCAGATCCCCCTCCATTCTGCCTTCTACAATCTGCTCAACAGATGCTGCCAGGATCCACTTGACATATCTGTGTGGATCCCACCCAAGTGATTTCTGATCCCTTGAGGATCTGCTTGTCAGCACTCATTCTGTGGATTCTGCCAGGGGTCTGCTCCCTCGGGACTGGTCTCCTCCCTCTAATGTTTGAACCTTGGTCAGAGCCCTGTTGCCAAGAGGATGCCCTTGGGGGTGAAGCATCAGAGGGCAGCAGCCACCTGCTTGGGGGGTGGGGGTTGTTCATTCTAGTTGGATTTTATTTTATTTTATTTTTAAATGATGTTTGGTTATGTGGGAAATAAAGATTGGAGAGTCCTACTGGGGTGAGATTCTCCCAGACTGGGAGCATCTGTATTGATGCTTGGAAAGGGGAATGGGGGGAGAACCACAAACATGGGCCTGTGGATCATGCAAGAAGCTCATGGTACATCTACACTGCAATTAAAAGCCTGCAGCTGGCCCGTGCCAGCTGACTTGGGCTTGTGGGGCTGTTTAATTGCAGTGTAGAGTCTTAGGCTCGGGCTGGAGCCTGGGCTCTAAGAGCTTGCGAGATGGGAGGGTCCCAGAACTTGGACTGCCATTAAACAGCCCTGCAGCCTGAGTGGGGCCAGCCATGGGTGTCTAATTGCAGTGTAGAGGTATCCTTAGATTCATAGATCCTAAGGCCTGAAGGGACCATTGCGTTCATTTCCTGTCTCACGCAGGGCAGAGAACTTCCCAAAATAGTTCCTAGAGCAGAGCGTTTAGAGAAATACCCAATCTTGATGTAAAAATTGTCAGTGATGGGAAAGCTATTATGGCCGGTGGTAAATTGTTCCAGTGGTTAATAACTCTCCCTGTTTAAAATCTACACCTTATTTCCTGTCTGAATGTGTTGCGCTTTGAATTCTAGCCATTGGATCATTTTAGACCTTCCTCTGCTAGGTAGAAGAGCCCATTAGCAAATACTTGTTCCCCGGGGAGGTACTTATAGACTTGTGGTCAAGTCACATCTTAACATTCTCTTTCTTAAGCTAAATAGATAGAGCTCCTTGAGTCTGTCACCTTAAGGCAGGTTTTCTTATTTTTGATCATTCTTGGGGCTTTTTTCTGACCCCTCTCCAATTTCTCAACATTCGTCTTTAATTCTGGGCACCAGGACAGGCTGCAGGATTCCAGCAACAGTTGCACCAGAGCCAAAACCAGAGGTAAAAGAACCTCTCTGCTCTTACTCGGGATTCCCCTGTTTATGCCTCCCAGTATTGCATTAGCCCTTTTGGCCACAGCATCACTGGATGCTTACATGCAGCTGATTATCCACCAAGACCCCTGAATCTTTTTCACTCACTGCTTTGCAGGCTAGAATCCCTCATCCTATAAATGTGGCAGATTTTCTTTGTTCCTATATGTATATATTTACATTTAGCTGTATTAAAACACATTGTTTGGGCCCAATTTACAACTGACCCAGATCGCTCAGTATCAGTGACCTGTCCTTTTCATTATTTACCACGCAATTTTTGTGTTGTCTGCAAACATAATCAATGAGGATTTTGTTTTCTTGAAGGTCACTGACAAAAATGTTAAATAATGTAGGGCCAAGAACTGATCTCTGCAGGACCCCAATGGGAGCACATCCATTCAATGATGGTTCCCCATTTTCAGTTCCATTGTGAGACGTGTTAGCTTTTAATCCATTTAATTTATCATTCTAGTTCTTTAAATCAAAGTGCCGTGTGGTACTAAGTCGGATGCCTTCCAGAAGTCTAAATATATTGTATCAACACTACTTCCTGTATCAGTCAAACTTGTAATCTCATCAGAACAAAGTTGCTGAAGTTTGATAGGATCTATTTTCCATAAGCCCATGTTGTTTGGTATTAATTACATTCCTTTCTTTTATTCAGGGCATCCCCCATCAGCTGATCTGTTATCTTCAGTGGGATGGATGTCAGGCTGACAAGCCTATTATTACCTGCTTTGCCCTGTTTACCCTTTTAAAATATTGGCATAACTTTTGCGTGTAGTCAGCCAGGGCATTGCTAGGAGGCAGCTCACAGCTTCCATGCTTCTGGGGAGTGGGAAGGGGGTACCACCTTTTCTAACCTGTCACTTGGCACTGGAGAGGCAGGAACGGCTGAGCAGGGATGGAGCGGTTTTCCCATGACCCCAGAGCCTTCATCCACCATGTGAAATTTAAGGGGAATGCTGCATCCCATCACCCTCCCTGCTGGCATGATGGATGAGAGGGGCTGGGGTGGAGACCCTATATTTGAGATGGTGCTGCTCTACTCATGATCCAGTTTCCTCCCAGAACTGGGACAGAAAACCCAGGAGCCCAGCCCCCCATTCTAACCCACTAGACCTCACTCCTTCCCACAGCTGGAGATAGAATAATAGAAATTTAGGAATGGAAGGGACGTAGGCCAGTCCCCTGCACTGAGGCAGGACTAAATATTATCTACACCATCTCTAACAGGTGTGTCCAACCTGTTCATAAAAGCCTCCAGTGATGGGATTCCACAACGTCCTTTGGTAACCTGTTCCAGTGCTTTTACCTACCCTTACAGTTCGGCTGTTTTCCCTAATGTCTAATTCAAATCCCCCTTGCTGCAATGTAAGGTCGCTACTCTTGTCCTGTCCTTAAGCGCATATGGAGAACAATTTGTCACCTTCCTCTTTATAACTGGAAGATTATCATGTCCCCCCTTCAGTCTTCTCCAGAAAAAAAACAACAGGTTTTTTAATTTTTCCTCATAGGTCGTGTTTTCTAGACCGTGAATCATTTTTGTTGCTCTCTTCTGGACTCTCTTTAATCTGTCCATATCTTTCCCAAAGTGTGGTGCCTGAACCGGACACAATACTCCAGTTGAGGCCTTACGAGTGCTGAGTAGAGTGGAAGAAATACTTCTCTCGTCCTGCTTACAACACTCCTGCAAATACCTTTAGGAATGATGTTTGCCTTTTTTTTGCAACAGTGTTACATTGTTGACTCATAATTAGTTTGTGATCCTCTCCAACCCCCAGATCCTTTTCTGCAGCATGCCTTCCGAAGCAGTCACTTCTCATTTTGTATTTGTGCAATTGATCCTTCCTTCCTAAGCGTAGTGCTTTGCATTAGCCTTACTGAATTTCATTCTATGTATTTGATTATTTCCCAGTTTGTTGAGATCATTTTGAATTCTAATTCTCTCTTCCACAGTGCTTGCAACCCCTCCCAGCTTGGTATCATCCGCAAACTTTCTAAGTGTACTCTCTGTGCCATTATCCAAATCGTTTACGAAGATATTGAGTAGAATTGGACCCAAGACAGATCCCTGCAGGATCCTTTAGTACTTTGGCCATTGCTGTATTTTTCTGTTGTTGTGTTTCCCTCCTCCCTGAGTTATCAATGTATCCTGTCTTTGGTCGTCATCTTCTAATGTATTTGTAAAATGTTTTCTTGTTACGCTTTACGCCCCTAGCTAGTTTAATCTTGTGCCTTGGACTTTGTCACTTTGTCCTATGCACTTTCTTTTTCTTTCACTTTCCTTTTTTCTTTAGTAGTTGTCCTTTGTCATTTTGACTGAGTTTCCACTTTTTGTAGGACTCTCTTTTTGAGTTTTAGGTCTCTGAAGATCTGGTTAAGCCAGAGTAGTCTCTTATCATACTTCCTTCTCTCCTAAGGATGGGGAGAGTTTGCTTTTAACACTGTCTCTTTACAAAACTGCCAACTTACCTGAACTCATTTCTCTTGCTTCTTGTGGGCTCTTACCTACCAATTCTTTGAGTTTGCTAATATCTGCCCTCTTGAAATCCATTGACTTTATTCTGTTGTTTTCCACTCTTTAGAATCATGAACTCTTATCTATTCCTGATCACTTTGATCCAAGCTGCCTTCTGCCTTCAAATGCTCCATCAGTTCTTCCCTATTTGTCAGAATCCAATCTAGGACAGCCTCTCCCCTGGTTATTTTCTCCACCTTTTGTAATAAAAGTTGCGTCCAGTGCATTCCAACAAATTGTTAGATCATTTGTGCCCTGTTGTATTATTTTCCCCTCAGCTGTCCGTGTAGTTGAAATCCCCCAACACCATTAAGCTCTGGTCTACACTACAGACGTATACCAGTATCACTGAGTCACTCGCCGTATGAAAAATCTCCTGCCACCATCGTTACCATCTTGCGGGAGGGCGGGTTAATTACGGTGAAGCGGAGTTCGCTCCTGTCGTTTTAGAGCATCTTCATTAAAGCACTACAGTGGCGCAGCTGCCCCCATGCCGCGTTTTAAGTGGAGTTTTGTGCTTTTGTTAGTTTTAAAAAAGCTTCATCCACCTCTTTTTCCTGGTTAGGTGGTTGCTTGTAGACCCCCCTACCATGAAATCACCTTATGTTGGACTCCTTTTATTCTTTCCCCGAGACTTTCGACAGTCTGCCTTCTGTCCGGCTGTCCTCGTGGCTGTCTTTGATATACAAGGCCACACGTCCTCCCTTGTCCCCCCGCCGCCTGTCCCTCCTGAAGAAGCGCGACCTGCCTGTACCGCCCGTGCGGTCTGTGAATGGTCCCAGCGAGCCCGGCGCTGCTGATGTCAGTGACGAGTCACTGATGTTTCTGCTCCTCCCTGGCTATGGCCCGTCTGTCTGGCAGTGGCATGCAGGCACCCAAGGACCCAGCGCCCCTGCCTCCAGCCTCCCCTCCCGCACCCCCGCTGCCCGGAGCCGGGGGTGGGCCCCGCCGGGCAGTCCCCGAGCCACATGGAGGTGAGCGACGGGGCTGCGAGCCAAGGGGCTACCGGGGAAGGGCTCGGCGTTGCCCCGGCTCTCAGCCCCGGTTCGGGGCCGGGGCCGGGGCCGGCTGCGGGGGCCCGAGGGCGGATCCGCGGGGAGCCGGGGACGGAATAAGGCGGGGACCTTCCTGTGCCCGGCGCGGCCCGGCCGGCGGCGAGGGAGGGACGCGCAGAGCCGCGGGCCGGGCCCGGCCGCGCGGGGGGACGCGGCCGCGGAGGGGGCCGGGCCGGGGCGGCCCCGAAAGGCGCAGGTGAGGTGGGCGCAGGAGCCGGGTCTGGAGCGGGCCCCGCCTTGGCATGGGCCGTTCCCGGAGCTTCGAGCCATGGGAGACGCCCCAGGCCTTTGAGGGACGGGGCAGGACCGGGCCCCGGGCCCCGGCGCGGCTGTGAATCCCCCCCCATGGCTGTCCGGGCGCCCTGGCTCTGCCTGGCTGGATGAGCCCCCGGAATTGACGCGGGGCCGGGCGGGGCGGGGCGGGGGGGTTGGAGGCCAATGCCCGACCTGCGAGCTGCAGCGCAACCACCTTCGCAGCCCCGTCGTCATTAGGGTCCAGAGTCCACGCGCGGAGCAGCGTGGCAGCACTCCCGGCCTTTTCCCGCACGTCTCCACTACGACCATTGACGGCCCGCGGTAACTGAATTGGGTCCACACGTGCACACCGCGCTCCCTGGCTTGGTGGTGCACATCCCCACTCGGCCTGTTTGCACCGATCTAACTGCCGGCGTGGGGCGGTTCTGAGGGCAGCAGCCGTTGATGTAAGCAACGTCTGCACTGCCGCTGCTGCGCCCTACCTGCCTCGACGTAAGCACTGCCCCTCTTGCAGAGGTGGGGTGAAGTCTGTGCAGGGGTGAGTTACACCTTTACAGAGTTAGGTCCCCGTAAGCTGCCTCCAAGTACTGGCTCAGGCTCTCTGCAGACACAGGCAGATGTTGGATCGTGTTCCAGATTTCCTGTGCGCTCTGAGAGCGAGAAACATTTTTTCCCCTTAGTGAAAACTCAGGTTCCACTGCCAGGTGTGCATTCTGGGCCCGAATACATGGCGCCAGTCTCTGCTTTCATCTCTATGCTTGCCTAGCCCATCTCAATTCAGAAGCCATTACATGCAAATCTTTAGCACGGAAAACTCACTGCTGCGAGAGCGGATTGAGATCAACTGCTGCTTTCTAGGGCCAGATAATGGGAGGCTAGGTTAATGAAGGGGAGCCTGAGGCAGCTGTAGAACTGGGGCATGAAGGTGGAATCAGCTGGAATGGAAGTATCATCCTACGGTTGTAAATTGTCCTAATGCCACGTATCGGGCTAAGGGGTGCTGAGTGACGGCGATGCAATGGTAAGGTCCTATCTTAATTAAGCTCTTGGTTAAGGGTCCCTCTGGAAGTGAGGTGCTAACAGTGGATGAGAAGGGGAACCCTACAGATGTGTTTGAATTCAGCAACTCCCTCCACATGACTGGGGTCATGCCTGACCCTGCAGCAGGATTCCCCGACCTTGCTGTGAGCTCTGGGATGGAGCGAGGGGAAGAGCCGTGTGCCCCAGATCTCCAGGGCACTGGGGAAAGGGAGATCCCGAGAGACGCCTGCACAGGTGAGGAACGAGAGATACTGGCTCACAGATCGTCTGGGAGTGAAGGGGAAAGTCGGGAGCCCCCCTCTCTCCCGGCTCTGTTTTACACTCCCCCATCCCTTTTTCATCCCCCCACTCTTTTTGCCCTACCCCTCCTGTTACTGTGTGACCCCAGCCATGAGCAACACCCCCAGCTGTGGGGAGGGAGGGGGGTCTTTGGGATCTAACTTTGGCAACCTGTGGGGTCAGCTGCCCCTCCCCCCGCATGCCCGAGTGCTCAGCGTTGCCTCTTTCTGCTCCCCGCCCATGAGATGGGGAACCCCACTGAGAACCCTACAATCTCCTCAGCAGCATCTCCCTGAGCAATGCCCCCCCAGTGCTGTTTCCATAGAGATCGGATGAGGCGCTGTGGAAGGGTGTAGGCCTCATCTCTCTGGTTATTGAGTGGGGGGCAGGTGTTTTAGGCCCCCATCTCTGGTATGGGCAGGCTGGGAAAACTGGTGCGCTAGGCCATGTCTCTGTGGTTGGTGGGGGGCAGGCAGGGTGACTCGCACTCTCTATGGATGGTGCCTCAGAGCAGGGCCAGCTCTGCCTTAGCACCCAGGCCGGTACCAGCCCTGGTATCTCCCCGGGCACAGCCTGATCTGCCCTGCCAGGGGGAGGGTCTCTTTGCTGAAGTTCAGCTGGGATCAGTTCCAAGACAGCCACGTTCACTGGGCCCCAGCACACAAGGGCGGAGCCAGAGAGGAGAAACCTGGGGGGTTGGGGTCTCTGGGCAATAGAAGAACCCCCCAGATATCCATCAGCTACTGGGCGTGGGTGGGGGGTGTCTTCCATTCAGGGGCCAAGCAGGCCAGATCCCACTCTGAGCTGGCAGGGCAGCAGTGGTGGGTCTCCTATGGCAGCTGGGCCACTGGGGCAGACGCGGCTCCTCTTCTCCCCTCTTGTGAAGGGTTGTGGGGGGAGGTTGCTTCCTGCCCATCAGGTGTTCTGCTCCCTTGGCTGCCCCCTGCACAGCGAGGGAGCCCCGTCTGGATTCTCCTCTCTCCCAGCAGGTGCCCGGGGCGAGGAGAAGGATCCCCCGCGGGAGAGGCCAGTGGGAGCCGAGCCACACGGGAGCCCCAAGCAAACGGAGGGCTGGCCCGACTGGGAGACGGTGTGCGAGAGCCCGCTGCAGGAGATCCTGGTGCACCAGCGCACCCACATGGGCGAGAAGCCCTACAAATGTCCTGAGTGCGGGAAGAGCTTCCACCAGAGCTCCCACCTCATCCGGCACCAGCGCATCCACACTGGGGAGCGCCCCTACAAGTGTGGCGAGTGTGGCAAGGCCTTCAGCCAGAGCTCGCTGCTGACGCGCCACCAGCGCACCCACACTGGGGAGAGACCCTACAAATGCTCCGACTGTGGGAAGAGCTTCAGCCGTGGCTCCAACCTCAGCCAGCACCAGCGCATCCACACTGGGGAGCGGCCCTACAAGTGCACCGAGTGCGGGAAGAGCTTCACGCTCAGCTCCCACCTGATCCGCCACCAGCGCACGCACACGGGCGAGCGGCCCTACAAGTGCAGCGAGTGCGGCAAGGCCTTCGCCGAGAGCTCCCACCTGCGCCAGCACTGCCGCACCCATCGCTGCGAGCCGCCCTACAAGTGCCCCGACTGTGGCCGGGCCTTCGCCCTGAGCCTGGACTTTGTGCAGCACGTGCGGGAGCACACAGAGCACCGGCCCTACCGCTGCGGGGCCTGCGGGCGCTGCTTCCCCCTCAACTCGGCTCTCGCGCAGCACCGCAAGAGCCACCACCGCCTCCCGGCCGCCCCCAAGGCCCACCCGTGCGGGGTGTGCGGGAAGGTTTTTGGCAAGAGCTCGCACCTGGTGACCCACCGGCGGGTGCACACAGGGGAGAAGCCCTTTGCCTGCGCTGAGTGCGGGCGTGGCTTCAGCCAGAGCGCCGACCTGGCGAAGCACCGGCGCACCCACACGGGCGAGCGCCCCTACCGCTGCCCCGAGTGCGGCAAAAGCTTCAGCGTCTCCTCCACCCTGGTCAAGCACCAGCGCAGCCACAAGGGCGAGCGGCCCTACCCCTGCACTGAGTGTGGCAAGTGCTTCAGCCAGAGCTCCAACCTCATGCAGCACCAGCGCAGCCACCGTGGGCACCGGCCCTACCGCTGCACCGAGTGCGGCAAGGCCTTCGCCCAGAGCTCGGCCCTCCTGCAGCACCACCGCACCCACACCGGCGAGAAGCCCTTCGCCTGCCTGCAGTGCGGCAAGGCCTTCAGCCTCAGCTCCAACCTGCGCCAGCACCGGCGCACGCACCGCACGGATGCCGGCCCCGCCTGGGGAGGGGCTGGCCCGCTTGTACACCTCCAGAAATACCTCGGCTGAATAGCAGGGGACACAGGAACTCCGAGGGGTGGAGGTCCCTGGGAGAGGACTGAATTTGAGCCGGGAGGGGGCTGGGAACCAGGACTCCAGGAAGTAGGGTTTAGTGGGTTGGAAGAGAGGAGCCGGGAGTCAGAACACTTGGGTGCTACGCCGGCTCTGAAAGGGGGGTGGGGTCTAGCGGTGAGAGCAAGGGAGGCCGGGAGACAGGACTCCTGCGTCCTACCCTTGGCTCTGGCACTTGCTTTTGTGCTCTGGAGTCTTTTTCCCGTCTGTGTGTCAGGTGCCTCATCTGGGAAATGGGGCCAGCGCTGCTGCCCTTCCTCCGGGAAAGCGCTTTGGGATCGGGGGCTGAAAAGCATGGACAGGGTGCTAGATACGACAAGTCAGCTCGGCTGAAGAGGATGGCATCAGAAGGAGGGTGGGGGAGTGTGTGTTCGGGGGGGTATTTAGCATTCATGTAGCGGGGTGGGTAGTTGTTAACATGAGAAGGAGAATACGAGGGTGAGGAGTAGGTTTCGGTCAAGGTGGAGACTCGGTGGAAGAAGAGGTTTGGGGGGAACGCTGGAGAAAGGAGGATCAGTTTCTCCCTGGTGCCCAGGAATTCTGGCCCTGCTGGAGGTGGGGCCCTCTCCTGTTTCCCCACCCCCCACACAGAAAGGATCATTAACCCTTGCAGGCCCATCCTATCCCCTAATGTCTGTGCCCGTCCTGGCGCAATCATCCCTTCACTCTCCAGAATCTCGCTGGCCCTTGACCCTGCTCCTGCCCCTCTCAGGTGTCAGGGGGTGCGGGAGCTCTGGGGGGGGAGGGGGGAGGTGGGAGGAGGAGACTTCTGGGTACCAGAAGGGCTGCTCCCTGAGAGGCTGAACAAATGGACATGCCTAGGTAGGGGGCAGCCTGCCTCCTCCTCAGCAGCATCTCCAGCGCCTGGATATTCTCTTCACGGCGCATGGAGCTGCTAGTTCAGGAGCTCAGTGACACCCGGGAACATCCCCTCCTGGGCCTGGAGCAGCCAGAGAGGTTCCCAGACATCTGTGTGGCTGCAGCCCAAACTCCCCATTCCCAGCACGTGTCCGGATCCTGCTCCCCTGCTGAATTTTGTGATCGACTGAGTCTCTGTTGTGTTAGCAAGTTGTATCTGTAGGAAATAAACTCCCTTCCCCCGTGATTTGTCTCCCCGTGTCTGTGCTGAGGACCCCATCTTGGGGAGTCAGAATGACCCTGGATATGTCATTTTGCCTGCAGGGAAGTTCAGAAGCTGCTTGGGCTCCCAGTTTTGTGGTGGGGGCCAGATTGTACTGACCAAGATCCCTAGGAGACCTCCCTACAGGATGTTAAATCATAGACACTCCTGGGAGATCTCCCACAATCCAGTATAAAACCTTCACCGGGTTTCTAAACCATGGAGACCCCTAGCAGCTCCACCAGCATGTAAACCCCCTCCGGGACTCCGAATCATTGAGACCATGCCAGTCCTCCCACAGTGTAATCCCTTCAGTACTCTAAATCCTAGCAACCCACAGGTGCCCTCCCAGACTCCTTCAAGACTCCAAAACCTCGAGATGCTGGGAAGAAGTCCCAGAGTGTAACCCCTGCAGGAAACAAAATAATGGAGACTCCCCGGACATACTGGTAGACTGGAACACGCTCCTAGAGCAGTGTTTTTCAGTGACTGGTCTGTGGACTGGCACCGGTCCCTGAGATCTCCCGGACTCAGTTTAGGAAGGCAGCAATCCGGTCTCTGATATCAAAAGGGTGGAGAAACACAGCTGTAGATAAGGGCTGGTGCTAGCCCATTGGAGGCCCTAAGCAGGAATGTCCCCACTCCCTTGACCATACTAAAACAGGCAAGTTCTTATCATAAAAACCGAGTCCACACACACACACTCAGGTACCCTAAGGAATTGCTTAGTCTGTTTATGCCTGGCACTGGCTCTGCCCTAGATCCTAATTCCCCAACCCATAACCATAAGGCTATGGGTAGTAACATAGCTAGATTGGGGCTACATAGGTGGTCACTCTAACCGTATTTCTATGGCTAAAGGCAGGTGGAGAAAAGGCAGACTAGCCATAGAGACCCTGCTCTAGAGTTTCACCCAGGTGGCCTGCAGCCATAGACCATGCTAGTGCACTGGATGACATGACAGAGTGGACCAATGCAGGCAGCCACTCTAGCTACATCTCTATGGTGTCAGGCTCGCTGTGGGGATCAGTGTTCTATGGTCATGGAGCCCCTGGTGGAGTGAGGGGAAGGGGCTGGGCCTGGAGAAAAACATGGGTGGGTAGAGCCAAACAAATGAGGAGGGGGAAAAGGGAATCTATAATATGCAAATAACTAAATGCATATTACTCAAATATGTAAATTGCTATTGCGTACTTTTCATGAGCTATCTGGATCTCTGGTCCCCCAGATATGGGCCTGGCCTGGGGTTGTGGTTTTTTTCTCCAGAGTGTCCTGGGTAGAGAAGCCCTTCCCCCAGAGCTTACATCCCATAGGGGCAGAATGTCCTCCCTCATGCACCTGTCTGCCTCCTGCTGAGGTTTAGTAGGGTGTTTCCCCATCATAGAAGATTAGGGTTGGAAGGGACCCCAAGAGGTCATCTAGTCCAACCCCCTGCTCAAAGCAGGATAAACCCCAACTAAATCATCCCAGGCAGGGCTTTGTCAAACTGGGCCTTAAAAACCTGGAGATTCCACCACCTCCCTAGGTAACACATTCCAGCGCTTCACCACCCTCCCAGTGCAATTTTTTTTCCTAATATCCAACCTAGACCTCCTCCACTGCAACTTGAGACCATTGCTCCTAATTCTGCCATCTACTACCACTGAGAACAGCCTAGCTCCATCCTCCCTGGAACCCCCTTTCAGGTAGTTGAAGGCTGCTATCAAATCCCCCCTCGTTCTTCTCTTCTGCAGACTAAATAAGCCCAGTTCCTAAAGCCTCTCCTAAGTCATGTGCTCCAGCCCCCTCATCAATTTTGTTGCCCTCCATTGGACTCCCTCCAATTTGTCTACATTTTTTCTGTAGTGGGGGCCCCAAAACTGGTCACAATACTCCAAATGTGGCCTCATCAATGCCGAATAGAGGGGAATAATCACTTCCCGCGATCTGCTGGCAATGCTCCTACTAATGCGGCCCAATATGCCATTAGCCTTCTTGGCAATAAGGGCACACTGCTGACTTGTATCCAGCTTCTTGTCAACTCTAACCCCCAGATCCTTTTCTGCAGAACTGCTGCCTAGCCCGTTGGGCCCCAGTCTGTAGCTGTGCATGGGATTCTTCCATCCTAAGCGCAGGACTCTGCACTTGTCCTTGTTGAACCTCATCAGATTTCTTTGAATCCTCCTATTTGTCTAGGTCACTCTGCATCTTATCCCTACCCTCCAGCATATCTACCACTCCCCCTAGCTTAGTGTCACCCGCAAACTTCCTGAGGGTGCGGTCATCCTCCAGATCATTAATGAAGATGTTCAACAAAACCAGCCCCAGGACCGACCCCTGGGGCACTCCGCTTGTGACTGGCTGCCAGCTAGACATGGAGCCATTGATCGCTACCCACTAAGCCCGATGATCCAGCAAGCTTCCTAACCACCTTATAGTCCATTCATCCAACGCCTACTTCTGTAACTTGCTGAGAAGAATAGTGTGAGAAGCCATATCAAAAGCTTTGCTAAAGTCAAGGTATATCACGGCCGCTGCTTTCTCCACATCCACAGAACCAGTCATTTCATCGCAGAAAGCAATCGGGTTGGTCAGGCATGACTTGCCCTTAGTGATTCCATGCTGACTGCTCCTGATCACCTTCCTCTCTTCCAAGTGCCTCAAAATGGATTCCTTGAGGAGCTGCTCCATGATTTTTCCAGGAACGGAGGTGAGGCTGTAGTTCCCTGGATCCTCCTTCTTCCCTTTTTTTAAGATGCCTTTTTCCAATTGTCTGGGACCTCCCCGATCGCCACACGTTTTCGAAGGTAATGGCCAATGGCCCTGCAATCACATGAGCCTGGTTAGGCTTCAAACACTCCAACAAAAGAGGCTCTAGTAGTGCATTATGCAACCAGGAGGAGCAGCACCCACTAGAGGGGAAAGGCCCCGTGTCCCATTCCCCACCACTGAACCAGCCCGTCCCCCTGCCCTGGGGCTGGACCAGAGCTGGTGCCCCTGATGCGTTGGACGGTCACTTTGCTCTCACTTCTGCCTCCCGTGCCCGAGTGACCCTGCCCAGCTCCATCTGGGACAGGTGTACAGCGCCCCACCCGCCCTGAATATGCAGGAGGAGGTGGGTCTGAGCTCCCCAGCCCGCGGGCCCCAAAGAACTGCGGCGGCCAGCCCTGCCCAGGGCGCATTGCCAGGGAAACTGCATTTCCCAGAGTGCATTGCAATGGGGACAGAACTGAAGTGGGGCAGGCTCCCAGCCCCCCCCCCGGTCCCGCCCCTTTGGTTCCTGCCGATCCAGGGGGCGGCAGGTGCGGAGCCCGAGCGGGTCCCGGGGGGCCGGGGCTCCTGGCTCGCGCAGAGGCGGCTCTGCAGGGACGTGCAGCAGATTCCCAGACTGACCGCGCTGGGTGAGGCGCCGCTGCCCCTCGGGGATCAGGAGCTGGGGGCTCGTGGACCCCGGGCAGCTTCTGCTCAGGGCCCCTCCCTGCCTAGGTTTCTGGGGGATCAGCCCCAGGCCCTGCACCCCCAGCACAGAGCCGGGCTGGGCCCCAAGCGGGGCGCGCTCTCCGCCCCAGCCCGGGAGAGGTCACCCAGCGCCGTCTCGCCGCTTCCCTGCCCCGGAGCAGGGTCCCCCGACCCGAGCCAGCCGCGATCTCCGGGATGGAGCGAGGGGACCCGGATCTCCAGGGCGCCGGGGAAAGGGCGGTCCCGGGAGGTTCCCGCACAGGTGAGCAACGAGCGACCCGGCTCGGGACCGGTGTCGTGCCAGAAACTCTCTGCGGCAGAGTCTGGACCCGGCTCTGTTTCTGGCACATCGGATGCCCCATGGGTCGGCCCGGGAGTGAAGGGGAAAAGCTGGGACCCGCACAGCCAGCGGGACCCCGCACCCAGCTCGGTCTCGTCTCGTCTCGCTCAGTAGCGTCCCCAGCAGGTCCCTGTCCTCATGGCAGGCGTCACCTCCAGCTCCCACCCCCGGCAGGAGCCCTCCCCCGGCCTTTCCTGGGGGGCTCAGCTGGGCTGTTGGGGCAACCAAGGCCTCTCCTCTCCCCTCCAGGGAAGGGTTTGGGGGATTTGCTTCCTGCCCATCAGCTTTTCTACTCAGCGACAAACCCCTTTGCCCCCCCTTCTTTCCCCATGCGTAGAACAAGGCCTGGCTGGATTCTCAATCTCTCCCAGCAGGTGCCAGGACAGAGGAGATCCCCCAGCAGGAAGGGCCTGTGAGAGCGGAGCCACATGGCACGTCCCAGAGCCCTGAGCAGGAGCAGAGCCAGGGCGGGGCAGGCCGGCCCTACCAGTGCCCTGAGTGCGGAAAGAGCTTTGCCCGCAGCACCCTCCTGATCCGGCACCAACGGATCCACACGGGCGAGAAGCCCTACAAGTGTGGGGAGTGCGGGAAGAGCTTCTACCAGAGCTCCAACCTGGCGCAGCACTGGCGCACCCACACCGAGGAGAAGCCTTATGGCTGCCCTGACTGTGGGCGCGGCTTCCGCCACAATGCCCACCTGGCGCAGCACCGGCGCACCCACACAGGCGAGCGCCCCTTTCCCTGCCCCCAATGTGGCAAGGCCTTCAGCCAGCGCTCCAACCTGCTGCAGCACCGGCGCACCCACACCGGCGAGCGCCCCTTCATCTGCACCCAGTGCGGGAAGGGCTTCGGCGACAGCTCCAACCTGCTGCAGCACCTGCGCACCCACACGGCGGAGAGACCCTATCCGTGCCCGGAGTGTGGGCGCAGCTTCCGCCATGGCAAGCACTTGACCCAGCACCGCTCTCTGCACACGGGCCAGAAATCCCACCGCTGCCCTGACTGCGGGAAGGGCTTCAACTGGAGCTCCCACCTTGCCCAGCACCGGCGTGTCCACACGGGCGAGCGGCCCTACCAGTGCCCCCAGTGCGGAAAAGCGTTTACCCAGAGATCCAACCTGCTGCAGCACCAGGCCCTCCACCGTCCTGCCCAGGGCCTAGCTGAGCAGATGCAGATGAGTCATGTGGCTTAGGCATGGCTGGGGTCGGGGTCATACTGGAGAGGAGGGAGACCTGCCCCTCAGCAGCCATTGGGATGCCTAGGGTTAGAGGTCAGACCCTGTCAGACCCCAGGGACTCCCGCACAGCATGGACACCTCAAGTGGACCCCACTTCGATGTGCTGCAAGTGGATGGGGGGCTAGGGGGGAGTTGTTTGCTGGAGAGGGGAGCAGGGGACTTTATTAATAAAGGGTGTAAAGTAAGTGTGTGTGTGTGTGTGTGTGTGTGTGTGTATCTATCCATGTGCACGTGTGTGTGTTGCTTCCCCCTGCTGGAGAGAATTGGGGCTATGTGTGTGGATCCCTGCTGTCCCCTTGCGCAGTGATTCGCAGCGTGGGGCTAGGCAGAGATCTTCCAGGGGGTACAGCAGCTCAGCTAGATATTTGCCTAGGTTTACAACAGGCTGCATCAAAAGCACTAGTGAAGTCAGTACACACTAATGTTCCACACAGCCACTGACTTGTTTATCCTGCTCTGTGTACTATACACTGAAATGCAAGTATACTATTTATATTGCAGTTGGTTTATTTTGTAATTGTATGGGAGCAAGGAGAAAGTGAGTCATTTTTCAGTGGTCTGTGACACTTTTCCATTTTTAGGTCTGATTTTTGCAAGCAAGCAGTTTGCAAGTGAGATGAAACTTGGGTGTGTGTGAGACAAATCAGACTCCTGAAAGGGGTCCAGTAGTTGGGAGAGGTTGAGGATGTAAACGAGCTCAGCTACCTGTGTGACTTTGTATCTAAGTGAGAATACCAGACGCTTTTCCTCCCTCACAAAACCCTCCTCGCCATTTCACCGTCAACCCCCTTGAAATCCAGATGGCGAGCAAAACTGCTTTTGTCGTAGAGGAAACACCAGCCCCAAGGAAGGATAAAATCCAGCTGCTGGCAAGGAAGAAAGCGCGGTCTGCACCATAGCACAGCCCGCCCAGAGCAAGGGATCCATCCTCTGCTCTAATCCACGAGATCCTGCTCCCCTCCCGGAACCAGGGATTGAACACAGCACTCTCCCCCAGAGTGCCACAGTCATGTTCAGAGCAGCTGCACAGCTCTTCCAGAGGCACTGGGCTTTCACGGGGTGGGGGACCGTGGAGCCATCTAGCTCCGTTTCCAGGGGTGGTGAGATTTACGTAAATCCCCCTCCCAACCTGTTAACTCCCTGAGTAATTTTGATCTGATCTGTTTTTCAGTGTAATATGGTAACGACTGGGAATTGGCCCCTTGGCTGAAATCGGTCACCTTACATGCTTGCTTCCCTGGGGTGCTCCTTGTACGGCACCTAGCACAATAGAGGCCTGGATCTCGGTTGGTGTCTGTGCAGTGCCTGGCACAAGGGGGGCCCTGATCTTGGTCACGGTTTGACTGATGTGGGGACAGAGGTGAGGGACCCAGCTGGGGAAGTGTTTTGTTGGTGGGGGGGGCTGAGGGACCCAGCTGAGTGTCCAGGGCAGGCTAGATAAGCAGCGAAGCCCACGCCCCTCTAGCTAATAGCAACTGAAGAATCCTCTCTGCCCCGTCTCAGGGGCCTCTAACCGTTCCCTTCAGGCTGGCACGTTCCCCTCTGGCAGCTGGCCTGCATAGTGGATAACAACCCACTGCTGCTACCAGCAAAGGGGTGACTCCATTAAGAGCTCACGGACTGATGGGCATGGACAGTCATCCCAAAAGGATAACAACCTTGGCTCAAAGAGGAGAGAGCTGGGCTGGGCTGAGCAGGGCTGTCCTCCCAAAGGCTTTGAATTTATTAGTGCTGGTGGCTCAGGGCAGTGGCCTGCTCTACATGGAGGTTAACAGCTTGTTGTGACTGTCTGCAAGTGGCATTACTGCACCTCAGTGGCAGTGTGTTGTGATGCAGAAGGGAGGCCCTGGGATACACCCCCGGCAGGGCTGTTCTGCAGCCCTTGCTGATGTTAGAGGATGCTCAGCGCTGCTGCCAATGGGGTGCTAAGTGCCACTGATTAGCAGCCACATAACCCACATGGGTCTGGGGTTGCTGGCTCTGTTGGGGGCAGGATTGTACAGCTCCGAGCGTGGCCCCTGCACAGCCTGGAGGCTCAACACCCTGGCTGTCTGCTGGAGAGGGGGATAACTCCCTATCCCCAAACACCCCCATATCTCCCTCTATCCCCATACACTGCCCCTTGTATCCCCCTGCACCCCATCTCTCCCCCCTGTCCTCCCCCATCACACCGCCCCTCCCACAGACCTGCCCCGGGACCCAGCAGGCGGAGGGGCTGGAGCGAGAACCTGGCTCGGCACAAACCCACCCAGCCCTCAAGGTTGGGGTGCTCCCACAGGGACTACATCCCCCACAATGCACTGCGCGAGGGGTGGCGCTGTGGGGACTATATCCCCCACAATGCACTGCGCGGGGGGTGTGCTGTAGGAACTACATCCCCCACAATGCACTGCGCGGGGGTTGCTGTGGGGACTACATCCCCCACAATGCCCTGCGCGTCGGACCACACCTCCCACAGTGCCCTGCGCGGGGGGAACTGCGGGGCGCGCTACAGCCTGGCTACGTGGAGCCGCGCGCTCAGACTCCCTGCGCCTCCCCGGCCCCTACCCAAGTAGGTGCGGGGCGCCGGGGTCTGCCCCGGCCGGGCGGGGCGGGGCGGGGCGGGGCCGTGCGGGCGGGCGCCACTCACCGACCCCCCCCGGGTGTGTGCCCGTGTGCCGTGCGCGGCAGCCTGTCCACGGCGTGTCCCGTGCAGGCTGCACACCGCGTGTCACACACCCAGCGTGTAACGCCCCGTGTAATGCACGCAAGGTCACACGTGCACCCAGCGTGTAACGCGCCCCGTGTAATGCACGCAA
>ML675708.1:251028-283388 GCA_007922155.1 Mesoclemmys tuberculata
CGCAATGTCACATGTGCACCCAGCGTGTAACGCCCCGTGTAATGCACACAATGTCACAGGCACGCACAGCAGGTAAGGCACCCATGCAGTGTAACATGCACAGGGACACACACAGTGTCATGTACAGGGTGTAACGCATGCAGAGCAATACAGACACAGCATATAATACACACCACGTACACAGAATAACGTGCACAGTGTAGTGCACATGAACACACACACATTGCACACACCGTATAACGTGAAGGGTAATATGCATGCTCATACAGCATATAACATGTATGCACCCAAAACGTGTAGCAAACGCACACTAATGCATGCACTGAGTGTAACACACCCACACACACAGGCTGCATGCAAGCTGCGGATGTGCACACACTGTAACATGCCCATGGCATGTAAAACACCGACTGTATGTGCACACAGAGTGTAACAGTGTAAGCATGTGCAGGCTCTGCATTACATTGTGTTTGTGTGCTGTATGTATTTGACGTGTGTGTGTGCAGTCAGTATGTTGTGTTCTCTTCTCTTGCCCATGCATTCCTGCTCTCTTCTCTCAGTCTAGCCCCTCTTTCCTCAGACTCTGCTCCAGCCATGCCCAGCCATGGGGTGAAGCCGCTCTGCATGGAGTGGTATGGCTCCCGTGGTGCCCGGCGCTACCTGCCTTTACCCAACGGGTGCCTGAGCTGCGTGGGGGATGAGCCAGAGCGCGTGGGATGGGGCTCGCTAAGAGAGATCTTCATGGTGAGATGGGAGGGTCAGAGACGGGAGGGCAGGTTGCCCTGTGGCGGTCAGAGGGCAAAGATGGGGAGCGCATGGGAGAGCCAGGAGGGCTGATGGGTAATTCAGAGGTGGGAAGGGGATGAGGGGTTCAGAAGTCAGGGGGTAAATTGGGGGGGGCATGAGGGATCAGGGACGGGGGCACAGATTGGGAAGGTGGCTCAGTCAGGGTGCATCTGCGTGGGGAGGGGTCAGAGATTATGAAAGTGAGCTGAGGGTGATGAGGGGAATAGAGGGAGGGAGATGAGAGGAAGGCAGATTGAGAGGTGCAGAGGTGTTTGTGGCAGGGCACGCTGATGACCAGGTGGGGACGTCAGGGACTGCTGTATGGTCTCTGACTCCCAGGGGGAAGGTCTCTGTGCTGCTCACCCCTGCCCCCCTTTTCTCCACTGCAGTCCGTGTTTCTGCCCCAGGGGTACCCTGAGAGCGTGAGCCAGGATTACCTATCCTACCAGATGTGGGACACCGTACAGGTGAGGTGGTGAAGAGGAGGAGACTGACCCCAGATCTGGGGGAGGAAGAGACCCTGGGGGAAGGAGAGGATCCAGCACCAGACTTGGGAGATTGCAGGTGCACTGGGGGTTAAGGGAACCCAGCTCCAGCCCTGAAGGTATTGGGGGACCCCTATTGCTTAGCAGTGGGATTTGGGGGGTCAGAGTGCAGTGAAGTGCAGCCCAGCCCCCCTCTTTATGGCACTGGGCTATGTGGGGACTGGCTGAGAGCACAAGGGTGTGAGGAGGATAATGGCGGGCACTGGGAAGCCAGGGGTTGGGAAGGTTGGTCAGGGTCCCCACCCCTTCAGGGAGGCCCTAGGGGTCATAGCCTGCTGTGTTCTCCCCAGGCCTTCGCCAGCAGCATCACGGGGGCGCTGGCCACACAGGCCGTGCTGAAGGGTGTGGGCGTGGGGGACCCCACCTCGACTGTCACTGCAGCAACAGTCACTTGGATACTCAAAGGTGAGACACAACCCCCTGAATCTCCCTGACCCATCCTGCCCTGGGGACACTCCGCCCCTCCTCCATCCCCCCCCCCCAAAAATCCCTACCTGCAATCCCACAATCAGTGAAGGCCATACTGGTTAAAAACTGGCCTGTTTTAGCGGGGCAGTGAAGACAGCTATAAAAAAGTATAAAAATAACATATAATGAGTGGAAGAAAGGGGAACCTGATAGTAATGATTATCAATCAGAAGCTAGGAGTTGCAAAAAAATTATTAAGGAAACAAAGAGACACAAGGAGAAATCTGTGGCCAGTAGAGTTAAGGACAGCAAGGAGTTTTCTATGTATATTAGGAAGAAAAAGAATTGTGACAGTGGTATTGGTCCCCGATGGCATGGAAATGGTAGAATTAACAATAATAGTGCAGAAAAGGCAGAAGTGTTCAATAAATGTTTTTGTTCTGTATTTGGGGAAAAAACAGATGATGTAGCCATAGCATATAATGACACTTTTTCCATTCCACTAGTATCACTGAAGGATGTTAAACAGCAGCTAGTAAAGTTAGACATTTTAAAATCAGCAGGTCCAGATAACTTGCATCAAAGAGTTTTAAAAGAGCTGGCTTAGGAACACCCTGGACTGTTAATGTTGATTTTCAGTAAGTCTTGGAGCACTGGAGAAATTCCAGAAGAGTGGACAAGAACTAATGTGACAGTATTTTAAAAGAATAAACCGGATGACCTGGGTAATTAATGGCCTTTCAGCCTGATATTGACTCCAGCCAAGATCATGGATCAGCTAACATGGGACTCCATTAATGAAGCATTAAAGGAAGATAATGTAATTCATGCCAATCAGTATGGATTTATGGAAAATAGGTCCTGTCAAACTAACTTTCTCACTTTGTTTTGGAGAAGATTACAAGTTTGATAAAGGTAACAGTGTTGATTGTAATACATTTAGACTTCTGTAAGGCTTTTCACTTGGTGTGGGGAGTGGTAAATAAAGAAGACAGGTCACTGATACAGAGCAATCTGGCGTGCTCGGTTGAGCTGGGCTCAGGTAAACAATATGCGTTTTAATATGACTAAATATATGCGTATAGGAACAAAGAATGTCAGTTATAATTACGGGATGGGGGACTCTATCCTGAGTAGCAGTGACTGAAAAAGATTTGGAGGTCCTGGTGGAGAATCAGCTGAACGTGAGCTCTCAGTGTGACACGGTGGCCAGAAGAAGTGATGCAATCCTGGGATGCGTAAACAGGAATCTTGAGTAGGAGGAGGGAGGTTATTTTACCTCTTTGTTTGGCACTGGTGTGACTGTTGCTGGAATTCTGTGTCTAGTTCTGGAACCCACAGTTCATGACGAATGTCAATCAACTCGAGAGGGGTCAGAGAAGAGTCACAAAGATGATTAAAAAATTAGAAAACCTCCTTACAGTGACAGACTCAAGGAGCACAATCTAATTGGTTTAAACAAAGAGAAGGTTAAGAGGTGACTTGACCACCGTCTATAAGTACCTCCATGGGGAGCGAGTATTTAATAATGGGCTCTTCAGTCCAGCAGAGAAAGGTCTAACATGATCCAACAGCTGGAAGACGAAGCTAGATAAATTCAGGCTGGAAATAAGGGTGAATGTTTCAACAGCGAGATGAATTAAGCATTGGAACAATTTGCCGATGGTCGTGGTAGATTCTCCTTCACAGGCAATTTGTAAATCGAGTTTAGATGTTTTTCTAAAAGCTCTGATCTGGGAATGATTCTGGGGCTGTTCTCTGGCCTGTGTTACACAGGAGCTCAGCCTAGATCAGCGGTTCTCAACCTGTGGGTCGCGACCCCGGCGGGGGTCGAACGACCAAAACACAGGGGTCGCCTAAAGCCATCGGAAAATACATATTTCCGATGGCTTTAGCCGCTGAGAAGTCGCGCTACCATCTGTAGCAGCGCTATTCAGCTGGAACGCACACCGTTATGGATGCGCGTTCCAAACTGAATGCCTGCGCGCATGCGCAGACGTGATTGCATCATCCGTCCGGGGCCTAAGGGGCGGGGGAAGCGGGGGGAACGCTCCACAGTCCATAGCAGCGCATTACGTGTGTCCGGCGCTTGCTGACGTCATCAGTGGGCGGACCCAGCAAGCGCCAGAGGACAGAAGCCTAGGAGGCGGAGAGCCAAGAGGCGGAGAGCCAAGAGAGCCCGCGAGACAGCCTGCTGGTGTAAAAAAGGTTAATAATGTAAAAACAGTACACACACCATACACACAATACTGTGTAAGTGTAAGGTGCTTTGTGTGTAATCATTATACAATGAGAATACATAATGCATATCAGGTATTTACATTCCAAATCATAACTGTAGCAAAATTACAGTTTTGAAGTAGCCACCAAAATTATTTTTTGGTTTGGGGTCACCGCAATATGAGGAACTGTATTGCGGGGTCACGGCATTAGAAAAGTTGAGAACCACTAGATGATCACATTGGTCCCTTCTGGCCTTGGAATCAATGAATCTGTGAATTCATCCCAGCCTGGGATTCCCCCTACCCGAATTCCCCTCCCTGACGCATGTCAGCTGAGATTCCCTGTACTCCCTCGCTAACGCTGACACTGCCCCCCAGACTCCTCTGAGCCCCCCATTAGCCCTGCGGGACCTGCCACTTCCTTGGCCCTTCTTAACACCCCTCTCGGTCTCTCCTGCAGATGGGACAGGGATGCTTGGCCGGATCCTTTTTGCCTGGATGAAGGGGTGAGTTGTGCATGCCGTGGAGTGGGGGGCAGGTGGGGGAGGTTTCAGGGTCACCGGTGCTGGCGAGGTTATCTCATGGTCACCCTTGGGACCTCTTCTCTCCCTCCCCTGCAGGAGCAAACTGGACTGCGATGCCAAGCAGTGGAGGTGAGTGAGGAAAGGACCTGTCCCCCCTTTCCCAGGACATCTCTCCCCTGTGCATCCTTCACCCCAACGCCCGCTTCTCTAGGACACCTCTCATCTTGACCTCCCCTGGGCCGATTCCTGCTTGCTGACCGTTACACGATCTTTGACCTCTGCTCCTTAAATGTGTTGGTCTTGCCCGCTCCACATGATTAGACGGTCCTCCCCTCTGACCCTCTCATGTGACCTGAGCCATCTGACCCCAATTTAGGAAACATTGGGCCGCTGAGCCTCTCAGGTAACCCTCCCTCTCTGACCTCCCATTGGGCATTTCTCCTCTGAGCCCCCATTATGTGATCGTCACGTTCTGACCTTTCATGGGCAACGCTCGCCTTGTGACTGCACCGTGTGACCTTTGCCCCCTGAATGAACCTTGACTTTTGACCTCTATTGAGCGATACTTGCACTTTGACCCCGACCCCTTGGTGGCCTTCACCCTTTGAACCTCATGGTGCGATTCTCAACCTCGGACCCCATTGAGTGCCCTCTTACCTCTCCCATGGTGACCCTTCACCCCAACCATCAGCAGGCAGTCCTGAACCTCCGACCCCCATGTAGTGCTCAGTGTCCTCTGAACCCCATTGGGTGACACATGACCTCTAACCCTGCCATGCCCCACTAGCCCTACCCTTTGTGCCCTGCAGGCTCTTCGCAGATGGGCTCAATGACCTGGCCATCTTCATGGAGATCTTGGCCCCTGCCTTCCCAGTGTGCTTCACGCTCATCATCTGCATCAGCGGCTTCTTCAAGGTAAGGGGGGAGGGGTTGGTGTGTGTGTTGGCGGGTTGGCCTGGGGGGTTGGTGTGGAGGGGAGGAGATCGATGAAAGGGGTTGGCCTGGGGGGATTGGTGCAAGGGGGTCGGGACTGGGGCGAAGGGTCAGCATCAGAGCCACATGGACGGCAGGAGTTCCATTTCACAAAGGATTTTTGATGGTGCTTTTGAAATTTGGCTGCGTTCTCAATCAGAGCCAGTCCCTGGCCATTTCACTATTATTCACGAAGGAAAATTCCAAAACGCTTTCGCTACCGATTGTTGGAAACGTTTTGCTTCAATCTCAGCTCTTTCTGCTTGCGTGATACAGAGCGTGCTTGATTAGCGAGTCCGACAGACTTGAGAAGTCCATGGCAATGGAGAACATGAAACAAAATAAAAACAATCCAAGGGAAAGTTATTTTCTGAACAAAAAATCAGGACATCAGCGGAACATTTTTCCCCTTTTTTTTTCCCTGGATGAAATTCTGGTGGCCCCGCCCCGATTTCACCAGAACCTCACATTCCCATGGGATATGGCTCTGGCTAAGTCTCTCTCACCGACTCTCGTTAGCGTGAGCCCTGCACCCCGCACCATAACCCCTCTCCTCTTTCTGCCCCAGTGCATCGTGGGAGTGGCTGGAGGTGCTACCAGGGCGGCTCTCACCATGCACCAGGCCCGGCGGGACAACATGGCGGACGTCTCGGCCAAAGATGGGAGCCAGGTGGGATCTTGCTGGGGGGGTGCAGCCAATATTAAGGGGCACCCACAATGCAGCGGAGCAGGGGTGCTCCAGGGGGCAGAAAGAACAGGCAGAATGCAGCAGGGCGGAAATGCCCCACCATTGCATATGCCCTCACTCGCTCCTCTCCCCTCCCAGGAGACCCTGGTGAATTTAGCCGGCCTGCTCGTCAGCCTCCTCCTCATCCCCCTCGTCGCTGACAAGATCCAGTGAGTGGCCCCCAGCCCCCGGGAGTGTGGGCGGGGCATGGGATAGCACAAGTGTTGGGGGGTAGGGTTGGAGGGGATTGTGGGAGGTGCTGCAGGGAGTTGTGGGAAGGATTGTGGGAAGAGCAGGGCTTGGTGGGGGATTGTGGGAAGGGTTGGGGGATTGTGGGAAGGGTTAGGGGATTGTGCGTCTGGCTGGCCCAGTCTCTGTCTGACACCTGTTCCCCCCAGGCTCACCTATGCCCTCTATGGCCTATTCACGGCTCTACACCTCTACGCCAACTACCGGGCTGTGCGCGCCATCTGCATGGAGACCCTCAACCGGGCCCGGCTGCGCCTCACCCTGCACCACTTCCTGTGCCAGGGCTGGGTTCCCACGCCCACCCACGTCAACCCCCGGGAACCCCTGCTGCCAGGTGACCACGGGGGGGATGAGGATACGGGGGTGCAGGGAGGAAGAGGAGAATCCCAGTATGGGCAGAGGCAGAGAGACCAATTCCCCCTAGAGGGAAAAGGCCCCGTCTGCCCGTCCCTGCCCCAGGTCAGCCAGTGCCCTGTCCTGGGGCAGGATTGTAGCAAGCACCCCCTAGAGGGGAAAGGCCCCAGGTCCCTTCCCCCCCATACCCAACTGACCAGACTCTTTGCTACCCACCTCTCTGCAGGATTCCAGCGGCATCTCGGGATAGTTCTGGGCGCCCCACTCCACATGCTGGTCTCCAGGTGGGTAATTTGTCTCATACCTTCCCAGGGATTGGACCCTGGGCCCAGCCAGCACAGGTCCCTAGGGAGACCCCTTGACGCATTTATTCCAGTTGCTGTTCCTGCTCATAGAAACCTGTGTGTCTCTGGTCGATCTTCTCCCTGTAACACCTTGTGGTGGGGAGTTCCAGGGGCTAAATAAGTCTGTTCAATCACAGTGATTATCTCCTTTCTGTATTGTTTCCCTCTGTCTACCCCAGCGTAGCTGAGTTCCAGCAGGCCTGCGAGGGCAACTCGAGGAACTATCTGATCGCTCTGAACCGAAAAGTTGGTGAGGAGGGACTGGGAGGGGGAATGGGACCCAGGTGTCCGGGATGGCAGCCATAGGGAGCAGAGACTGGGAGGGGAATGGGACCCAGGTGTCCGGGATGGCAGCCATAGGGGGCAGAGACTGGGAGGGGAATGGGACCCAGGTGTCCAGGATGGCAACCGTAGCGGGCCGAGACTGGGAGGGGAAATGGGACCCAGGTGTCCAGGATGGCAACCGTAGCGGGCCGAGACTGGGAGGGGAAATGGGACCCAGGTGTCCGGGATGGCAGTGCAGTGAGATGGTGTGGGACAGCCTGCTGTGCCCTCCCCACAGGCACCGTGGCCGTGGCCCTGTGCCATGGGTCAAACAGTGTGGACGCCATCCAGGCCTGTGCCCATGCCCTGCTGCTGGAGACCCTGCTGTGCCAGACCCTGCCCCCAGGTGCTGTGGAGGGAGAGACGCTCCAGGAGCTGCAAAGGCAGCTGCGTGGAGGTGAGGAGCGGGGCAGGGGGCCTGGCTGCGTCAAGGGGTTGGGGTAACCAGGTGCCTCCTGTGTCTGATCTGGGGAGGGAGGTGGGGGTAGCCCAGAGGTTTCCCAGCACCCATCCTTCACCCTCAGCCAGCTCTGTTCTGTCTTTCAGCTCCGGACGGGGAGGCCTGGGCAGTGCTAACGAAAACGCAGCAGCTGCTGGACAGGCTCTTCCCCCAGTTCCTATCAGGTAACTGGGATATTGTCTGTGCACTCAGCTCTCAGGGCCCACATAGTGCCCCCTTCATCCCCCCGCCTGGGAGAGCGCCCCCTGCTGGGAAACGTCCCCACTCATGGTCCCGCCCCTGCACTGCTCTGCACTGTGGGGAGAGCGCCCTCTTCTGCGGAGCCCCCACCCCCCATGCTCTCAGCACTGGGACCTGCCCCATTGGCCCCTGCCCTGGGGGGATCGGAGAGACACCCCCATCCACTGCATTCCCAGCCCTGGGGTATCCCTTAGTGCCTCCTGCCCCACAGAAACCACCCCCTCTGGGGAAACAAACACACCCTCCCCTGGCCCTGGGCTGGTCTGTCTCTTGCAGGGCTGGTCTTGGCGGGCTGGGTCACGGAGCGGAACCTGCTTGGAGCAGAGGAGTGGCGCCTGGATTGGACCCCCAAGGACACGAAAGTCCTGTAGAGCCCCCACCCCCAGTGTCAGTACCAAAACGTTCTGTGCCTTGGCGGGCCTTATGTCAGTGGACAGAGTGGGACCTATGACCAAAGGACACGGATTCGCTCCAACTCCCTGTGGGACGAACTAGATGCTGTGATTTCAACTCGCCTTGCATCCCTGTACTGCTTGGGAATAAAGTTCATATATATATACACACACACACACAGAGACATGGGGTCTTTCCCTGCTGGGGACTCCAGCTGAGATGCAGCCACCTCTGGGGTGGGGCGCAGGGAGCTATTTATACAGGGATCCCTTGCCCGGGCCTGAGATGCAGCCGTAACTAGGGCATAGTTCAAGCCTCTTCCGTTTGCAATCCCACAGTGAGTGCGTGGCCAGATGATGTCATGGGCCTGCTGTGTGGGGTGATGATGAGACCACGGGCTTGTGCAGAGCCAGTTGCCTGAGGAAGGGCCCAGCCCCTCCATGCAAGTGGTGTGAGTCCTTGTGCACGTGTCATGTGATGACCATGGCTGAACACTTGTGGCACGGGAGAGACGGTCCGGGCCAGCAGCACCCTTGCTCTCAGTGAGTGTGTGTCTGGGCTGGCTTCACCCTGTGTGTGTGTGTGTGTTGATTTGTGTGGTGTTGCCATTTTGTGTGAAAGGGGCATTCTCCATACCCTTGCAGTGGGTGTGATTTTATGTTGGTGGTCTTTAGTTTTCTTCTGTGTGTGTGTGACTGTTAGTGGTGTTCTCTGTGTGTATGTTGTGTTGTGTGTGTGCTTTTGTGTATGGGAATGTTATCCTCTGTATTGCCACAGTGTGTGTGACTGTGCTAGATACATTCTCTGTACCCTTGTGTGTGACAGTGTGCTGTCACTGTGTGTGACTGTGTGTCACTGTCGTTCCATGTGCCATATTGTAGGAGGCTGCTGGGGAGGGGTGTTCGTGTGCCACTGTGTCTGTGCTGGGTTGTGGGATGTTCGTAGACACGTGCACGCACCAGCATCAACAGTGTCAGAGTCGTTGTCCTACCAGCGAGTGTGCGTGTGTTGGGGACTGGGAATAAATGTGTCAAATGTGTATGTCATAGCCATGCCGGTTGTGCATTCTGCTGCCAGTGAGTGTGTGATTTTTTTCTGGTGTGTATAAACAGGGAGGGGTGGGTGTTGGGGTTGGTGTGTCACTGAGGGCTATCATGACCAGCTGGCCAGGAGTCACTCTACCACTGTGTGTGTATTTGTGTGTGTTTCCTGTGTTTAGGTGAGTGTGTGTCTGCAGGTTTTCAGGAGTCACATCCTCCTCTCAGCTGCTGTGTGTGTGTTACACTGTGTGTATATGACACTGTGCATGACATGTTACATGCTGTGTGACAAGTCATGTTACACACAGACACATGAAGTTTATCATTGTGTGTGAATTACACTGCTCTACGTGTGTCTCACACTTATGCTTTTTGTGTTAGTCTGTTAGTGTATTACACTTAGTGTGTTACTCCATTTTGCGCTCTGTAACACTGTGTTATGCCGTGTCCGTGCAACACTTAATGCTTTGTATGTGTGTGTATCTGTGTGTTACACTGTGCTCTGTGTGTGACATGCTTTCTGTGTTACGCAATGTTAGTGTGTTACACTGGTTTATGCTCTTTGTGTTACACCCATTGTGTGTGTGACAGTTGTGCATTTGCAGCTGTGTGTGTCTGTCTGTGTTACACTGCTCTGTGGGTGTGACTGTTATGCTCTGTGTGTTACACTGTGTTAGTATGTGTATGGTACAGTGTGTGCACTCACAGCACCCTTATGCTTTTGTGGTATGACACTGTACCGGTCTGTGTTTGTATTATGGTGTGTAGGTGTCTGTTATGCTGTGTTCGTGTAACTGTGTGTGGCTCTCAGGGAGCTGGCTGGCTCTGGCCTGGAGGTGCCTGCTGGCCCTGTCGCAGCCCCGATCCTGGGCACTGCTCTCCTGATGGGTGTTGGGGGGCCCAGCCTGGCTTTGGGGGCAATGATTCCCCTCTGCCCTTACACTATAACCTCCAGGGCTGAGCACCCAGTGCTGCCCTGCTGGACGCCTGGGTCCCACGCCCTGTCCTGGTTTCTCCCCCAGGGGTGAGGCGGTGTGTGCGCGGTGCTGTGTGTGTCCCTCCAGGCTCTCCCTGTGGTGCCATCTACCCCAGATGCTTGGCCATGCCCTGTGGCTCCGCTCCTGGCAGATCCTCAAGCCCCTCACCCATGCGGGGCTGCAGCCCACCTGCAAGGTCAGAGTGTGGGGCAGAGAAGGGGCTAGTGAGGGGGAGGAACTGGGGAGAAGGGAAAAGGGGGTGGGGGGAGGACCTGCGGAGGGAGGGGAAGAGTGGGGTGGAGGGGGCATGTGGGGGGCTATGGGGTGAGCTCCCTCTGCTGACTCCCCCCGCAGACCCTGTACCGCCGCGCCCCCACCCGGCTGCTCTCGCGACTCGGGGGTGTGCTGATGGGGCTGGCACTGCCCCACTGGCTGCGGCGCCCCCTACTGGGGCTCTACGTCTGGGCCTTCTCCATCAACATGGCTGAGGCGGCTGAGGAAGATCTGAGCAGCTACCGCAGCCTCGGGGAGCTCTTCCGGCGCCCGCTCAAGCCCTGGGTGCGCCCTATCGCACCCTATGACGTGGTATGTCCCTCCCCATCCCCCACTGCCCTCCCACAGCATGGTACATCCTGCTCTGACACCCCCCCCACTGCGCTTCCATGGCATGGTACATCCCATCTTGCCCCCCAGTTGCTCTCCCATGACATAGTATGTCCTTCCCATTGCCCTCCTATGGCATGGTAGGTCGTGCCCCTCCCCCCCGTGGCCTCCCATGGCATGGTACATCCTACACCCGCCTGTGCCCCCCCCATTGCCCTTCCATGGCATGGTATGTCCTGCACCACCCTGCCCCGCCATGGCCATCTCCCTCCATGGCATGGTACATCCCCCCTTGTCCTCCCGTTGCCCTCCCATGACATGGTACATCCCTCTCTGTCCCCATTGCCCTCCCATGGCATGGTATGTCCCCCTCCCCCCGGCAAGCAAAGCTCCTCATGGGATGGTATGTTCAATCCTACCCCTCCACAGTATGTTAGGTCCCATTCCTGCACCCCCTACAATATGATTGGTCTCATTTCGTTCTCCCCCGTGCCATGGCATGGTATGTCCCACCACCCTCCCACACAAATGATGGTATGTCCCATCCCCCCATGACATAGGATGTCTCATTCTCCCCTCCCCCATGTGCCCCACATCATGGGTCTTCCTTCCCTATGAACCCCATTTGACACGATATGGTATGTCCCCCACATCCCCCCCACACCCACAGGGACAATACACTCCCCCCCCCACACACACACCGTGGTCTGCATGTGCTCACCAGGCCCTGGAGCCTCCCATGTGTGCGAGACGCGCACGTTCCCAAGCATTTCTTGTTGGCCCCATTCTCCGGGGCTCTGGGCCTGGCGCTTTCACAGCCTGGCTTCTCACGAGGGCTTTGCACGTGTCTGTGCACAGGCTTTGTGTACCCTCCCCAGAGTCCTGTCCCTGCACTTCCCCCGGGCTCTGCTCCCCGGAGGTTGGGAGCTCCCCCTCCGGCACCCAGCTGGCACAGGCATGAACGCTCCAGGCTGCCCTGATCCTGTACAAGGTCGTCCCCGTTTCTCATCTGATTGCAGGTCAGCCCGGCTGATGGCCGGATCATGCACCTGGGCCGTGTACGGAGGAGCCACCTGGAGCAGGTGAAGGGGGTGACGTACTCCCTGGAGAGCTTCCTCGGGCCGCAGGACTGGAGAGGAAATGGGGGTCAGCGTGGGGCTGGGTGTGATGGGAGGCTGGGCCCAGGGTCCAATCCGGGGGGGGTGGGCTGGGACTGATCCAGGGGGAGGGGTCCCAATCCATGGCGGGCACTGATCAACCTTTGGCTGTTCATCTCCCCCTGGCAGGCCGGAGTCTTTCCCCACGTTGGCACCCGAGGCACCGGCTCTATCACGGCGTCATCTATCTGGCCCCGGGTGACTACCACCGCTTCCACTCGCCCACCGACTGGCACATCCAGCACCGCCGGCACTTCCCTGGGACGGCCCGGTACAGCTGAGGGGCGGGAGAGGACATAAGCCTGATTGTCACTAACGCTGGGGTATTCTCTTCCCCCTCATCCGTCTCTGTCTGTCCATGGCAGGTTCCCTGATGTCAGTGAGCCCTAGCATGGCACGCTGGATCCCAGGGCTGTTCTGCCACAACGAGAGGGTGGTGTTGAGCGGGGAGTGGGCCCATGGCTTCTTCTCCCTGACTGCCGTGGGGGCCACCAACGTGGGCTCCATCCACATCTACTGTGACCAGGTGAGGCTGGGGGGAAGGCGAGCTGGGAGCCCTGGAGATGGGAGCAGCCATCTGGTGTCTGACGAGCGTGCATGCTCATGCGGTCGCACGTGGATAGACCCTGAGGAATGTGCACGTGCTCACATGATCAGCTGTGGGGGGACCCTGGTGAGGATGTGCGTGCCTGTGGGATCACCTGTGTGGTGAGCAGGCATACGCTTGTGGAATCAGACAAGGGGGGTCTGATGAGTGTGCATGCACTCGGGCCATCGCACGAGGGGTCCCCCGTGAGTGCACATGCTTGTGAGATCGCACATGGGGTCCCCTGGTGTACCTGGGTTCTCATGGCTCTTGCAATCCAGAGCAGATGTGGAGCAAAGGGGTGCCATCGCCCTGGTAACCATGGCCCCCTTTCTCTCTGGCAGGACCTTCGCACCAACTGCGCCTGGCACATGCAGGGCTGCTATCACGACTGCAGCTACACGGCCTGGGCAGGGCCAGCTGGGGTCCCCTCCTCCAAGGGGGCTGGCCTGGGAGAGTTCAACCTGGGGTCCACCATAGTCCTTCTCTTCCAGGGGCCCCGGTGCTGGGCGCAGGGTGCAGGTGGGGCAGGCGCTGGGCAGAGGAGCGCAGCCTGATTTCAGGGGGGACCCTGATTCCTTAGGAAGATTAGAGAACCCCTTCACTGCCAGGAGGGAGAGTCCCCCGATTCAGTGGGGCACGGGGAGGAGACACCAGACTTTCAGGACAATGGAAACCCCAATTTTAGATGGGAAAATTGGACCCCTCTCTAGTGGGGGAAAGAGAGGGGGTCCCCCATTCCAATAGCCCTCCCAAATTTCTGCTGCGGCATGGTGTGGCTTTGACATCCCTTAATAGCCATGGAGGAAACATAGTTGGGACCCTGCTCTTAGTGGGGGATGGGATTTTTGGAGGCAGGAGCAGTAGGAATCCCACTTTCAAGAGGGGGAACAGAAAACCCTCAATAGGGGAAGGGACCTGCTTTTCAGTCAGGGACTATGGGGTAAATCTATGGCCCCCACCTTTAATTCCAATGGGGGAAATGGGGATACTTGGTTCTAAATGGGGGGGTTCCCAAATTCAGATGGGAGGGCATGGGGGTGGCTCTGAAGACCCCAGTGGGGGACGGGAACCCCACTGTAAGTAGAAGAGGATCCCCATTTGGGAGACAGAGGGGACTGGAACCCCTTAATTAAATAGGGGGATGGGATGGGGTCCCCATTTTCAAGAGGGAAGGGGACCCCCACTTCAAGAAGAGAATAATGGAGGCAGAATTGTGAGCCCCTTAAATTCAATGGGGCGGGAAGGCAGAAGGAGGATGTTGTGTGTGGGGCGCAGGGAAGCTCATTCCCAGATCCTTTGGGGTTGAAATCTGGGGGAAACTTTTGTACCATCCTGTCTGCGGGCCCCCCCGCCCCATATCTTCCTAGCACCAAAAGGGGGGCAGAGCTCCAGGGACTCAAGTACCTCTGAAAGAGATCATTCTATTTTCATATACAGCCCATTTGTCCTGGTGTGTTTGTGGTGGGGATGGGACCTGGGGCCGTTCTCCTCTAGGGGGTGTCGGCTCCGATTGGGCTGTGGGGTAGTGGGGCAGAATGGCTAGCTCCAGAGGGTGGGTAACAGGACCTGGGGCCTTTCTCCTCCAGGGGGCGCCAGCTCCGGCCCAGAAAAGCAAATACGGACTGGAGTTTCCCGTTCATTTACTTGCCCATTTCTTCCCTTCCATGCTCTTCCCAGTCTGAGTTTCATGGGGAAGGGGGGGATCCTGGTGGGGGGCCGGGCGGGGGGTTGGTGAGTGGTTGAGGGCTATGCTGTCCCCCTTCTGTTTCCACCCTCTTTATGCGGTCTCAGCACTGGGTTTGTGGGAAGGGGAGAGGGCATACACAAGCCCAGGGTCCCCTCATTGGCGGCTGAGGTGCACAGGGGCTATGGCATAGGGCAGGGCAGGGGCTCAGGCGTAGTAGCCCCACAGGAAGAGAGCGACGGCCATCATGACGATGGCGTTGAGGTTGATGATGCGGCTCCAGGTCGGGTTCTCCATGATGTTGGCCAGCTGCCGTGTCTCCTCGGCGTCCTCTTCTCCGCTCAGCTCTGCCGCCCCCTGCACCGTGGCCCCCAGGCCACAGCACCAGGCTATGCAGCGCCCCAGAGAGCCTGGGGGCTGCCCTGCTGAGGGGGCTGCAAGAAGAAAGAGAGTGAATAGCACCCCCTGCTGGGCACCTGCCCACCCCCTGTAGCACAGCGCCCTCTGCTGGGCCCTCTGCCCCACTCACTGCAGCGCAGCGCCCTCTGCTGGGCTCCCGCCTGCCTCTACTGCACAGCGCCCCCGAGAGCCTCACCTTCCATCTCCAACGTGCATGCCACAGTCCCGTTCCTGGCCACGGCCAGCTGCTGCGTCATTTCTTTCTTCCTCCTCTCCTCATCCTCCATGTCCAGGTCCACACGCTCTGCTTCGCTGTGACGCAGGCTGAACACCAGCCGGTGTAGCTGGGGACGGGGAAGGGGGGAGGACACAGGGTGAGTGCCCTGCCCTGCCCTGCCCTCCTGGACGCCTGGCTCCCATTCCCCACCCTGCTCTCTCCCCCTAGGGGTGAGTGCCCAGCACATCTGTCCCAGACATCTGGGTCCCATTTCCCCTCTTTGTCTCTGGCTGGGGTGAGCATCCTGCGCTGCTCTCCCGGATGCCTGGGTCCCAGCCTCCCTCTCCCCTCACTCTCAGGATTGCTCACGTGCTTGTCGGGAATGGGCGGGGTGCAAAGCGAGACCCCCATCACCAGAGCGATGCTGGCAAGGAAGAGGATGATGGCGAAGTACAGGTAGTGCACCCCGCAGATGAGGCGGGGGCAGGCACTGGGGAAGATGCAGCTGCCGGTGCCATAGGCGAATTCAGGTACCATACGGGCCAGGCCCATCAACAGCCCCCCGACGAGCCCCCAGAATGCGCCCTGCGGGGGGAAAGAGGAAGTCATCTGGACGCCTGGGTCCTCGCCACCCTCCCTCTGCTGCTGGGTTCTTGGCTCTCTCCACCCTCCCCTGGCCTCCCTCTGCCCAGATGCCTGGGTCCACCCCGCAACGCCCTCCTCCCTGCACCTGGCATCTGGGTCCCGCACGGCTTCCCTCATCCTCCTATTGCCCAGGTGTCCAGGTCCCTTGCTCCCCCCCTCCTGCCACGGACTGAGTGGCTGCTGTGGATGCTGCAGCTCAGGCGCCAGCCCACGCCAAGGTCCCGAGGCCTCAACTGGACCCTGACAAATGCACAGCTGGACCCCACCTGCAGGTTAGCGTGGGCCCAGTAGCTATTCGGGTGATCAACGAGTGTGTGCTGTATCGTGGTTAGACGTTATGAAATGGTTATAAGCAGTTGCAGGCCCTGATCTTTAGCGGGAGCCCGTTTATCAGGAATAGTGAGTGGGTGCTTTGTAACTGTCGAAGTGTTTGCTCGCAAAACGGTAAATCACCAGGCCGGAGCATAGCGAAATACTAGTTTCCCAAAGGTGGTGTTGGCTCATGCCAATAAAAGAAGGCCCATAGGTAGGTCATGGTCAATGTCCTGGTTATAGGCTTTTTAAAAAATCGTTAATTTCATGGGTTCGGAATGTTAAATCTGAAATGTCACAGTGTTGTAACCATGGGAATCGTTGGGGCAAGGGTGGTGCAGTATCGCTAACCTTACATCAGCGCTGCTGCCTTCAGAGCTGGACTCCTGGTTGGCAGCCTCTGCTGTCCGGCCACCCAGCTCTGTGAAATATGGTCTCCCCCATGCAATCTGGCTATTGTAGGGGAGACCGGATTTCGCAGTCCATGCTGCATTCATGACCATGAAGTTGGCTGGGCCCTACCCATCGATTTTTGTCTACACAGCAATTAGACGCCTGTGGTTGGCCCATGCCAGCCGACTGCAGGGCTCTCACTGCTGTGTAGATGTCCGGGCTCTGGGACCCTCCCGTCCTGCAAGCTCCTAGCGCCCAGGCTCCGGCCTGAGACCAGACGTCCACACAGCAGTGAGACAGCCCTGCAGCCTTAGCCTGAGTCAGCTGGCACTGGCCAGCCACTGGTGTCTAGCTGCTGTGTAGACATACAGGCCAGAGACACCAGACAAATCAACGTGGAACATCAGGGGAAAAGACTTGATTGCATTCCTCGCACCGATGAGCAGGAGACGGCCACGAGGCCTCATCCCATCAGCTTAAACTCTGGGGGGAGGGCATTAAAAACCCCTGAGAGACACCGTCTCTTTACGCTGCTGGCACTCTGAGGGGCCAGGATTACCAAAATTGCTCCTGGGTTTGGCTGGGGTTAGCCGTTGCGTGTGTCTCCTGCATGCTTATTACAGATGCTTCTGCCACCTTTAGGAACCTAGACTGAACCTCGTGTGCGGGGCTGTTCACCTGCTTCGCCCTGGTAAATAACGCTCAGTTCTTCTTCGTTACTGAACTGTGGGGTAGTTTATTACAGGGTTGGCTACCAGCGTTGGCTGTTGTTTGTGATCCGAGGGCCAGTTGACTGAGTGAGTGACTGGTCCTTTGGGACGAGGAGGACCCTGACTATTATTGTGATTTGTGGCGTAAGGCACCGTCTATCACAAAGGCAAGCTTGCCTGGGTGGCCGCATGCCCGAGGGGGCTGTCTGGGACTCCATGTTAAGGCTGTTATGGTGCCCGAAGAGTTTGCACTTGTTACTTGGCTGGTGTAATCTAAGCATAGAGATCAGAACCAGTTTCTGGTTTATGCCCTGCGCCTTGACAGTCTGCCCTGGGTTGGCACACACGCTCTTGAGCCATTCTGAACAGTTTGACACCTAGGTTGTCCGCTCCCATTGTTCCTCCTGTATCTTTCCACTGCCCGGATGCCTGGGTCCTTTGCTCCCCCACTTCCCAGACACATAGGCCCCACTCCCTCCCTGGCCCCATCTCTTCATCCCTGAACACATGGGTCCATCACTTTTCTGTCCCTGTCTCACCATCCCTGGACACCTGGGGCCATCACTTTTCTTGCCTTTTCTCTCCATCCCTGGACACCTAGGCCTCCCCTCCCCCGACCCCATGTCCCCATCCCCAGACACCTGGGTCCCTCACCCCTCCCCAGCCCTGTCTCGTCATCCCCGGACACCTGGGTCTCCCCTTCCCCTCTCCGGCCCCGGACACCTGGGTCCATCACTCTTCTAGCCCTTTCTCTCCATCCCTGGACACCTGAGTCTCTCAGTCTCCCCCACCCCCAACCCCCTCCTCTCCATCTCCAGATGCCTGGGTCCCCTGGCACTCACAGGCTCGTTGACCCTCTTGACAAACACGGCGAGGAAGAAGACGGCAGCGATGGGTGGGGCCAGGTAACTGGCGATGGACTGGATGTAATCGAAGAGCTGCCCGCTCTGCGCCGCCTGCACCACTGGGATCCAGGCGATGCTGATGGCCACGATGCACAGGATCCACAGCCTGCCCAGAGACCAGGGTGAGGGGCAGAGGCCTGGCTGGGCCCCCAGTGCCCCGTAGCAGTGGCTGGTAGAGGGGGCAAGGCTGGGGCTCCAGCAACTTAGAGGCACAGCAGTCCCTGCAACACAGCGCCATGGGCGTTCCCTCACCTGCCCACGATCAGCAGCTCCTTGTGCCCGGCCCAGGGCCGCAGGCGATGGTAGATGTCCATGGTGAACAGGGTGCTGCTGCTGTTGAAGATGGAGGCCAGGGAGCTCATCAGGGCAGCCAGCATCACAGCCAGCATCAATCCCCGCAGGCCTGTAGGGGGTGACAGAGAGTCAGACGCCCCCCCCTCCCTGCCCTCACGTGCAGTGCCCCTTGCTGACCCTCCGCCCTCTCCCTGCCGCACAGCACCCCCTGCTGGCCCCCAACCCCTCTCTGCTGCACAGCGCTCCCTGCTGGCCCCCAACTCCTCCCTGCTGCACAGCGCCCCCTGCTGGCCCCCAACCCCTCTCTGCTGCACAGCGCCCCCTGCTGGCCCTCCAACTCCTCCCTGCTGCACAGCACCCCCTGCTGGCCCTCCACCCTCTCCCTGTCACACAGCACATCCTACAGGCCTCTGGTCCACTCCCTGCAGCACAGAGCCACATAGCAATGCACTAAACCATTGATGCCAGTCTCAGCAGCTTACCATCAGGCATAAGTGTCACCACCAGCTTGGGGTAGGCAATGTTGGAGCAGCCGACTTCAGTGCCACAAATCCGCTTGCAGTCCTCCGGCACCACGCATGCCACCTCGTCTGGAGAGAGAAGCAGGGATGGCAGGAGGATGCCAGGGCAACAAGCAGGGGGCTTAGACAGGGGGCAGCAGGGATCCCGCCAGCAGGGGGCAGTGGTGCCCAGCTGTCACTGCCCCCGTGAGGTTGGGGGGGCACAGTACCTGGGTAGAGGATGCGGCTGATCATTCCTGGCATTACCATGAGGAACATCGGTAGCAGCTTCAGGTACCCACAGAGGATGCAGCCAGCTTTGACGTGGGTCAGGCTCTTGCCTGCTAGGCAACGCTGCACAATCACCTGTGAGCAGAGGATGCCCCAGTGAATGGCCCCATGCCCTGAGCCAGCCAGTCCCCCACCCTAGGGCTGGATCAGAGCCGGCGCCCCTTAGAGGGGAAAGGCCTCATGCCCCCTTCACCCACATACCTGGTCACTGCACCAGTACCAGGTGGAGACGATGGTGAGGCCGAAGATTAGCGCTGGCCAGGGGAGGTCTCCAGTCAGGGGGTCGCGGAGAAGGTGGAAGGCATCAGGGCGGGGCTGGTAGCAGGTGGCAGAGATGTTGTACAGGGCCGGGGCTGGCGAGAGGGTCTTGCTGGGAAGGGCCTCCTGGTACTTGCCATAGAGCCCCTGGTAGCCCCCAACCTCATTAAACGCTGCAAAGCAACCAACGGGGCCTGTCACCAAGACAGGCTGGGGCACCTGGGAGAGGCCGAGGCACTGGGAGCCTCTCTCCACTGCCAGCACCCCTGCCCCACTCCCGACAGCGCCCCCTGCTGGGACTGGAAGCACCAGGAGCTTTCGTTCAGTTGCGTTTCCTGCCCCCAGTTGCAGGGGGCAGCGGACGGGGCTCACTCACCAAAGCCCATGAGGACGAAGGCTCCCCCTATGATGACGAAGGTCTGCACTGTGTCAGTGTACATCAGGGCCGCCAACCCCCCTGGAAAAGCAAGGATGGGTAGGTGTGAAACAGGTTCTGCCTACTCTTCCCCCCACCCCCTGTCCTTGGGCACAGCCCGACTATCCCCTTGGAGAAGGCCCTGGGCCCCTGCCAGCCACAGTGCGGCTCCGTTACCTGTCACGGTGTATATGGTGGTAATAACGAGCAACGCAATGACAGCCACGTAGATATTCCAGCCCAGAGCCTGCTGGATAAAAACAGCCCCCGAGAACATGTCCACCTGCAGGGGGCGACAGAGGGTGGGGGTTCGGGGATCAGCCCCGGGAGAAGGTCCACAGCAGCCCCTGCTGGGAGAAGCTGGGAGCACCAACCACCGCTCCTGCTTCCTCCAGCCCCCGAAGGAGGGTGACTGACGTACCGAGATTTTAGTGAAGATGTAGAGAAAGAGGGACAGGATGGACAGATAGACCTGGATTCGCCAGCCCCCAAATCGCTTCTTCAGATACTGGGGCATTGTGATCACCTACAGGGGGAGGCAGAACAGAACGGAACCCAGGCATCCTGGCTCCCAGCCCCCTCCACTCGAACCCACTAGACCCCACTCTTCCCCCAGAGCTGGGACAGAGCCCAGGCGTCCTGGCTCCCAGCCCCCTCCACTCGAACCCACTAGACCCCACTCTTCCCCCAGAGCTGGGACAGAGCCCAGGCGTCCTGGCTCCCAGCCTGGCCTGCCCATGCCCAGAGCGAGACTCACCCCGGCCGTGAGGTAGACCGGTACGAAGAGCCAGCCAAGCAGGAGAACGACGAAGAGTGCCTGGAGCAGAGAGCGCGGGGAGGGGTCAGGGGGAGACAGGCAGGGACGGGGGGTGCCGGGGTTACAGGTGCAGGGAGTTACTTACATTCCACTCAAAGCCGGCCACAGCGAGACCGTTGGCAGCACCGGTGCCAGCCAGGCCCACGAAGTGCCCACTGCCAATGTTGCTGGCGAAGAGAGACGCACCCACCTATGGCACAACGGGAGGGAGAGAGACTGGGCTATGGATAGCTGCCCCGGGCACTGCCCCTATCCCCAGCCCCCACCCTGGACCCTGCCCCTAACCTCAGCCCCTGTCCCAGTCACTGCCCCAACCCCAGCCCCTGTCCCAGGCACTGCCCCTAATGCCAACCCCCACCCCTGACACCAGCCCCCACTCCAGGCACTGCCCCTAACACCAGCTCTCACCCCAGGCACTGCCCTTAAAGCCCACCCCCACCCCTGGCACTACCTCTAAAGCCATCCCTTGCCCCTAACGCCAACCCCCATCCTGGGCACTGCCCCTAACTCCAGCCCCCAGACACTCAACCTCATATCCTTGCTATGGTTCCCTGTATTTTAATCCCTTGGCCCCCCATCCTCACTCCAGCTGTAGCTAGGCTCAGGTATTAACCCTCTGCCCCCAGTGTAATACTCACCGGCCACCAGACCATGTTTCTCCCAGCCAGAAAGTAACCCCCGATGGTGCCCCGGTTGGTGCGGCACATGGACTGCGGGGGCAAGAGCGGAAGGAGGGCATTTTACATGGGCTGGATGTCATGTTTTTCCACCAGCTTCAGAGATGGAGATGCTGGGGTCAGAGCAGGGTGACGGGAATGAGCCAAGGACTGGATCAAATCCCCTCTGGAGAATGACTGCACTGGTGGGGCTCACAGATTCACAGATCCCAAGGCCACAGGGGGCCCTTGTGATCACCTGGTCTGACCTGCCATGTAGCGCAGGCTAGAGAGCTTCCCCCAAATCACTCCCAGTGGAACTTGAGCAGATCTACTAGAGAAACCTCCCATCTTGCCAGTGATGGAGAATCAACCACAGCCCTTGGTGAGTTGTTCCAAGGGTTAATTCCTCTCACTGTTAAATATGGACATCTTCTTTCCAGTCTGAATTTGTCTGGTTTCAACTTCCAGCTATTGGATCATGTTAGATCTCCGTCTGCTAGAGAGAAGAGCCCCTTGTTTATTATTTGTTCCCCATGGTGGTACTTACAGACTGTGGTCAGATCATCCCATATCCTTCTCTTTCTTAAGCTAAATAGATCAAACTCCTTGAGTTGGCTACTAGATGGAAGATTTTCCAAGGAAATACTCTTTCCCCTGATGAATTTCCCTGTGGAACTCATAGAATATTAGAGTTGGAAGGGATCTCAAGCGGTATCTAGTCCAACCCCCTGCTCAAAGCAGGACTATCCTCAGCTAAATCATCCTGGTGAGGGTTTTTTCAAGCCGCAGCTTAAAAACCTCTAAAGATGGAGATGCCACCACCTCCCTAGGTAACCCATTCCAGTGCTTCATCACCCTCCTAGTGAAAAACTTTTTCCTAATGTCCAACCTAGACCTCCCCTACTGGAACTTGAGACCGTTGCTCCTTGTTCTGTCATCTGCCACCACTGAGAACAGCCTAGCTCCATCCTCCTTGGAACCCCCTTTCAGGTAGTTAAAGGCTGCTATCAAATCCCCCTCATTCTTCTCTTCTGCAGACTAAACAGGCCTAGTTCTTTCAGCCTCTCCTCATAAGTCTTGTGCTCCAGCCCCCTTATCATTTTTGTTGCCCTCCTCTGGACTCTCTCCAGCTTGTCCACATCCTTTTTGTAGTGGGGGGCCCAAAACTGGACACGATACTTCAAATGTGGCCTCACCAATGCCGAATAGAGGGGAATAATCACATCCCGTGATCTGCTGGCAATGCTCTTACTAATGCAGCCCAATATGCCATTAGCCTTCTTGGCAACCAGGGCATACTGCTGACTCATATCCAGCTTCTTATCCACTTGAACCCCCAGATCTTTTTCTGCAGAACTGCTGCCTAGCTCGTCAGTCCCCAGTCTGTAGCTGTGCATGGGATTCTTCCGTCCTAAGTGCAGAACTCTGCACTTGTCCTTGTTGAACCTCATCAGATTTCTTTTGGCCCAATCCACCAATTTGTTTAGGTCCTTCTGTATCCTATCCCTCCCTTCCAGGGTATCTACCATTCCCTCTAGCTTAGTGTCATCTGCAAACTTGCTGAAGGTGCAATCTACCCCATCCTCCAGATCATTAATGAAGATGTTGAACAAAACCAGCCCCAGGACCAACCCCTGGGGCACTCCACTTGTGACCGGCTGCCAGGTAGTCATGGAGCCATTGATCACTACTCGTTGAGCCCTTTGCTGTAGCCAGTTCTCTATCCGTTTTATAGCCCACTCATCCAACCCATACTTCTTTAACTTGCCGATAAGAATACAGTTGGAGACCATATCAAAATTTTGGGTCTTTGCTATGTATTGCAGCAAACTGAGGTGTACATGGGGGGGGGAGGGATCCAGCCCCAGAGGCTGTCAGGGGATGGGTGGGGCTGTGACTGGTGGGTAGCAGGGGTGCCAGTGACTTATTAAAGCCATGAGGCAGGAGGGGGACTTTGTGCAGTAATGTGATGCAGGGGGCACGCTCTGTACATTTCTGATCCCTGACTAATCTGTTGCAATGAACACCTCATTACAGGCCCCATGCACATTCCTGGACCATGTACTTGCCAGTAATAATTAACTCCCCCCTCCTCTCCTCGGCCAATCTGGACCTGAGATTAAAGGACTGAGACAATGAGAATAGGAAAAAAACAACTATATAGCCAGGCTGATCCTCCTGCTGTGAAAGGGCACCCTCCTGGGCTGGGATAGAGAGAGCCAAGAGGTGGAGAAGGGACAGAGATGTGGGGGTCGTGTGGCAAGGACAGACCATCCTAGAGCTAGTGGGTTGGGTTCTAGGTACATCAATCATGCCACTGACCTGTGCTCTAGGCATGCCAACTACATAAGAGAGTTGGATCCTAGGGCCTGGCTCCATCAAAGGACTTAGGCATCGTGGTGCTCAGCATTGCAACACCTAACATTTAGGTGTTGAGGAAAATCACTGGACCAACCCTGGGCTCCACAAAGCCTGAATTAGGCACCAGGCTCTCTATATAATGAACGGAGAGAGTTAGGTGCCTTAGAATGGGAACTGCAAAAGCCAGAGTCCTAGGTGGGGAGCCAGCCGAGCCAGCCAATGGGAGATCGCATGTCTTAAGCCTCATCCCTCATATGGAGCTTGTCCCCTGAGTCCAGGCTGCAAACTGAGAGATACTTTGCTCTGCCAGAAACCCTAAGCTGGGAACCTCTCTTGGGGTCGGGTGGCTTCAGTGCCTCAGCTGTTCCTTGTGAGAATGAGTTGAGCACCTGCCTCGCTCCATGCAAAACAGATGGAGGAGGAGATGCCCAGTTTATGCCTTCTAGCTTAGTGTTTAGAGCCCTCAGCCTGGGATGTGGACCCGCTGGCAATTATCTTTGAAAAGTCCTGGAAGACAAGAGAGATTCCAGAGGATTGGAAAAGACCATATATAGTGTAAATCTATAACAAAGGGAACAACCGGGGGGTTAGACCTGTCATTTAACGTCAGTACATGGAAAGATCATGGAGCAAATAATTAAGCAATCCATTGCAAACACCTAGAAGATAATAAGGTGATAAGTAACAGTCAGCATGGATTTATTGAGAACAAATAGCGTCCTTCTTTGACAGGGTAACAAGTCTCGACGGGGGGAGGGGGAAGCAGTAGATGTGCTATATCTTAACTTTAGTAAGGCTTTTGATACTGTCTCCCATGATCATCTCCGAAACACACTAGGGAAATCCAACCTAGATGGAGCTACTAAAAACTGTAAGGTGGGTGCATAACTGGTTGGAAAACTTCCCAGAGAGTAGTTATTGGTGGATCAGTCAAGCTGGCAGGGCATAACTAGTGGGGTCCTGCAGGGATCAGTTCTGGGTCTGGTTCTGGTCAATATCTTCATCAGTGAGTTAGATAATGGCATAGAGAGTACACATATAAAGTCTGGGGATGATACCAAGCTGGGATGGGTTGCAAGTGCTTTGGATGATACGATTAAAATTCAAAATGATCTGGACAAACTGGACAAATGGTCAGAAGTAAACAGGATGAAATTCAACAAGGACAAATGCAAAGAACTCAGTTGCACACGTACAAAATGTAAAATGACTGCCTAGGAAGGGGTACTGCAGACAAGGATCTGGGGTCATAGTGGATCACAAACTAAATATGAGTCAACAGTGTTGCAAAAAAAGCAAACATCATTCTGGGATGTATTAGCAGAAGTGTTGTAAGTAAGACATGAGAAGTAATTCTTCCGCTCTACTCCGTGCTGATTAGGCCTCAACTGGAGTATTGTTTCTGGTTCTGGGTGCCACATTTCAGGAAAGATGTGGACAAATTGGAGAAAGTCCAGAGAAGAGCAACTAAAATGATTAAAAGTTTAGAAAACATGACCTTTGAGGGAAGATTTAAAAAACTGCATTTGTTTAGTCTGGAGAAGAGACGACTGCGGAGAGACATAACAGTTTTCAAGTACATAAAAGATTGTTACGAGGAGGAGGAGGAAGGACAAGAAGCAATGGGCTTAAATTGCAGCAAGGGCAGATTAGGTTGGACATTTGGAAAATATTCCTAACTGTCAGGGTACTTAATCACTGGAATAAATTGCCTAGGGAGGTCGTGGAATCTCCATCATTGGAGATTTTTAAGAACGGGTTAGACAAACACCTGGCAGGGATGGTCTAGATAACACTTAGGCCTTCCATGAGTGCAGGAGACTGGACTAAATGACCTCTCAAGGTCCCTTCCTGTCCTATGATTCTATAAAATGCCAGTTCAATTCTGTCCCCTCTGCCTGAAAAGAAGGGACTGGGACTTTCCACCTCCCACTGAGTTATGTGATAGTGGAATGTGGGGGCTCCCTTGGTCTCTCCTGGTGAAGCTCCTCCATGGTGGATTTAAATAATGAAAGAATCATTGGGCCAGAGAGAAAGCTGCCTAGAGCTTTAGAAGATCTCCGTAGGCCTGTGGATAGAGGAATAGAAAATGGGGGTGGGATGGATAGAGGGCTGTGTATGGGGACTGGTGGATAGAGGGTTGTGTAGGAGGATGGGTGGATATAGGGTTGTACAGGGGGCTGGATAGAGGAATAGAAAGGAGTGTGTGTATGGATGTCCTTGACTCAAGGTCTGGGTTTAACTTTGGGGTGGTCAGTTCTGGTTCAGGGTCCCAGAAGAGTGAATCACGTCTCTATCCTTCCCCATGTCTTCCCCTGGTGCCCAGTGTTGGGAGGTGGGAGGAAGAGGGGGCAGGGGCAAAGGACAGCCTCCCCAGGTCACCTACCCAGAGCCCCACGCCGATGACCAGGATGAAGTAGCCCACGATGACACCGATGTCGGCAGGGTTGTTGATGACGGCCCTGGGCTGCGGCGCTCCTTCCATACTGTGGCTGTCTCTTTCTCTGCACCCAAATGGCACAACCTGGAAGGGTCTCACGGGGCTGTGGTGTGGATGGTTAATAGCAAACCAGGTCATGGAGTTGGATCTGCCATTAACCAACCCAGAGACAGCAGGGAGGGGGGAAGTAGAATCAAACTAAGGACTCCCAGCCCTCACTCCCCTCCCATGGTGGGGGGAGAGAACCCAGGAGTCCTGCCTTCCAGTCCTATTGGCTCTGAGTTACCATGTGCCAGGGGCTAGTGTCAGAGCAAGGATGTCTCTAGAGCAGGACTAGCCCTGTCACTCCTTCCGTTGCCCTCTGTGCCCTGCCGTTCCCTGGTAGTTGGGTGTAGTTCAGCCCATGTTCTGAACCAGCTGAAGCCCTCACCCCCCTAGGCAGAGGTGTAGCCAGAACTGATTTTTGGCAGGGCATGTGGTTGACAAGCTTGTGTCACAAGCGAAACAGAGGCTGATAAAAACACGGGATGAATTGCTTAAAATCTGATTGGGTGGGTCTGCTTTCAAAGTGGGGGGCCTGTGGCCCACCCAGGCCCACCGTTAGTGACTGCCAAGGCTCATTGAAGTGGCAGAGTGAGGCTGGGCTGGGCCAGGCAGAAACTTGCAGCACTGCTGAGGGCCACGTGCTATCCTGCGCTCCCTAGGGGAAGGGAGTGGTTTCTGCCACAAGGGGGGAGGGGGGCAAAAGAGGCGTCATTTCTGGCAAGGAAGTCTGCAGAAGGTTAATTTATCTTTCCTTCCCCATGTACATACACCAACATGTCTATCCATCTCCCTAAACACTCATCTATGTATGTACCCCCCATGAACCCAACTGGTCGCTCCATCCCCCTATGGACCTAACTGGCCCATCCAGCCCCCTAGGGACCTATTTACCTAACTACCATTTCCTCCACACACCCCCCATGGACCCAATTACTCAACCTACTATGGATCAACTGTCTATCCCTGCATCTCTCTTTGGACCCAGCTACCTATCCTTCCATCCCCCATGGACTCATCTACACAACTAATCACCCCCCTATGGTCCTAACTACCCACCCAATCCTCCACCTCTTCATCCCTTTATGGGCCTAATCACCCATCCCTCCATCCACCTAATGATCCTTCTACCCAACTATCCTTGCTCCATCTCTTCAGACCCAACTGTCTAATGCCCTCCATTTCCCTATGGATCCAACTATTCAGCAGCCCATCCCTCCAACCCCCTACAGACCCAGCTAACTATCCCTTTCATCCATCTATTTCCATGTCCCCTACATACGAACTATACATCCCTCCACCCTCCTCCCTACTCGTCCATCTCTTCATCTCTGTGGTAGGGTCTTCACCCCACAGAGAAGAAGAGTTCAATGGATGCCTCATAGGCCTGCCACACCCTGTCCCAGAAAGGAGCAGTGGAGGTGAGTCCTCCAAGCAGCCTAGGAAGGCTGTGCAGGAATCAGCCAATGGGAGGGAGGCTGCACAGAGCAGCCAGTCAAGGCCTTGCGGGCTCATATATAAAAGGACCTGTAAGGCCAGGGGCAGTCGGTTGCTCCAGGGAACCCAAGGAGTGAAGACTGTACTCCTAGAGGCCTGCAGGAAGGGTAGTCCCTTGGACAAAGCAGTTGCTGGCAGGGACTGGGGGAGCAAAAGGGAGCTCCTGATTGGCTGCTGGGACTTGCTGGCTGGGTAGAGGGTGAAGTAGGTGCTGGGACTGCGGGAAAATGGCTCAGAAAATAGAAGCCACTTGGAGAAAAGTTAAGGAGATGCAGCAGGAGGCTGCTATCTACAGGGTCACTGGCTGGGTCGGGACCCTGCAGTGGGCAGGCCCTTAGTAGGGCCTAAGAGAAGTGGCTTGGAGCATCACACTGATGACAAATGCTTTTCCATGGAGGTGAATGGGGGGATGGGGGTGGACAGGCTCAGCACTGGTCCCAATGCCCCGTGCGGTACTAGGGGGTGCTGTATGGCAGGGAGCAGGTGGGGGACTTGGGGGGGGGTGCTGTGCAGCAAGGCAGGGGAGTTCAGTAGGGGGCATGCTCCCATCTCTCTCCCCACCCTTTAGCCCCCCTTTAGCTTCACATCCTGGCTTGTATTCCCCAGCTCTGCTCATCGTAGGCTTCCGGCTCCATGGTGTAGGGCTCAGAGTGTGTCTACATGGCCAGCAGAAACCTGCAGCAGCCAGTCTCGCTGCCTGGGCCTACAGACTCAGGTTTGCACCTTTGCACTCGCTGAGCGGCCGGTCGGGCTCAGGCTGGAGTTTGGCTTTGAAACCCACTCCCGACTTCAGAGCTCCCACTCCAGCTGAAAGCCAAAGCTACATGGCCGCGGCCAGAGCCAGAGCCAGAGCGCGAACCCCACGAGCCGTAGTCTGCGGGCCCAGGCCCTGAGTCTTGCTGCCATGGATTTCTGCTGGCTGTGTAGATGGAGCCAAGGCCCCTGTCTTTGTAGGCAAGCCAGGGCCTCACTGAGGCTTCTGGGGCCTACCAGCAATAACAAAACCCCAAATGGCTTGGTCAACGTCTTGAAAAATGAGCTATCTGACCTTTGGTGCTGATATTGACGTGGCAGGATCGTCGCATGAGGGGGTGTGATAATAGCTAGAGAGAGCTGTGGAAGCAGAGAAATTGAGTCTAAAGATGTTACTGTGTGCTAGCTCACCTTTGCACACTACTAATAGAGAGGTAATTACCCAAATCTGTACCCTAACTGGAGTGATAATGGATTGCATTGAGACCATCAGCTGAAGAAAACTGGAGATGGCAGGCTGAATGAGTCAGAGGAAGGGTTTCAGGGGCTGGTGTGAGGGGTGAGTGTGGAGCAGATGTGGTATGGGGTGCTGCTCAAAGTTGTGTGATGACCACAAAACACAGAGGAAGTTGGCTGGCCAGCACCGCCCATGTGTTGTGTTTACTTTTCATTGTGACGGAGCCAGGCGCTGCTTTGCCATGCAAGAGAACTGGGGTGTGTAAATGTCTTGGCACCCATCTGCCTGCCAGACCTCCAGTCCCCAAGTGCTGTGGCAGTAAACGCCACCCTTGCTTGAGCTGAAGCCCTGTTTGAAAAGAGAGGGGCCACTGGTGGGACATCCTCTGCAAAGGCCTTTGGGTCTGTCAAATGTAAACCTCCCTTGACCCAAAACGAGTGGTGGCAGTTCCACTTGTGGCTGACAGAACACGAGTTCCCTCTTGTGCTGTCCAGAATTGTTCAGAGCGGCAACCAATAACAACGCGGCAATACCCACTAATGCGCTTGGAACCTGTGAACGGGGAGATCATTTCTCTTTTGGTTCCTGGTGTGTTGTTGGTGTTGCTGCACTTTATTTTAAACTAAAATATGCCTGCAATGTCCTGTCCTCATTGGAGGAGCTGTGGTTTTGATCACTGGCCAAACGCCTAGTACCTAGGATGGGTAAAAAAATAAACACATTGTTTCAGTCAATGCAAATGTGCCTACCAGAATGAAGTTCACCTCTTCTAAACACAGGGGCGATTCTGGTGTTCACATCTTGTTTACCACATGGAGGCAGCTTCAGTCTAAGCAGTATTTACACAGTCTTTTTCAGTCATGCTGTGACGTGTCGTGTCCCCCCCCCGCCCCCTGCAATCTGGACTAATGTGTAGCTGGGTCACCCCAATTCTTTACTCCTGGGGCCGGATTTACCCTGCTTTGCTGTGTGAACCACCCACTCCTGGGTCAGCCCGCACCCAGACCCTTGTGAATAATTCGCCCCTGGCCTAGTGAAGGAGCGCTTCTGGCCAGCCTTTCCTGGGATAGAGCCTCAGCAAACACGGCCAGCCCCAGATGCAATCCCGGGACCGCTGCTCTACAGGATTCCGTGCTGCACCCTGCAAGCGCGTTTACACTTGTCTGTCAATTGATCAGAGAAATGCTATGCCCCAGCTCTGTCACGCTGAGTGAGGTCTCTGCACACACTCAATCCACATGCTCTTCTTTTAGATAAAACAACCAAATAAGTTTATTGATTATTGAGTAAGATTTTAAGTGAATCTAAGTCAGAGTATTAATAAATCAAGGAGTTAATCACAATTAACTAAAAGATAACTCACATCTTAACCTAAGATCAATATGTCAGACTATTCACCTTACCACACAGGCTGGTTGCAATACCTCTTGCTTCCAGTCTATCCCCCCATGGGTAGATTCTGGGTCCTTGGTGTGCTTAGAAAATGGATTCCAGGGGAGCCACAAGATGAAGACACCTCAGCTTTTAACAAGTTTCCCCATCACCCCCTGGGGTCAGGTGATTGGCCCTTCTGGCAATGGGCATGCTTTCTTCCACTTGAGCCAAAGTGCTCACAGGTGCAGTCCATTGTTCCTGTATGCAGGCCTCTGTGCAGCGTGGAAACACAGCTTTGTGTTCGTTTGCATCTATTCAAACCATGTAAGACACACATTTGGGGATAGGACACAGCAGAGTGTCATATCTGTACCTATGTGCCATTGCAGGAAACCTGTTACCGTAACCATAATGTTCAGTATGTCATGAGCATTCCAGAAACACCTTATATGGCACACTTTGCATCAGATAATACACAGTTACACTGTAAGGGTGAACATGAATGATACACAGGCCACACCATAAGGGTGTACATGGCGTACAGCGTGTCACACATGCAAAACATGGCTGCTCCCTGATCATGGGAAAACAAATTGCATTTCTGTGACAGGCAATGTGATGCCGGTAGTAAATCCAACAGGAGATGTCCTGTGTCTTCCTCTTGCTTTAATTCAGCTCCCATCTCTCACCGCAAAAGGCAGATTTGCTATAGTTACTCAGTGTAAATCAGTCAACAAGCAAATTACCAATGAAGCAAGAAGGCAAATATGTTTGCTAATATTTCTAAAGAGAAAAAGCTCCAAAAGTAATTTTTGTTTTAAATTAAATCTGCAAATTTTAACTCCCTTTGTAGGTTGGTTTATTGATTAAACTGAAAGTATGACTGGCCAGGTTGGAGATTTCCTCTGTATCTTTTAAAGACTTTATGAGCAAATAAACCACAGAAATCATTCCATTATCTAACCCTGCAGCCTTCTCCAAAAATTGTTCTGGATTAGAAAGGTGGATTCCTGCAAACTCAAGAAGACAAGAAGTGGTCTGATACCGAATGTGTTTCAAAAATGCAAAACCAATAACCTGTGTTCAGACTAAATTTTACTTGGGTAGTGGGGAATTGCCTGTGTCCCTTTATAATGATTACTCAGCTCAATCAGTAAAAAATACTTTGCAGTCCTGTTTTAGAAATGATATGAGTGAAGCAGTGACCAGATATTTAACATAGCTTTATGCTGGTGTAACAACAGCCACAGAGCTGACCATTTTTTTGTAAAACTTTTATTGTCACTAAAACATTCACTCAAACTTCCTGAAAACCCCTTCTCTCAAAGTCTAAGCTGTGTCTTGGCTCTTCAAAGTATTTTAGGTCCAAAACGAATAAGTATTAGCTGTTACTTTCCAACCATTTACCTCCCCTGTCCATCACTGAAAAGTAATTGTTCCAATGTGTTCCCTAGACATACTATTCAAAATCAGTTAGCTCTGCACTGTATATAAGGGTATGGGTTTTAACAAAGGTGTTTATGATTGATTGCATTACAGCTAAGCACCAAAAGGCCCTTATTATTAAAGCTTAACGAGAGCCATGTTCTCCTGAACCATGACATTTTATGCACCCACAAAAACACCACTATATAGACAAATATGTGAAATGCATGCAGTGGAACAGCAGCATCGGTCTTTCAGTTGAACAGCTCCTGGAGGCTTTAAAAAGTTAGAGACAGCGGCTTGTAATGATACTTACAATTCAAACATGTGCATTCCTATTTAAAAAAGCCCTAAAAATGCAACCCATGACCCACCCCCTCCCCGCTCCCCACAATGCTAAAGTGACTGTTTAAAAAGGAAATATGTGGACTTGGCAATGTTCCCATGCGTGTGTGCGCACACAGCAGGTCTCATTGCCTCCAGCAGGGGGCAGCACACACACACAGAGCAGGGCTCATTGCCTCCAGCAGGGGGCAGCGCGCGCGCACACACACACACACACACACACACAGAGCAGGGCTCATTGCCTCCAGCAGGG
>ML675708.1:284764-338976 GCA_007922155.1 Mesoclemmys tuberculata
CTCCAGCAGGGGGCAGTAGCATAGATGATGGACACACATACACACACTCACACAGAGCAGGGCTCACCCCTCCAGCAGGGGGCAGTAGGACAGACAGACACACTATTCTGCAAAACTCCCTCCATCCACTTAGGCCAAACTCCTGGTGGAGGCAGTGGGGTGGGGGAGAGAACTAGTGATCCTTTCTGCTTGAGTGATATTAGCTGAAGGGTGCATTCCCTTCCCACCCTGTCACAAAGAGGACTATGATCAATGCTGCCTGCAGAACCATGCAGCAAAACCTGTCCCTATTTTACAGATGGGGAAACTGAGGCCAAGAGCAGGGATGGCACTTGATTACGGGCACACAGTGAGTCTGTGGCCGAACCAGGAATGGAATCCAGGAGTTCTGACTCTCAGGATCCCCCCACCTAGTCCCAGCCCCTAGGTGTCTGGCTCCGTCCATCCCCCTATAGATGCCAGGCGATTGCTGCGGTGCTGATGAGCAGGGAGATGAGGGGTGCAGTCCCGGAGGCAGGAGAGGCACTACGGGCAGCGTGGAGGGCTGCTGAGCTATACACTTGGCGTCCCCCCAGGCTCTGCGGAGGCCGATAATTGTTCTTCAGCGGGGGCCCATCGCTTGAGTTTGTGGCACGAAGGATGGCGGGGAACGCAGCCACCTGCGGGGAAGGGAGACAAATTAGTGGGGGAGAGGCAAATTGAGGGGAGGATGTCCTAAGGGAGATCACTTTGGAGCATAGAGGGTGGGAGTTTGAACAACAGGGGTGGGTGAGCTCTAAAAGAACCCAGGAGTCCTGACTCCCAGCCCCCACTTCTGCAACCCACTGACCTCACCCACCTCCCAGAGCTGGGGATAGAATGCGGGAGTCTTGCCTCCCTCCTCCCCACCCCCCTACTCACCACCCCAGGGGGCACCAGGATGGGATCCGGGAAGACAGTCCAGACCACGACTTCATCGCAGGTGGGGGTAGTGAGGGAGCCATTGTAGCGGTAATAACGCGCTAGGTTCACGGCACCCAGCAGATCCTGCAGGGAGAAGGAGCCGTGCAGATCCGTAGCCTTACCTAGAGGGGCAGGGGGAGAATGATGGCCCATCTGCCTCTCCTGGAGCTGGGGAGAGAACCCACGAACCCTAGCACTCTCCCCCTTCCTCCAACCCAGTACACCCCGCTCCACTCCCCGATGCAGGGATAGAACCCAGGAGTCCTGGCTCCCAGCCCCTCCTCCTCCGACCCACTAGACACTGTCCCCACTGTCACTCTCTCTCGCCCCCTGGTGGCGCAGCACCGTAGTGTCCCTGGCCCCAGTGCTAGGCCAGCCGTAATCCAGCTCGCCCCAGTTCAAGGGTTACTCACCCATCAGATCCACCTTCTTCAAGAGCTGGGTGAAGGAATCCCAGGCCTGGGAGGGGCGTGTGTGTGCCATGGCCTGAGGGGCAAGATCACATGAGTACAACAAACGGGAACTGTGGCAGAGGGTGGTGGGACCCACAGACCGACTCAGAATAAGAGACTCCAGCCCCTCTTTGAATCATCAGCTACCACTTCCCACTCAGAGAACCCAGGAGTCCTGCTGCCCCGTCCCCGCTGCTCCCACCCACTAGGCCCCTCTCCCCAGACAGAGCTGGGTGTAGAACCCAGGAGTCCTGGCTCATCACCCCGCGTCGTCCCTCTCACCTGGACGAAGAAGGCCAGCACCGCGATTCCCGTGGGATCCTTGCGGGCCTCAGACATGTTCAGGTTGTTCTTGGTATGAACGATGTGGAGCTAATGGGGGAGAGAGAAATAAGAGAGCGCCCCTTACTGAGCCCCCTGCCCTGCCCCACGGCACAGCACCCCCTACTCATCCCCCCGTCCCGCAGCACAGCGCCCCCTATTGAGCCCCCTGCCCCACCCCACAGCACAGCACCCCCACTGAGCACCCTGCAGCATGGCACCCCCTACTGAACAACCCCTACTGAGCCCTCCACCCTGCTCCCTGCAGCACAGCGCCCCCTGCTGACACCCTGCTCCCTGCAGCACAGCGCCCCCTGCTGACACCCTGCTCTCTGCAGCACAGAGCCACCTAGTGCCACACTGGGGCATTGGGGCCAGCACTGCACCCCCGCCTCTCTCACCTCCATGGAGAAACGGTTGCCGTTGATGAGATGCTCCGAGCCGGGCTTGGTGTCTCCCTGGCCCCAGTGCAGGTGGAAGGATTTGGCAGTGTAGATAGCTAGAAGCCCCGGGGCGCTGAGAGTCAGCCCATCCTCTAATTCCACATCCACTGTAGGGGGAGAAAGGCCAAGATAGGGAATCAGGCCCATGTGTCAGGAGGGCAGCAGAGGGCAATCACCCCTAGGGCCCAGAGGGAGAGCCCAGGGTGGAGCCTGGGACCCAGGCATCTGGCACAGCAGTGCAGGGCGCTCACCCCTAGGGGCAGTCTACACCCACCTGTCTTCCCCGAGTTATTCATGGCGATCAGCTTCCTGGCATCCCTGTAGCCAGAGAGGGACACGGCCCCCAGGTGGGGATTGCAGACAGCTGCAGCGGTGACAATGTTGATCGGGGACTGCCTGGTGCCGTTACAGTGCCCCAGAGCTGCCCACGTCTCTGGACCTGCCCAGCGGGGGGGAGCCACAGAAGGAAATGGGGAAGGAGTCACAATGTTAATCAGCTTCCGTCACCCACCCCAGAGGTGGCCTGCATGCTGCAAATTTTAGTCTTGGAGCCAGGACTCCTGGGTTCTGTTCCTGGCTCTAGCAGGAGGGGGGGGTCTGGTGAGCTGAAAGGCAGGGGGGGCTGGGAGTTAGGACTCTAGGGTTCTTTCTGCACCTATGGCAGGGGAGTGGGGTCTAGTGGAGTAGAGCAGCGGGGTGGGGCTGGGGAATGAGGACTCCTGGATTCTATTCCTGGCTCTGGAACGCTGACCCTTCGCTGTGCCTCATTTTCCCTACCCATCTAAATGTAGGGAAACAGTAATTAACTCCCTTGCTGAGTGTTGTAGCAGGGTGGATGCCTGTATCACAGTGGGCGGATGGGTTCTCTTACCGCAGTGTGGGTCTTCGTAGCACCAGGAACCTGCAGGAAAGAGAAAGAGAGAGAGGTGGGGGGGGGTCAGAGCAGGGAGATGGCCAGTAACCCCATCCTGCTGCCCCTCCCATGGGCTTGGTCCCAGCAAGGGATCCCTTTAGGGAGATCAGAGGAGGGGCAGGGAGCAGCCTTACCTGCTGTACTGGCATAGCCAGCTCCTAGCAGCGTCCCCAGGAAAATGATGTGCTGGATCCAGACGGGATCCATGTCTCTGATTTCACCTGCTGAGAGGAACCCAGAGCAAGGATGGGAGAGACTGGATTCACCTCCCCCTGCCTTGAGCCAGCCAGCCCCCTTGCCCTGGGACCAGATCAGAGCCCAGGACTCTAGTGGGGACAGTGCCCCATTTCCCACTTCCCGGGCCAGCGGCACCTCTAGAGGAGAAAGGCCCTGTGCCCCATTTCCCACCCCCTGGAGCTGGCACCCCTAGAGGAGAAGGGGCCCTAGGGATGCTAAGCAGCAAGCAGCTCTCACCTGTGGGGCGTGGAACTGGCTGTGTCTGGTAGGGAAGGTGACACTGCAGGGGCAAAGGGCTCCTCATGGCTCCTTATATACACGGGGTCACTGCCTGGCCCAGCCCGGCCTGGCCCAGCCCAGCTCAGCCAGGGGTGGAATTACAGAGAATGGATGAGTTACATCCACAGGGAGGGGCAGGGACAGAGACTGAGAGAAGAGGGGGTGGGAGGGAGGGAGGGAGAAAACCAGGGCATAGAAAGAGAAAGGAGGAAAGGAAATTGGGGGGTGGATGGAAAGGAGCGGAGGAAGGGGGTTCACCCTGTATGCGTCTCCCCCAGGCTGCCAGACCCAGGTGGCAGTGTAGGAGTGTCCGTAGGGTCCCCCATGGGGGCGGGGGATGGGCTGGCCGACTCACGCTCTTCTTAGAAGAAAGGATGTGAGAGGGTGGTGGTGCAAAAGGACAGTGACAGGGCAGCCCAGTGTGGGACAGAGCACGTCCCCTGCTCCTGGAAAGGCACCTCACAGCCACCTTGGGGGTGAGGGGATGTCCTCGAACCACTGCACACCACTCTCCTCCTGGAGCTGGGGGCAGAGCCCAGGAGTCCTGGCTCCCAGCCCCCACCCCCAAATCATTTCACTAGATTTTGCTTTGATCCATTGTAGAAGTTCAGGGGAGAGCGGCCCCCCCCCAAGACCTTCCCCCTCCACTCCCTGCAGCAGATCACCCCCTAGCACTGCACAGGGGCTCACCCTGACTACAACGGGAGAGCGCCCCTTATTGATCCTGCAGCGCAGTGCCCCTAGTGGCGCGCCGGGGCGTTGGTCCAGCACCCTCTACTGAACAGCCAGGTCTCTCCATAGCCCCCCGAGGGAATTCGGCGGCTGGCAGTTGTGCAATGCAAAGGTGCTGATGCTGTCTCCTGTCACCCCGTGATATGCTGATACTCAGATCTGTTTCCCCATCTGCTGACACGCGAGCTGGGAGGATGAAGCAACGTGCTTCCTGGGTTTACAGCTTCTCCCTCCTAATGTGACTAGCTGGGACTGACTCACAACAGCATTGAGCTGGTGTCATTGATACGCCCTGCGAGACATGTGGGGAACACCCACAGCTCTCCTGGAGCTGGGAGACTTCCTGGAGCCCTGAACTGGGGGCTAGAACCCAGAAGTCCTTGCTCAGAACTCCGCATCTCACCTACTAGACCCAGCTCACCCCCCAGAGCTGGGACAGAACTCAGGAGTCCTGATGCGCAGTCCCCCCACGCTAACTCACTAGGCCCCACTCCCCGCTGGGGATACAACTCAGGAGTCCTGGCGCACAGGCCCTGCCCCCAGCTTTAATCTGGTAGACCCCCTGCCCCTCTCAGAGCTGGAGAGAGAGGCAGGGGTCCTGGCTCCAGGCCGGGGTGCAAGGTCTACAGCCTCCATCCCTGCCCCTCCTGGTTCTCCGGCCCAGAGATGTGGCATCACTGTAAATCACTCTGAAAAACAGGGGCAGTGTGTGAGACCAGAGCACTTTGGATAAATCACTGCCCCAATCAAGGGTTGTAAACTTGCAGGATTGGCTGCATCCCAGGCCCATGACAGTCGTTAATGTGAGCCAGGTGGGGTCCAGTGGGCTACAGTAGTGAGTGGGGTGGAGGAGGGCTGGGAGCCAGGACTCCTGGCTTCTCCTCCCAGCTCTGGGAGGGGAATGGCATCTAATGGGTTAAACCAGAGGGGGGGTCTGGACTCAAGAGACCAGTCTGGGATTGGAGGGCTCAGATCTCAAAGGCACCCATGGAGCATGTGGGGGTGGGGGAGAGAGGATTCTCTCTCCTTGTCTGTAACATTTACAAGTCTGACTGGGAACCAGTTTGGCTAACTGGGCCAGCTTGTGGGAACTAGTCTGTGCTGTACACAGAGGGAAGTGTCTTCCTCTCCTAGCTGGGAGCCTATAAACAGGCCTCTGCTGACAGTGTAAACTCTGCTGCGCTTCACCCCAACAGCTGATCTCCCCACAGGCCTGGGGGTGGTGTAGTCAGAGGTCATGTTGTCCTTGTTTATAACCTCTGTCTCTTGCTGGGGGCCTGGCGCCCCTGAGGGGCTAGCACCCTACACTGCTGCAGGGGGAGAAGAGATGATAGGGATGCGGTCTAGTTGTTTGGAGGGGGCTGGAAGTCAGGACTCCTGGGTTCTATCCCTGGCTCTGGCAGGGGAGTTGGGGTGTATTGGGGACCTGCAGGGGGCTAGACTAGATGACCCTTGTGGTCCCTCCAAACTCTATGATTCTATGATCACACCCTGGAGCACTGGGTTCCCGTCTCCTCTGCACTTCTTTCCAACTCCCTGATGAAATCCTAGATGAACTGGTGCCAAGCGGCAGCCCAAAGAGCAGCTGCCCCACCCCATATTGTGGGGCCCCCACCCAGTGTGTGTGGTGCTGATGCCCAAGCTGGAATTTCAGCCCATCCCATGGTAAATTTGCTCCCCACTGCAGTCAGGCGTGTTCTTCTGATATTGCATGTGGGGAAAGTAACGCACCGACAGGGAAAGGGACTCAGTGAGTCAGCCAATGTCAAAACCCAAGTCTTCTGGCTCCTCTGCCCCCACCAAGCCATTAGACGTCACTCCCCTGCCGGAGCTGGGGACAAGACCCAGGAATCCTGGCTCCCAGGCCCCTCCCCACCTACTAGAGCCCACTCCCTTGCCGGAGCCCAGGACAGGACCCAGGAATGCTGGCTCCTGGATCAAATTTAGCATGAAGCAGCCAGTTGTAGGGTGGGTGCCAGCAACGTTCTGGCACCGCCCACTTGTTTGGTGTGGCTCCGCCCCCTTCCGGTTGACTCCTCCCCATTCATCAGAGCCAGCACAGTCACCCTGAAGTCCGAAGTCACGCGCCAAGCCCTTGTGCGACCAATAGGGACGCGGCTCTAGCCACGTCTCTCCTCCCCTTCGAACCTGGCGCGGGGGTCACTGGCCCCAGGGCCCTGCTGCTGGCCTTGGACCCTCTTTGAGGGAGCGTCCGGCGGGTCCATGGCGGGACCCACGGGGACACCCGCCTGCCCGGGTCCCAGCCGTCGCTGGGCTCGGCCTGCAGCCCCCGGGCAATGCAACAGCCCCGCCCCCCCCAGCCGGGCTGAGAACTGCAGCTCCCAGAAGGCATTGCTCCCCGCGGTTCCGAGAGCCCCGTGCCGGCGCTCTGCCTTCTGGGAGCTGTAGTCCTTCCCCAGTAGCACCCTGCAGAGAACTACAGTCCCCACACGGCAGCGCGCTCGCCCCGTGCCGGCGCCGCGCTGCCTCATGGGAGTTGTAGTCCTCCTGGGCCGTCTTTCGCCTGGCCCCTGCGGGGGCCCGAACTACAGCTCCCACAATGCGCCGGGACCGGCCCCCTTTCAAGGCCCCCCGTTGCTCTTGCCCTTGGGCCTCTCCCGCCATGGCCGCCGCAGCCGGGGGGAGCTGCCCCACCGACTCGCTGGGCTACTGCCTGGCCCAGCTGCGGGGCGGGGCCGAGCCCGGGCTGGGCCGGGCCCTGCTGGCCCTGCGGACGCGGCACATCAAGCAGCCTGGGGGGATCGAGCGGTTCCGGACCCGCGGGGGGCTGGGGCCGCTGCTGGGGCTCCTGGCCGGGGCCGTCCGGCCCCGCCGCACCCTCGACCTGGCGCTCAGCATCCTGGGCAACTGCTGCACCGAGGGGGGGAGCCGGGCCCAGGTGCGGGAGCTGGGGGGGATCCCCTCGCTGGGTGAGTGACGCGGGGGATCCCCGACGCGAAGTGGTACGGTCCGGGGCCAGCCTGCTCTTGCCAGCCTCGGGGGTGCCACCTGGTTCCCCCCGAGCCAGAGTGGTACGGTCTGGGGCTACCCTGAACCCACCAGCCCTGGGGGTGCAGCCTGGTTTCCCCTGACCCAGAGTGGTATGGTCTGCGGCTACCCTGTACCCACCAGCCCCGGGGGTGCAGCCTGGTTCCCCCTGAGCCAGAGTGGTACGGTCTGGGGCTACCCTGAACCCACCAGCCCCGGGGGTGCAGCCTGGGTCCCCTAGAGCTAAAGTGGTATGGTCTGGGGTTACCCTGAACCCACCAGCCCTGGGGGTGCAGCCTCTTTCCCCCTGAGCCAGAGTGGTATGGTCTGGAGTTACCCTGAACCCACCAGCCCCGGGGGTGCAGCCTGGGTCCCCCTGAGCCAGAGTGGTACGGTCTGGGGCTACTCTGAGCCCACCAGCCCCAGGGGTGCAGCCTGGGTCCCCTAGAACTAAAGTGGTACAGTCTGTGGTCCCGCTGAGATGTAGTGTGGTTTGGGATTACCTTGCATCTGCCAGGCCTGAGGTTGAGTGTGGGGTTCCCCTTGGAGCCACCATGGTACAGTCCAGGGTTCCCTACCCCTGCCAGCCCTGGGAGGTTGCATCAGGGCCCCTGTTCTCCCCCATTGTGCAGCTTGGCTCCTCCATTCTTACTGCAGTGATGCTGTGCCTTGGTTTCCCCCTCCCCCGGCTGTGGTGTGGCCCAGCGTTCCCCCTGTGCATTCAGGATCCGATTGCGGGGACCCCGTGAGAGGTGCAGTCCTGTGCCCCCTCCATCTCTCCTGGGGGCGGAACAGCCTTGTGTCTCGTGTCCCCTTGCCCCACCCCAGAGGCGGCTGTACCTCAGCGCCAGACGAGGGATCCCTGTACAAACAGCCCCGGGCCCTGCCCCAGAGGTGGGTTCCATGTGGGGGATAAGACGCTCGCCGTGGTTCATGGCCGATTTCTTTCTTTTGCTCTTTCTTCCCAGTGATGATCCTCAAATCTCTGGGAGTTGAGAGTATCCAAAACCGGACAGCCCGGGCCTTGGGCAACCTGGCCATTGATGCAGAGAACTTGCAGGCTATCCATGATGCTGGTGAGTGGAGCCATGCCCCCCCTGCCAACCTGCGGCTGGGGCACACAGGAGAGGGCATAATATAAGTGTTCCCCTCCATTCTGGGGAGTCCCCTGCTCGGCAGGGAGAGGGTGATTGGGGTTGATTCCCTGGATTTGGGGCTCCCTAACCCCCTTTCTCTCTCCGTCCCCTCCCAGGCGCTGTGCCCCCCTTGGTGCAGATCCTTGCCAGCACCCAGGACAGCGAGTGCCTCCAGAGTGTCATTCGGGCCCTGCGCAACCTGGGCGCCACCCCGGCGCACCGCCTGGTGCTGGCCCAGCAGGGCGCAGTGCGTGCTGTCTCGGAGCGCTTGGCTGCCAGCCCCGACGACCCTGCCCTGGCTGCTGCGGCTGCCCGGGCCCTGCTAGAGCTCACCAAGGGCTGCAGCCGGGACTGCGCCGAGCAGCTGAGCCTGGGTGGCGGCGTGGCGCCCCTGGTGGCATTAGCTGGACATGACAAGCGGGCAGTGCGGGAGGCAGCCGTCTCAGCGCTGGCCAACCTCTGCCTGCAGGGGATGCTGCGGCCGGCAGTGGGCAACGCAGGGGGCGTGACAGCGCTGGTGGGGGAGATACGCCGCCGGCGCGGAGCGGGAGCCGCGGGCGCCCTCCTGCAGCCCCTGGTGAGGGCGCTCTGCCTGCTGTGCCGCGAGGCGGTGAACCGCAGCCGGGTGCGAGAGGCCGGCGGGCTGGAGCTGCTGCTGGCGCTGCTGCAGGACGGGCGCCAGCGAGGCTGCCACGCCCGCGTGGTCCTGGCCTTTGTGGCCTTCTTCTATGACCAGGAGGCACTGGAGGCTCTGCAGGCCGGTGGGCTGGTGGCCCTGCTGGTGGGGCGGCTGGCGGCCCAGGGCCAGTGGGCGGCGTGCTGCGAGGAGGAGGAGGAGGAGAAGGAAGAGGAAGGCGACAGCGAGGATGAGCGAGATGCTGCCTCCTTCGACTTCCCCCCCGAGGGGCGGCGGGAGAACGGGGCATCGGGAGGGGAATCATCCAGTTTCCAGAGTCTCAGGTGAGCACTTGCCATGGTGCGCTCGGGGCTCACTCTCCCTTCTCCCCACTCGCAGTACTCTCTGCCGTCTGGGTGCTCTTGGTTTCCCTTTCCCCTGTTGCTAGGCCCTCTCCTTTCCCCGTTCCTGCTCACTTGCTCTGGGCTGTCAGTTCCTCCTCCCTGCGCTAGGCTGGCTTGACGCTGCCGTCCCCACCCTGGCTCTCACGCCTTTCTTACTGCAGGTCCTGGCTGCTCTCCGAGGGATACATTGCCAGTCCGGGCGACCTCTCCCCCCAGTGGTCCCCCGACGGCTCCCTCAGCCCCGTCCTCGAGCTGCAGGATGACCCGCCAGGACCTGGCCGGCGGCTAGCGGGGCTGGACTCACCCAGCTGCTTAGATCCTCGGCCACCAGATCTGGCTGCTGGGGTGCAGCGCTTGGCACCGGGCAGGACCTCCCCGGCTACAGGGGCAGAGCCAGGCTCCACCAAGGCAGAGATGCCAGGCACTGAGGTGCCAGTTGTGGCACATGGGGCTACAGCTGCAGCTGATGGGCACCGTCCGGCAGAGACACGGCCAGTGGGGGAGGTGCCAGCTTTGGCTGACAGGTGCCACATGGCAGTGCCAGACCCAGCCAGGAGTGACGAGTGCAGCACAGCCCCTGTGGGGCTTCTGGCCACGCCAAAGTCCACCGGGACCAAGAGAGATCGGCCAGCACGGACTGTGCCAGATACCGCTGGCGCCACCTGGAATCTCCAGGCTCAGTCGCCGCTGTCAGCAGCCCGGAACAAGGAGCCGTCCCCAAACTTGGCTGGAACCAACGGGCAAAATCCAGCATGGTTCCTGACTCCAGCGGCCCCCGAAGAGTTGTATCCAGCAACCCCACTTCCAGCTGGGCCAAAGTGGCACGTCCTGGCACCATCTGATGAGCTGTGCCTAGCACCACCGTTTCCAGCCGGGACCAGCCGCCCCGATTTGGCACCGAGCCCGCTTCCCGAGGATCTGTGCCCAGCCTCGCCTATTCCTACTGGGCCCAGCCGCCCCAATCCATCACCGAGCCCAGTTCCTGAGCATCTGCGTCCAGCTGGGACTGACCGGTCCGATCCGGCACCCAGCCTAGTTTCCAAGGATCTGCGTCTGGTTTCTCTGATTCCTACCGTGGCTGAGCAGCGCCTCCTTGTTGATGACTTTCTGGAGCCCCGGCCCCCTGCTTCCTGCTCGCGGCGCCGCAGCCGATCGCGTCCCACTCTAGATGCGGCCCCCTCCACGCTGGCTCTTTGTCCCCGAGGCGAGGCGCTGGCCCGGCGGTTCTTGCCATGGGGCGGGGAGGAAGAGCTATGGGCCCCGGAGGTGCCTGCCCTGCTGCTGCTGTCGCGCTTCTCCCAGGCCGAGGACCCCAGCCGCAGCCTGGTGACAGGCCCGGTCCTGCAGGGGCTGCTGGCCTATGTCACCGGAGCCCCCACGCCATCGCCGCGCTGCCTGCGGCTGCTGCACCGGCTCACGTGCAACCCCGTCTGCCTGGAGGCCTTCGTGCGCTGCTATGCCCCCTCCCTGCTGCGGGCATGGCTGGTGCTGGGCGTGCCCCCAGAGGAGGCGGCGGCCGCAGCCACAGGACATGAGGGACTCAGGAGTCCGGGCAGTGGGCATGGTGGCGGCAGGAAGTTCAAGGAGTTGGGTGAGTCCTCTCCTCTGCAGCACCCCAGTCGCAGGGCATGAGGGTCCCCCCTGCCTCGCCCCAGGGACCCCAGCCGCAGCACCCCAGTGTGAGATGCGGCGCTAACCCCGCTGTGGGGTTTGCTCTAGATTAATGGGGTCTAACGCTCCACAGCTCGGCTGTTGGGTTCCCAGTGCCCTAGTGTGGCCCCAGGGGGAGCTGTGCAGCTTGGCAGAGGGTGGCCGGCCAGGGGGATGGGGGCAGGAGGCTGGGGGGTGCCGCAGGGATTTGAGGGTGTGGGGGATTTGAGGCGATGCTGTGCCATGGAGGCTCAGCAGGGGAACCGGGGTGGGGAAGTGTCATGCTGGGGGGAGCTCAGGGCGAGGGAGGATGGGCACCGGGCTGTGCTGAGTGAGGCCGTGTCGTGGGCCAGGCAGGGGGCTGGGGGTTTGTGCCATGGGGTGGGGGGGTGTTGTGGGATGTGGCGATGGAGGGGGATGGGGCTCCCTTGCTGCAGACCAGGCTGTGATGTGCTGCCCCTCCCCAGGCGAGACCCTTCTGTGCAATCTGCGTGTCCAGGCTGAGTCGCCCTTCGGGGCTGGCGTCCTCACCCACATGCTGCTCTCGGGCTCTGAGGCCGACCAAGTGGCCTGTGCCGTGGCCCTGCCCCTCATCTGCAGGTGAGTGATGCTGGGGAGGAGGGGGGCTGTATCTGTCTGGGGGGGCTGATGGGTGACCAGGTTGGGCCCATCGGGTGGGGGGAGGAGAAGGGAGGCTGGGCCCATCTGTTGGAGGGCTGTGGGCCCCGGGCGCCGGGGCCCCCCCTCTTGGGGCCCGGCCGGGGGGGGGCTGATCCAGGGCCCATCTGTTGGGGGGCAAGGCTGCGGGGCTGATCCGGGGACTGAGCCATTTCCCCCCTCAGGAAGAAGTCCCTGTGCCGGAAGCTGCTCCTGGAACACGCTGGCTTGCGCCTCCTGCTGGCCATGTTGACACGTGGCTCCGACCCGCCCTTCGCTTTCTACGCCATGGACTCGCTCTCCTTTCTGCTGGGAGCTGCTGCCCCCCCAGCACCCCTCCTTGCCCCACCCTTCCCCAAGGTTCCCCGGCTGGCGGCTGCCCCCCTGTGCCCATACCAGCAGCTGGTGAAGGCGGGTGAGGCTGACCTGCAGTTCCAGTTGGACTCGGGCGCCTTGGTGCTGGCCTCGCGCCAGGCCGTGTGTGCCGGCTCTGACGTCCTCCACGCCATGCTGGCGGGTGGGTTTGCTGAGGCCCGCCAGACCCTGGTACCCATCCATGGGGTGGCGCCTGCCCCCTTCCTGGTGCTGACCCACTTCCTGCATGGGTGTCGGGACAAGCCGTGCCTGGCCCTTGGGGCCCCTTTCCCCGCTGGAGAGCAGGAGCTGGCAGAGCAGACACTGGCAGTGGCTGAGCAGTTCCTGCTGCCGGAGCTGCAAGAGCTGGTGGAGGAGGCACTGTGCCGGCATTGCCTGGCCCCTGGCACCGGCCCGGCCCAGCTGTACCGGCTTGGGGAGCGGCTGGGCCGGGGGCAGCTGCTGCGACGCTGTGCCCGCTACATCCTGCTGGGGGCGATGGAGGAACCCACGAGCCGGGCGGCCGTGCTGGCGCGGATCCTCCAAGTCACTGGAGACCCCAAGGGACTGGCCCACGAGCTGTTGGCAGCTGCCATGGAGACGCCATGGGGAGCAGGCGGTGATGGGATATAGGGGGCTGGGCTTAGGGCATCCCCTGCACTTTTCGGGGTGGGGGGCTGTGGAGCAGAGGAATTTGGGAGTCAGGAAGGAGGCTGGGAGAGGTTGATGCTTAAGACAGTGGGATGCTGAGGGGGAGAAATGGGACCCCCTGCGGTGAGCAGTGGGGATGAGCCAATGAACCTCGGGCTAGTTTGGGATCTCTTTTCAGTGGGTCACACAAGGTGGGAGCCTGTCCTGCCTGCCACCTCCCTTGAGGAAGGGGTCATACCATATGGGGGGGCCCTTTTAATTCCCCACCTGGGCCAAGGGAGAGCAGTTCGAGGTGGACCTTGACTGGTGGGGTTGCCCTGCCCCCATGGGTGGGGTCGCTCTTGGGGGCAGGGCATGTGCTTTGTAGCGAGATCTGTGCCCACTTGTTTCCTGTCTCCCAGGCGGGGTGGGTCCAGGGGGCTCAGTGGGAGCGGGGGGCTGTGCTCAGTGGTGCCCCCTGCTGCGGGGAGTGGTGATGGCGGAGCGGGGCGCCCTGCGGGGGGCGCTGTGGAGGGAGGGAGGGATGTGTGCAATCTGGATGTATTGAATAAGCTGCTGCGCGTGGAGAAATACAGGCTCGGCTTCACCGCTCCGGCTCCGTGTCTTCATTCTCCTGCCTCCCGCCGGGGGGAGAACCCAGGAGTCCTGGGTCGCGGCACTTCTCCCCCCCCCCCCCCCGCTGGGCTTGTTTCCCAGCTCTGTGGGGGCCAGGGCCTGTGAGCTCTGAGCCGGCCCTGGCCTGGGGGGGCCTGAGGCGTGGAAGGGCCGGAGCAGGGCGAGGTGGTGGGTGGGAGGCCAGCAGCCGTCCATGCTGGGAGGGGGGAAGGAGTTTGGTGGGTCAAGGCTGGGGGGAACCGGGCTGTGGGAGCCCCCCCTTGGCACTGTCTGTCCTACCTCGCTGGGGGCCCCCTTCGCTTCCCCTCCCTGCGGGGCACAGGAAAGGCCTGCTGCTCAAGTGCTTCCAGATGGGCTGGGGGGGGAGGGCTGCTTCCTGAGCGCCTGGCCCAGATGTGTCACCTCCCCCCGCGGCTGGGAGCCCCCCCGCAATCACTGCCGGGGGTCCCTCCCTGCCCCCCCCGCAATCCCTGCCCCTTCCCTGCTGCCACGGTCCTTCGTGAATCCCCCCTCGTCCCCTGGCTCCCCCCACGGCCAGGATCTTTCACCCCTTCCTCTGTCTGTTCCCCCCGCATCGCCCCCTCCCTTCCCATAGGGCTCCCCCGTCCCTCCGGGGGGGCCGCTCCTGCCCCTGCTCTTTCTTGGCTCCCTCCGCCGCCAGCCCCTCTCCCCGGCTCGTGTAAACCCCCAGCCGATTTGTTCCCAACGTCCCGGCCAGAAAAGGCAGCCTCCCCGCAGCAGCCTCCCCGCTTCCCTCCGCGGCAGCAGCAGGCGGGGCCGGGGAGCGGCCCGCGAGAGAACCCAGGAGTCCGGGCTCCCAGCCCCGGCCCTGCTCTAAGGCACTAGCCACGTTCCCCTCCCGGAGCGGGCGCCGGAGGCGGTGCTAGCCCACGGGGGCCCTACGCAGGAATATTGGCCCCCAAGAAAAAGCAAAGAGGCCCCGTGAGCGCCAAGCGGCTGTTTAGGCTGCTCCTGCCTAGCGCTGCTGGGGCGGGCTCCAAGCTCCCACCCGGGAAGGAGCCCAGGAGCCCCCCCCCCGCTCTGTGACCCGCTCAATCCCGCCCCCCAGCCACACGGGATGGAACCCAGGAGTCCGGGCCCCACGCTGCTCTCTGACCTGCTCACCCCGCCCCCCCAGCACAGGGGAGGGAACCCAGGAGTCCGGGGTCCCAGCCCCTGCCTCTCTAACCCCCTCACCCTTCCGCCCCAGGCTGGAACCCAGGAGTCCCGGCCCCCGCCCCTCCCCCAGGGGCTGGAACCCAGGAGTCCGGCTCCCAGAGCCCCGTTGCCATACATGGTCAGCGCGCGGGGCCGAGCGGGGCTCCCTGCTCTCCGGGAAGACGCGTCACGGGGCGGGGGGGCGCGGCGGGGCTCTCCCTCCATCCGCCGCTGGGGCCGGGCCGCCATGGACGATCTGGGTAAGGGACCCGCTGCCAGGCTGGGACCCGCCGCGCCCAGCCCCAGCCCCAGCCCGCGGCTGGACCTGGGGGCTGCGGCTTCCCCGCCGCGCCCGCTTTTCTCGCCTCTTTCACTCCCTTTTCTCAACCTCTCCCGCTTCACTCCTCGCGCTCGCGTTCCCGTTTCACTCTCGGGTCTCCGCTCCCACGTCCTTCTCTTCTCCCCCCTTCGCTCTCCTCTTTCCCTCTCCCGCTGGTCCCCTCCTCTTCTCTCTGCCTGGCGGGTTTGCTCCCGTCCATCCATCTTTCCCTCTCCCCTCGCCCTTCCCCAGCGCTGGCAGGGCGTGTGCATGGGAGGGGGCTGCGTTTCCTCCCCCCGCCAGCCCGTCCCCACCGGGGAAGGAATTTCTCCCCAGATTCCTGTGGCTTAGTGGCGCGGAGGTGCCAGGGGTGGGGCCCTGCCTGCCAGGGGTGCTAAGAGCCAGGGACACCCCCAATAACTTCCTTGCTACCCTCTTCAGAGAGACTTTTACTCAGGGCCCCTTCTCTTCCTCCCTTCGCTCTGGGGGGCTGTGCCATGGGGGCTAGGCTCAGTGGGGCGGAGGCTAGAAGAGATGGAGGGCTGTTTTGGGAATGGGGGCACAGGGCAAAACCGGGGGGGCTGTGTCTCAGGATTAGGGGTGGGGACGGGTAGGGGGAGGAGTGGCTGTGTCACATTAATGAGGCTTGGGGGGCTATGCCCCAGGAAGGGGACTTGAGGGGCAGGGTTGCGGGGCTGCCCCCCAGGAAGGGTTTGAGGGGGCTAGGTTGGGGGAGGGGGTATATAGGATCTGGGTGGGAGGCTCTAAGTTCTAAGGGGGGCTGGATCTCAAGGGAGAGCTTTAGATTGGGGGGCAGGTGCTGAGTTGGGGTACAGAGGCTGTCCATCCCCACCCCAGGTAGGAGTCCCCGTGAGACCTGCAGTGAAGCCATGTCTGTGTTGGGGTGGGAGGGTCATTGAGCCCCCCTCAGGATTCACCCCCCTTGCCAGATTTCCCCAGTACCCCCTCCCAGCGGGAGTGGAGCCATTCCCCCCCTTCCTGGCCCCAAATCAACACGGGACTGGGCAGCCTGCAACAGGTGTGGCCAGGACTGGAAGACTCCACCAGGTGTGGGCATCTGAGTGGGGAAGAACTACCGGCTGCCATGCGTGGGAGGTCTGGTTGTGGGGGGACCCATGGGGTGCTGGCTGGGCAGCCCCCACCCTGGGCTCACTAAACCTGAATCCCACTTTTCCTCCCATCCCCTGATTTGGTTTGTTATTGTAGGGTCTCCTGTGACGCTGTGTCCCCAAGCACTGGTTAGCTAGTGTAGGGTCACTTGGGAGGGCTGCCAATGCTGGGTTGTTATCGTAGGGTCTCTTCGGGGATGATGGCACTCTTTTGTTATTGTAAGGTCGTTCACACATGCGTCTTTATTTTTATATGATCTCTTGTGGGTGTTTGGGGCTCAACCCCTCCAGTTTTTTTGCTGCAGGGACTTTTATGAGAACTCTTAATTTTTGTAGGGGCTTCCTTAAGCAGTTGCTGTGAATACTGCTTTGTTGTTTTAGGGCGCCCCAATATTGTAGGGCCTCCTGTGCATGCTGTGCAGGTTTGTTATGGTAAGAGGGGGTAGTGGTTGCTGTGTGTTATTGTAGGGTCTCCTGTGACTGCAGGGCTGGTTTGCTTCCCCAGTGTTCTGGTGATGGCTGGGCCAGGCTGGCGTGGGACCGGTGCGCTCGCTGCTCCTTGGCTTTTCCTGCTCCCGGCTGCTGGGCAATGAAAAGGCCTCTGTGGGGCTCGGTCTGTGCTGGAAAGTGTTCCCACAAAGGAGTGATTGTACAAGAGGGGGGAGCTGTCTAGGGGTGGGAAATCTCCTGGGAGGGGGCAAGGGGACTTGCCCCTCATGGTCAGCGCTGGCCCCAGTGTAGTGCAGCAGTGTGGCAGCAAAAAGGGGGGGCCCAGCAGGGGGCACTGCATAGCAGGGAGCGGGTGGGGGCCCAGCAGGGGGTGCTGCACTTTCATGGTCTGTGCTGATCCCAATGCCCCTCTGTGCCTCCCTCTCCATCCCCCTTCCCCTTCTGTCCTGTTTTCTGTTCCAGGTGACTCTGGTTCCCCTTCTCTCCCACTTTGCCCATGTGTAGTGGTGTTCAGTGTGTGAGTTCTCCAGCCAGCCCAGGGCCATAGCACACATGGCTCCTTTAGGACACTGACACAGGGATCGTTTGTATTACTGAAGGTTGAAGGGCAGTGGGGTCTAGTGGTTAGAGCGGTGGGGACTGGGAGTCAGGACTCCTAGGTTATATCCCAGCTCTGGGATGATAGTGGGGTCTAGTGGCTTACTGTGAGGGATCTGAGTATCAGGACTCCGGGGTCCTTCCCCCAGCTCTGTGAAGACACAGATCTTGGTGCTAGTTCAGCAGCCCCAGGATTGGGCATCCTCTTTCTTCTCTCTGCTTCCCAGCGTTCCTGCTCCCTCTGTGCTGCCACCTCCCCGCCAGCAGTTCCCCCAGATCTGTCCCAGCCTCTCCCCAACCCCCAGCCTCTCTCTCTGCTCCTCCAACAGATGCTCTGCTGGCTGATCTGGAGACCACAACCTCCCACATTTCCAAGTGCCCAGTACTGCTCACGGACTCTGGGGCAGCCCATGCCAATGGGCTGGGGCAGGATGGGACGCCTGAGGCCAGGCCCCCTCCTCCACCCTACAACCCTCAGCAGCCACAGCAGCAGGTAACACTAGGGGGTGCTGCAGGGGGTGGGGTGGGGGCTTAATGGGGGGCTCTCTCTCTTCACAGTCAGTGCTGGCTCCAGATGGTGGAGCAGGGGGCATTGTGCTGCAGGGAGTAGAATGGACGATGGATCCCTGTGCAGCTGTTCATCACAGCCCCTGCACTCCAACCCAGAGGTAGCTGCATCTCCCTGGTTAGTCTGAGACCCACAATCGCATGTCACTGGTGAATCCAGAGGCCTGTTGATTGACTCCTCATGCCCCCATGTGTCTCTTTTTGCAGGCCATGTCCATGGATCCCCTGACTGTCTCTGCCCCGCCTAGCGGGGGTGATAAAGAGCATCTCTACAGGTGGGGCCCTGGCACTGGCAGGTTTAGCTCTACAGGGGGTGGTACTGGGAGGAAGTAAAAGGCATGGGCCCGGGTAAGGAGCAGGCAGGGGAGGGGTAGTTGGGGGGAAGAGGGGAGAGGCTGGCAGGGGTTGGGTGTGTGGAGCAGGGAGGAGTGGGTGGGGTGCAGGGAAGGAGAAGCAGGCGGGCGTGGAGTTTGTGAGGTGCAGCAGGGCAGGAGAAGCAGGGTGTGGGAGGAGAAGAGTGGCTTGGGAGTGTGGGGTGGGGGGGGAGAAGTAGGCAGGGGTGGGGGGGCAGCAGCAGGCAGGCCTCCCTTTGGCTCTGGCCCAGTCCCTGCTGGCCCTGATCCAGCTGCTCCATTAGGAGACGCCTTATAAATAGCTTCTCCGTCCCGCCCTGCAGCCTCCCCGCTGCTCCCCGGGCTGGAACCGGCTCCGCCCTGCAGGGCGGCTGCTCCCTGCACTCTGCTCACCCTCTGCTCCCCCCCAGCACTGTCTGCAAGCCCCGCTCGCCCTGGCCCAAGGAGCCAGCCGCACTGCCCTTCTCCTCGTCCAGCGGGGTGCTGGGCGCCGGCCTCTGCGAGCTGGACCGGCTGCTGCAAGAGCTCAACGCCACGCAGTTCAACATCACAGGTATGGCACTGCCACCCCTCCTAGGGCAGTGCCCTGCTCCGCCTGCCGGGTTGGGATCGGGGCCACGCACGGCTGGAGCATCTCCCCCTCTGATTATGCAATGCTTCCCCCTGGAGGATTAGCATGGTCACTGCAGGCAACTAATGGAAACTGTGTGTGTGTGTGTGTCTTTCCCCCAGATGAAATTATGTCCCAGTTCCCATCCAACAAGAGCCCTGATGGGGAGAAGCGGAAGGAGAAGCCAGAGGATGCTGGGGAAGGGAGGTCCCCAACCCAGTGAGTCACCCTCCCATTTCTGGCCATTGGTCCATGGGGTTAAGTATCCCACTGGTGGAGAGTCCAGGCTCAGTACTGAATGGGAAACACCCCAGAGGTGGCTGCATCTCAGCGCCATCTGAGAGATCCCTGTATAAACAGCACTAAGGTCCTTTGGGTGGATGTTGGGGAGTCCAGTGATCATGCCATCATTTCCCTCCTAGCTCCGCTGGCTCCACCCCACCTCCCGTGAAGCCATCAGCCACGTCGGCTACCCTGGAGTTGGACAAGCTGATGGCCTCCCTATCAGACTTCAGAGTCCAGAGTAATGTGAGTGCAGCACATGGGGAGTGAGGCTCTGTCTGGGGATGGGGGCTAATGAGATTAGGGGTCTTCCAACCCCGATGGGATCCAGTAAGTGTGGGAGTAAAAGTAGCGAAGGGGTGTGTGAGGAGGAACTTGTGTGTGTGTGAGCAAAGGCTGGTATGTGGACAAGGGAAAGTGTGCATGCAATTGTGTGCAAGAAGCAGCGTGTGCAAATGAGTGTTCAGCTGTGTCTGAGTGTGCTTAGAAATGACCGTGGCAGAGTGTGTGTGCAAATAAGCACATGCACACAAGTGTGCCAGAGGCAGTGTGTGTAAATGCTCATGGGAGTGCTTGTGTGCCAGGTAATCAATGCATGAGTCAGCTACCAGGGGTCACGGATCTGGGTGCGTGTGGAAATGAATGTGTAAGAAAGCAAGCATGGAAGCAAATTCACATGAGCTAGCAGGAGCGTGTGTGGGTGCCCACAAGCGCAAAGGTGAGGTTGTGGGTGCAAATGGAGGTGCAAGAAAGAGACGCACAGCTGGTGGGCAAGTGAGTGTGAAAGTTCCTGTGGAGGCTACGGAGCCGTGGAACACTAGTGCAAAAAAACCTGGCGTGGGTGAGAAACCACAGGGGTTGGTGCCAAGGTGGGCCACGGGAGGCTGTGCTTGTGTGGAAAAGGACCTGGCAGCACACAAACGTGTTCCCTCCAGAGGGGGAGCCAGCAGGTGTGTGTCTGGGGGAAAGCTGGCAGCCGGCTGGATCAGAAGTGGCCTGGCAAGATCAGACATGGGGTGGGCGGTTGACTCTGCCTGTCCCCTGCCTAGATCCACCCTGTGGAAGCCCAGGCGCTGGGCACAGCGATGCCCTGGCACCGGCCTTCCGGCAGCCCACATTCTGGTACGTGGCTCAGCCTGGTGTGCTGCTGTGTGCCGTGTGGTGTGGTGCTGCCTGGCCCCGGGCAGCACCTGGCTGGGCAGCGTTATGATGGGCCGTGGTAATGCATGGGGTGGCATAAAGCTCTGCATGGCGCCGAGTGGTGGATAGCAGGGCACAGATTGCCAGAGCGTCCTGTGTCGTCTCCCTGTATGGTGCTGCCTGGTTGGCCTGGTGCATGGGGGAAGAATGGGATTCTCTGTCGAACCGGAGCGGGTCCGGGCGGCATCGAACGCCAAGGGATGTAAAAGATGCCCCGTATCGCAGCAGCAAGGTACAGCTTAGTGCAGAGCCCTGTGCCAGCCTGGCCTGCCACCCCCTGGTGTGAAACGGTGAATGCACAACCTAGGGCGTGAACTGGATTGGGGTGGCGGGCTCTCATCTGCCCCGGCATGGGTAAGTGGGTTACGGCGTGCTGTGGCATAGACCGTCCAGCACACGACACGGCTTGGGGGTGGCATCGGCTGGGGGCGGTTGGTAGGCATAGTGCCTGGCACACTGAGTGGGGGGCACTGGTTGCAGCTGGGGGGCACTGGGTGTTGTGTTTCAGTCAGGTGCTGTGTGGTAGGGACGGGTACAATTTGGTGTCCCATGTCTTTCCTCGGGGGGCGGGACACATGGAGGCAACGAATAAGGTGCAACTGGTGCTTTGTGGAGCCATTTGGTGCCATTTGTGGGTCTGGCTGCGGCCGGGCAGCTGGATGGGGCTTGGTGTGGCGCACCCTGCATTGCTGTCCGTCAGGCGCCATGTAGCACAAATGCCATTTGGCGCCACTGGGCAAAGAGCCGCTGGGGCACTCTGGTGCCGTTGGCGCATCTTAGCACCTCCTATCCCGGCGGGATCCCCTTCCAGCTGCCGGCGGCCTCTGCTGCGCCCCCCCCGGCCCCTGCCCGACTCTCCTTGGCGCAGCAGCCAGTGGTGTCATCCGTCTGCCCCTCTGCACCGCCCCCCTCGGCAGCGCCGGCCCCGCAGGGCGGCAACTTGGACAGCATGCTGGTGATGCTGCAGTCAGACCTGAGCCGCCAGGGGATCTCCACCAGCACCAAAGGGCTCTGCGTGTCCTGCCAGAAACCCATCGCTGGGCAGGTGAGAGCAGGCTGGGGATGCCCAGGGGGCAGAGGGAGAGCAAAGCAGGGTGGTGGGTGCAGGAATCAGGGGCTGGGGGGGCAGAGGAGCAGGGCACTTGGGAGCAATCGAGAGCAGCACTGGGGGAGTGGGCAGAAGAAGATTGGAGGGGATGACAGTGGGGAGGGGGTTGGGTTAGTTCTGGAAGGGGGAGGGGAGGAGAGTGGGGCAGATGAGGAGAGAGGGTGGGAGATGCGGAGGATGTGGGGGGCACAGAGTGGAGGAGGGGTGGGGTGGGGTGGTGCAGTGCTGGGGAGGGGGCTGTGGGGGCAGTTCAGGGGGAACCAGAGGAGCACCAAGTGGGGAGTGAGGGGATGGAGGGCAGGGAGATCAGGGGAGGGGCGGCAGGTCAGTGGAAGGGTGATCTGGAGGAAGGGGAGGGGTTGGGGGAAATGGGAGGAGGGAGGGGTCTGGGGAGGAGATCGAGGAGTGGGGGGAGTCCAGGACTGGGGAGGGGGGAGGGAGGCCAGTGTGGGAAGGGGGAGAAGGGAGGATCTCGGTCTTTTCTTCTCTCAGTAATGGGAGTACGTCCATCCATCTCTCTGTCCGTCTGTCTCCCCTCACTTGTGCCCAGGTGGTGACAGCACTGGGCAGCACCTGGCACCCTGAGCACTTCGTCTGCACCCACTGCCAGAAGGAGATGGGGGGCAGCAACTTCTTTGAGAAGGATGGCGCCCCCTACTGTGAGAGGGACTACTTCCAGCTATTCTCGCCCCGCTGTGGCCTCTGCAATGAGCCCATTCTGGACGTGAGTTGGCCACGTGGCACCCTTCTGGTGTCATTCCGTCAGCACAGGGCAGGGTAGAATGCAGTGCCACGTGGTGCAGTGTGCGAGTGCAGTGCCAGTCAGTGGGAGAACACAGTACAACACAATGCATTGCCATGCTAGTGTCTGTGTGACGGGCTCCCCCAGGCTGCATCCTGGAACTGTGGGACTGCTGTTCCCCCTTTAACTCTCCAGCCTGGGCTGTCTCTCACAGTGCCTTGCTAGCGACAAGCAGCAAACCATCCGGGCAGTGTTATCACCTGGCACAACAGCTCTGCAGAGCCTCCCAGTCCCACTAGATTGCAGGAATGTTTCCCTGGGTTGCCTCTCACACTGTGATGCTGTTAGCAAACTACAAACCTCTGACAGGTATTGCACTTACATAGACATCCACAGGCAGGGACACACCCAGTTGCTTTCCCCAGCCAGGAACCAACAATAGAGAGGCTCCAGGCAATTCCTCCCAGCCTTGCACCCCAGAACTGTATCCTCTTGCCCCAGTCAGAAACCTGGCCAGTGTAAGTTCATTACCCAGTCTCTCTCTCCCTCAGTATGGAGAGGACACGCACCAGCCTTTGTAAACCGACCTGAGATTTCCCACGTACTTAAACCAGAACACACTGTTTTAGGTAAAACAGATTTATTAACTACAGAAATATAGATGTTAAGTGATTATAAGTAGTCATTTAAGAAACAAAAATAAAATTGCAGTCTAAGTTGTACAGACTAAACAGGATTTGAATCAGGCAGTGTCTCGCCCTGGGTGATGGTACAGGAAGGTTACAGATCCTCAATACACAGGCTGGATCAGCTCCTCCAGCCTGGGACCCCTTCCCCAGTTCAGATGTTGAGTTGTGGGGGGCGTGAAGCCAAGTGATGATGTCACTTCCCCCCTTTTATAACTTCTTCCAGCTTGCTGGAAAGCTCTGTAGGTAGGAGGTTGGGGGGAAGGCGGGGGTCACCACCATTGGCCAAGCAGTGTCCACTGTGTATGTACTCTCGCTGTGAAGTTTTCATTGTAAACAGTTCTTGAGAGAGTGGATTCTTTCCTTCTTGGGTGCTGGCGAGCCCTTAACACTGTCTGGCTACTCCATTGCTCTACCGGAAAGGCTGGTTTCCCACTTCGCAGCGTATTTTAGTAACATATACAGCAACCCTTTGTAACTTCACACACTGTGGTAGCACACACAATCCGACAGCAGATCAAGGCTTTTAAAATGATACCTTACAAGGCATCCTTTGTCCCAACCGTATCATCATTATACAACAGTGGGGCATGTGGGGTTCCAGGGTGCTGCTTTAAGGCACAGAGTTCTACCAAGACAGCACATTGCAAGAGTGTGTGTGAGGCAGCAGAGTGCTGCCCAATGCAGTGCACACGGTGGGACAGCACTGTGCCGTGGTGCAAGGCAGCCCTGTGGAATGCAGTGCCAAATATGGAGGTACAGGGCTGCAGTGAGCGCGTGCAGCGTGACAGTGCACTGCAGACTGTCTGTGGTGACTGCATGCAGTGCGGCCCAACGGCACGTGCGGTGAGGCTGTAGAGTGCAGTGCAGCGCTATCCAAAGCAGCATGGTGGGCTGCACTGTTCTGATGTGCAGTGCAGGGCTGCAGAGTGCAGTGCGACAGAGTGCAGGGCACCCCCACAAAGCAGGCCAGCGCAGTGTTGGAGAAGGCAGGGTAGTGCCTCAAAAAGCAGTGGCCTGCGATGTGGCGTGCAGCGATGGCACGCAGTGTGCTGTGATGCAGCATGACACAATGGTGCATGGAACAATGCCGTGAAACACAACAAGGCGATACAAAGCTGCATACGACGATGCAGGGAAAGAAGCTGCACGATGCAGGGTCTGGCTGCTGAGCGCAGGGCACAGCTATGCCATGCAGCTCCAGAGTGCAGGGCAGTGCAGTGGACTCCAGCCTGGTAACGCCTCCCTCAAGCAGGTGGGTTCTTCTCACCCTGACTCTGTCCCTTCCAGAAAATGGTGACGGCTCTGGATAAGAACTGGCACCCGGAGCATTTCTGCTGCGTGAAGTGCGGGAGGCCCTTCGGGGAGGAAGGTGAGTGAGGCGCGCCCTCCCCACCGCACTGCACCCCACATCTGGGGGGACCTAGGCTGCATCCCAGTAGCCCATTCGTGAGACAGACCAGCCCCCCAACTAGCACTGCCCCTACTGCATCCTCTCTGCGGGAGCACCCAGACCCCTGGCTTGCAGTGCCTCCACTTCCCCCCCGCCCCGCTGCAGTGTGCCCGTCCCTGGGGAGCACACTGCACCCTGCTCTTTGCCTCCCCCTGCAGGCTTCCATGAGAAGGACGGCCAGCAGTACTGCCGCCAGGACTTCTACGAGCTCTTCTCCACACGCTGCCAGGGCTGCGGCCAGGCCATCCTGGAGAACTACATCTCGGCCCTCAGCGCCCTCTGGCACCCCGAGTGCTTCGTCTGCAGGGTGAGCTTCCCACCCAGCCACAGCCTGGTGGCGCTGGAGGGGAGGGGGCAAGGCCATGTGGGGGAACAGGGGAGGGAAATGGGGGGAGTGTGGGGAGATGGAGGCAGTGCAGAGGGAATGTGCAGTGTGGGGCTGGGGTGGGAAACGGGGGCAGCATGTATGCAGGTGTGGTGGTGAACTAACCCTCCCATTCCTCCCCCTGCAGGAGTGCTACGCGCCGTTCCTGCAGGGCAGTTTCTTTGAGCACGGCGGGCGGCCCTTCTGTGAGACGCATTACCACAAGCAGCGGGGCTCGCTGTGCTGGGGCTGCGAGAAGCCCATCGCCGGGCGCTGCATCACCGCCATGGCCCGCAAGTTCCACCCCGAGCACTTCGTCTGTGCCTTCTGCCTCAAGCAGCTCAATAAGGGCACCTTCAAGGAGCAGAACGACAAGCCCTACTGCCACCCCTGCTTCCTCAAACTCTTCGGCTGAGCCCCGCCTTCTGGCCTGGCCACACCCATCAGGCCACGCCCCCACCCCAGCCACACCCCCACAGGTCCCATCCCCAGCCCAACCATGCTGGGCAAGCCACGCCCCACCCCACAGTCATGCTTCAGCAGGCCATGCCCTTGGCACAGCCACGCCCCGACAGGCAGCACCCCAATGCAAGGGCACTCCCTGGCAAGAGCCCTTACCTGGCATAGCCACATCCGCCATCGCTGAGTGGGCGGATGGAGAAGCCACAGCCCCCAGGACAGCCATGCCAATCATTGCCAAGCGGTGGATAAGCCAGGAAGTCCTGCCTCTTGCACAGCCACACCCACAACCAGCAGGGGACAGCAGCACAGCTATTCCACCCATGCTGCCTGGGGGCCCCGCCCGCATGCTAAACTGGATTTCCGCCACAAGGGATGGGCACTGGCCAGGGACCACTTCCAACAACAAAGGGGCATGGCCATGAGGGGCAGAGAGGAAGGCCACCAGGATAAACCTGGCCTTTAATGGGGTGTGGCTGTCTAAAATAAGCCCCGACCCCAGGCACAGTAAAGGAGGCGTGGTTTATTTTTTCCCAAAACTCACTTTGAAATATTATCACAAAGTGTCTGCAGCTCTGGGGGGTGGGGGTAACATGGCAGGGGAGTGTGGGAGATAATTGGAGCGGAGGAGAGAAAGGGGTTTATTACAAGCACAAATAAGGGAGGTATTTTATACTCATTCTGATGTGTTGCTGTTTAAATACAGTGGGGTCTCTCCAAACCAGCACCAACAATCCTCACTTCCAACACTGTTGCTGTTAAAGAGAGCCTGTGGTTTCTTCCATCCTGCAGGTGGCTGCATCACAGCATCGGGTGAGGGATCCCTATAAAAAAAAAAAACCCAAAAACCATGCCACACCCCAGAAGTGGCTGCATCTCACTGCAGAGTGAGGGATCCCTGTATAAACAACCCCAGAGACAGTGAGGTTGGGGAATAGGCGCCAAGGCCTTTCCCCTCTAGGGAGTGCTGGTGTGTGGAGGGGGTGACAGTCCGCTTATGAGGACCCTATTGTGTTCCACAATGTGTCTTGTCTTTTATTTTGCTTTTTATACACTCAGATAAGCTGAAGCGTTAAGTATTTATTGTAATTGTTTGCTCTTTTAAGGCGAGTTCATGACAGTATTCTAGGAGCTGTTGCAGCTTGGAGACAGGATTGGGAAGAGCTGGGGAGCCTGGGGGGGGACTAAGAGCAGTGGATCCTGTGGGGGAGAGGGCAGGGTAACTCAGAAGAGACAGATGAGACCCAGGAATGGGCCTTTCCCCTCTAGGGGGCGCCAGCTCAGATCCTGCCCAAGAGTGGGGGCACTGGCTGGCTATGGGCCAGGGGCCGTTCCCCTCTAGGGGGTACTGGCCCCAGGTTGCTTGCTGGGGAGCGCAGTCAGGTGGCTATATTTGCTGATCTAGGATTGTACCAGTGTCATTTTTTTCTTTCCTTTTATTGTATAAGCCCCAAAATGCTTTTTCACTTTCACTGCTATCAGGTGCCTGGTGGGCGTTGGCACTCATGGGTCATTTATACCCAGTGTGCTCTCACTGCTGTATTCATTGGTATTACAGAATAAAACCCACATTTGACTAAAATTCTCGTGTGTGTGTGTGCGTGTAAGAGAGACAGAGCAGCGATGCCCCCAACTGGAGGGAATCAGGATGCTCTGTGTGTGTCTTGTGCATGGGGTAATTCTGTGTGTATCAGTGTTCAGGGAGGTGTGTGTGTGGGGGGGAGTAGTGTCAGAGATTCTTTCTCCCAAGTGTGAGTCCAATAAAGAGCCTGGTTTTAACAGGTGTCCCAGTCACATTCCCTTTGCTACTTGTTTTCAGATCCTTAGTCTTCCATAGACCTGCTCAGGAAAATGTTCCACACAAGGACAATCAATGGGTGCCGAGTCACAGAGTTCAAGGCCAGAAGGGACCTCTGTGATCATCTCATCTGGCCTTCTGTAGAACACAGGCCAAAGAACGGCTTCAGAATCAGGCCGAGAGTGGAGCTTTTAGAAAAATACCCAATCTGGATTTTAAAATTGTCAGCGGGGGAGAATCCACCGTGACCCATGACAAGTTGTTGCAGTGGGAAATAACCCTCTGATCAAATGGACACCTTATTTCCCAGCTGAATTTGTCTAACTTCAACTTTTATCCACTGGCTCATGTTAGCCCTTGGGCTGCTAGCCTGAAAAGCCCCATTGCCAGCTATTTGTTCACCTATGCATGCACTTGTAGGCTGGGATCAAGTCACCCCTTAACCTTCTTTTTGATAAGTTAAATAGACCAAGATCCTAGCGTCTGTCAAAAGGCAGGTTTTCTAATCCTACAGATGCAAAACAAAACAATCAACCCCTAGAAGCCTAGACCCAGATCAGAACCTCCATTGGGCCAGAAGCCACACATACCCTGCCCAAGATCAGGGCCCCTGTGGTGGGACATCTGCCCTGCACTGGCACTGAAGGGCTTAAAAGCAGCCTAGGGAGGCTGCACAGAGAGCAGCCAATCTGAGACAGGCTGAGAGGAGCACATAGAAAAAGAGCGACAGGTCCAGGTGGCCGCTACCATTAGATGTGGTCAGTTGCTGCAGGGAGTGCCAGGGAGCGGATTGGGTGGGGTTTCTAGAAGGCTGCAGGAGCACAGCACCTCAGATGGGGTAGCTGCTAGCAGGGGAACTAGCGAGCGCGAGCTGCTGTCTGGCTGTTGGGGCTTGCAGGATTGAGGGCCTGAGACGGGTGACGAAGGTGCTGGGGCCCTGAGGAAGTGCCCCAGGGAATTGAAGCAGCACTGGTGAGATGTTAGAGAGAGGCAGTGAAGCCGCTATCTATAGAGGCCCTGGGCTGAGCCTGGAGCAGTGGATGGGCCTGGGGCTTCCTCACTGGCTATGGGGGAAGTGGCTAGACTCTAGAATTGAGATTCTACCCCCCTCCCTTGCAGAAGGGGGTATTCAGACAGTGACACGGCTGGAGGTCCAAGCCATGAAGAGAACTCTACAATGCTGCACAGCTTGGGGAAAGGTTACAGGCCAACTCAGAGAGTGATGCTGCACAGGCCAAGGACATGGGTGACAGCCTGAAGCTAATCCCCATATGACCAGCAGGAGGTGCCAGTCTGGCGATGAGTTCAGCACCCCATCATAGCCCGCCTTGTGCCAGGTGTGGTACAGCTACATGGTGACAGATGGTCCCTGCCCCCAAAAGCTCCTAGTCTGATAAAGGATTGTTCTTCCCTTTTTACAGCTGGGGAAACTGAGGCACAGCAGTGGAAAGTGACTGGGGCAAAGCCACTGAGGCCGTTGCAGAGCTAGGAATCGAAGCCAGGTCTCCTGTGTCACAGCGTCCAGCGCGCAGCCAGCCGGCCCTCCTGGCACCGCTTAATTGCCTTCCATAATGGGGGCATTCTGAAGCCATGGCCCTGCCCTGTCGTGTCTCCATGCTGCGTGCCTTCACCTCCCCCCATGGGGAAAGTAGGGGAGGGATCCCCCAAACTCATTCCCCCACCTCTATTCCCAGCATCTTGAACTGGAGGCTGCTCCATCCCCGATGTGCTGTGGAATGCTCCACGCTGGACCCCCACCCCTTTGGCATCATGCCATCTACGCCCCCAGATCCCTGGTCATCCATCACATGCGGGGCCCCACCGTGGCCAGCCCCCACGCCCTCCCTCTGCTGCTCAGGCTGACCCTCAAAGACGGGTTGAATTGTCCATACGTCTGAGCCCCTGGAAGGGCCATGGGGCAAAGGGTGGCTGGACTGAGAGCATCTTGGGTGTGTGTGGTGGGGGGGCAAGGAGGGGAAGCAGGGATGCTGGTTTGCAGCAATTCCTGGGTATGGGAAGAATGTGACAGGGCCTGATGGGTGGGATGTGACGACCCTGAGCCCTGAAATTAATTTGTGGGTTCTCCTTGCTGTGGTAGGGGGTAACTGGGGGGGGGAGGGAGGGCAGACAGGAAAGACTTGGCAGCTGTGAAGTGGCTAGAAAGTTCCTGATCCACACAGTTACCAGGGAGGGCCTTAATAAACTGGGGGTGGGGGTCTCCACCAGGGGTTCTGTAGCTACTGCTTCAGGTATGACTCTGGCATGGGGATGGGGGACTCTTGCTTCTGCATGTATGTTGCTTTGGCTGTACTTCCTCGGCACAGCTCAGCCAGAAACGAACATCGACATGTGCTAGACGGGGAGCTCCCGAAATCCTCCGGTCACGTTATGGGCTTCAGCTTACCCTGGAAAGATTTCGAGTGTCTGCGCAGGGCCTGTGTTCCGCCGCTCGAGTGGGGAGGCCACGGGCTCCCTGGAGCGACGGGGGGCGGAGGCATGTCTCAAAAACTCAGTGCCTGTGTGGACAGGGTCTCTTGGCATGGCGCTCACCATCCCCGCTGTCCCACAATAGCTGCGTATTTGGGGGGACGGACACGACTGCCTTAGCAATCAAATAGGAACTGTACGACCTAGTGGAGAGAGCTGTGATGGGGGACTCTGAGGCACAGAGTGGGGCCATGTCTTGGTCTGAGTCATCCCACAGGGAGCAGGGAACAGAGCCCAGGTGTTCAGTTTCCCCATCGGTACAAGGGCGCTAATGACGCGGTCTGGGGATGAGAAGAGCCATGGAAGAGGGAGTGTTGTTAAGGCTTAGCTTATGTCCCAGATTCCAGGCCTTCCAGAGGCCTCCGTGACATTTTTCTGCTTCAGGCCTGGGGCTGTGGGGCCACAGCTGTCAGCCGGGGAGTGGCCCCCGGGGCTCCAAGGCATTGTGGGCAGCGGGGGGCCTGGAGCCCCCAGACGCCATCCCCAGAGCGTCCTGCTGCCATGGGTGGTGGGGGGGCTCGCAGACCCGGGGCTCCCAGTCGTGGTCCTGCAGCTCTGAGCCACCATGGGCAGCAGGGGTCCCAGGGCTGTCAGCTTCCCCAGGGAGGGGGACAGGCCATGTCCCCTACTGCCCTGCTCCGAGCAGACCCTCTTTCCCACACGCCTCGCCCTCGCCGGGGAGGTGCTGCAGCGCAGGGAGACTCCCAGCTGCTCGGTGCTGCTCCAGCTGGAAGCGAGCGGCGGGAGGGACTCCGGCAGGCCAGCTCTGGTCTCCTGCATGGGCTGCTCCATGTGGCCCTGCTATGGGCTGTGTCCTCCTGCCGGCTACTTCCTCTCCGCGGCGCATCCCAGCCCGCAGTCCCCCCGCTATCTGCCCCAGACAGCTGCTGGAGTTTGCTACAGCTAGGCCCACTCCCATCCTAGGGCAGAACCCAGGCGTCCTGACTCTCAGACTCCCTGCTCTGACCCACCGGACCTCCACCCCCTCCCAAAGCTAGGGACAGAGCTTGGGAGTCCTGGCTCTCAGCCCCCCCAGCTCTGACCCACTGGACCCTCCCAAAGCTGGGGACAGAACCCAGGAGTCCTGGCTCAGCCCCCCCGCCAGCTGTTCTGGTGTAAGGTTCTGGTGTAAGCTCACTCTAGCTGTTCCAATGTAACTATCCCATTTTCCCTAGGCAGGTGTAATGTAGCTATTCCAGCCTAGCCGTCCCACTCTAGCTGTAACGCAGGCGTAGCTGTGCTGCAGTATTATTCCCGTCTAGCTATTCCGGTGGATAACGGACCTCTGGCAGCTGACCGGCGCGGTTATTGCAGTGGAGTTTCCCCTGTGTTAGCTAAGCTCTCGGCTGCACCTGGGGATGTGGCTGAGGGAGCCCAGAATGCTGGAGGGCCAAGGGACAGAAGGAGCAGGGAGGGGAGGGGAGGGTGGTGACAGGGCAGAGAGGCAGGATCAGCAGGGAGCCCATGGGTGCTTGATTATTAAAGAGAAGCAGTTGTGGTGCCCCAGCTTCTGAGGTTGGCTTGACAGCAGCCATCCCCCCTGTGCTGGGACTGGGGGTCGAAGTGCACCAGGTCGGGGACATCTCCCTGTCTGGCGAGAATCACTAACTGCCCGTTGCCCTCCAGCTCAGGCTCGTCCCATCCCCTGGTATCTGTACCCATCCTGAAATTGGGATCCAGATGCTCCTAGCCCAGCTGGTCATAACGATTGCCAGGCATTTCTTACAAACAGGTACAAACCCTACATGTGCTAAGGGATCCCTGGCCCGCTGCTGCATTGCCACATACTGAAAGCACCAAAGGGCTGCTTTAGGGAGGGAGAATTGAATGGCCCAAGCTGCATGGCAGAGCGATGCCTGGCCTTTGGGCGAAAGGGCAAGGGCCGTGGTACTGACATTGGATCAGCAGGCGCTCAGCTTTAGGCCTCAGCTGAGGTGGGAGACAAAGCAACCTTCTTTCTCATGGACCTCCATGCATCCCACCATCCCTAGCAGGTTCGTCCAGGCCTAGCTCTTACCATTCTCATCCATCCCTCCTTTCGTTCCTCTCTAGCACCTAGCATAAAGCTGAGCCCTTTATCCATGCCGACACGCCGCCCTGTCCACGTGGTCTCGTCTAAGTTGAGTGCCATGCCATGCTACCCGTGCCCTCCACTGCTGAAGTCAGGAACAAGGCATGAATATGTGCGGCCGGTGATGCTGAGAAGAACCTTTCTCACCCACCCCGCACCCCGAGAGGTGGCCTCCTGGTTTGATTTAAGGAGTGGGACTAGGCTTCCCTGCCTCTCACCCCATGCCTCTGCTGCACATGTGCCTCGAGAGCAGGGCCATATTGGAAGGGGATGTCACGGGGAGCCCCTTGGTGGAGTAGTGGGAGCCATCCAGAATTTCAGAGAGTCAGGAATATGAAACAGGGAGGTGATCTTAGCCAAGTCTACTTTTAATGCAGCTGTACTGGCAGTCCCTTCCACGCTGGGGCTTGGGGCAAAGTGCCTCAGGGCAGGGGCATCTCCTTCTTTTTGCCCCCTGCCACCTCGTCCCAATCTGGAATGGTTTTATCTTCACCGCCCCTCAGGAAAGTGCTAGTCTCACCATTTGACTGGTCGAAAAATTGAGGCCCAGCTCTGTAAATGGGATTTAGGACCCTAAATCCCTTTGAGGGTCTGAGCCTAACCAGTTTGTGAATACACCTGAGGGCCTGTTCCGTGTCCAGACCCTAGCCCCATGGGGTCCCTATCTATGGCTGGGCTTCCAAGGTGGCACCATAACACACCTAATGAATAATGCACAGTGCCTAGCATAGCGGGGTCCTGGTCCATGACTAACACTTCTAGGGCAGCTGCCCTATAGCTGCTGGGACTGTGGGAAGAGCTTCAGCCAGAACGCCACCTGGCGAAGCACTGCCAGACCCCGCGGCACAGGTATCCCACCAGTGTGGGAATAGCGTCCATCTCCGCCCCAAGCTGGGGGCTCACCAGGCCAGGCATGTAGGGGTTGGGGGGGCGGGGGGAGGGGCTCTAGGGTGGCACTGAGCACACACTCTTGGGTGCCTGGCTGACTGGTTCTTGCTCACACGCTCAGGATCTAACTGATCACTGTCTGTGGGATCAGGAAGGATTTCTCCCCCAGGGCAGATGGCGGGGGTGGGGGGTTCCCCTTCCTCTGCAGTGTGTAGGTGCGGGTCACTCGCTGAGCTCATCTGGGGAAGGCTCACTTGAACATTTCCCCACCCTTGCGGGGGCCTCGGGCACTGGTGCCCCTCGGTTCCTCCTGTTCTCTGCCTGTGGCACACAAGAGCCTCCTCTCCTGTGGGCGGAAATACTCTGGTCTCATTTCGCTTGCTGGGTTTTGTGTGCCGGTGTTGGTGGCCTGTGCTACACAGGAGGTCAGACTAGATGACGTGGGGGTCCCGTCTGGCCTTAACCTCTGTGACTTTATCCCTCCCTCCCTCCATAGCCAAATCTCTGAGATTCCTCAGACGGTCCCTCCCCACCCCCAGGGCTCAGACCGTCTCCTGCAAATTAGGGACATAGTCTGAGGTTTTGGAGGTGATGTGGGTCAGCATTTGGGGGGATCACAGAAGAGGGAATAGGTGATTAAAATAACCAGTATCCTGGGGGCTAATTATGGAGGGGGTTGTGTGCGGGGTATCGTGTGCACCTCAGTGACAGTTAATTGCCGAGATTGTACCCTTCTTGGGCAAGGACTCTCTGCATTCACTGTGTGCAGCGCCTAGCACAGGGGTTTTGATCCCTGCCTGGGGCCTAAATACTAACAGCCAGGCTGGGGATTTCTGTGGCAGGGGAAGGAATTTCCCACCTCCCCAAGGACTCTGGGGCCGGTGAAGGCCCTGAAGAGGGGATCATCCCACATGGAGGAGGTGGGAAGGATTTTCTGAAAGAAGAGGGGGAGAACCAATCCGGCAGGGCAGCTAAAGACTGGAGGAGGAGGAAGAGGAACTGAGGGAGAGGAGTGGGGAGAAGAGACACCAGCAGACCCCAAGAGCAGAGATGCCTGGGTCCAATAATTCATGCCAGCCAGGGATCTGTCTGGCTCTGCCTCAAGTGACTGCCCAGCTCCCGTTCCCTAGTGACGCGCTAGTTCCTGGCTGGATGATCAGTGTCACCCCAGGGGATAAACCCCCTTTCCCCCAATGCTCTGTGCTCGCCCTAGCACCGGCCCTGAATGCCCCCTTGCGGGGGCAGGGGCAGGGGCAGAGGTTACATCAGCAGAACAGCTTGCCTTGGGGATGTGGGGTGGCTGAGCCCACCTGGGTCCCTGTGAGGGGGTCCCTGAAGGAGCTAAGGTGGCTCAGGAGGGGCTGGGTAGGTGGCACTGGGGGAGAGCTTTGGGCTAGACTGTCAAGGCTGATTGAGGACGGAGCCCAGCTGGACTGGGTGGGTCAGGCTGCCCTGGCTCTTGGCCCAGTGAGGGTGAAGGAGGCAAGCTGGGGGGAAGCCTTGGGATCCTGACCCTGGGGGCCGGGCTTGATGAAGAAGAGGCCCAGGGAAATGGCTGCAGTGGTAGCGACCGTGCAGACCTCAGCTGCTGGTAGTAGGGTCCCTGGGTCGGATCCCGGTGTAGTGGGTGGCCCAGATTCCCCTACTAGCCACAGAGAAAGTGGCACAGTCTTGAGCTGGAAGCTGGCCGGGAGTGGCACTCCAACAGCTGGTCCGGGGACCCTTTGTTCTGACCCTGCAAGGGGAAATCGCTAAAGTGCCCTGGCTGGGGGCCGAGCCCCCAAGAGGAACCGGTGGCTCCTAGAGAGCACGAGAGATCCACACAGGTGTCCCTGGGGAGAATAAAAACCCTAAGATGCTCCCTGCCCCCCAAATCAGACTGCTCCAGGGCAGCGCAAGACAAGGGGGATGTGGCGGGGGTTTCTGCACCAGCCCCTGGTGTTTCTAGGAGGAGATAAGAGTCAGGAATGTCCCCAGGAACTCAGCATCCCTAACAAGCAATGACAATACAGAGCATGCCTGGCAATCATCTAACAGCTCTGAGAGCCCCCAGGGCTCCAACCTGGGGAAGTGACAGAGGGGAGCAAAGACACTCTGCCCCTAACCGGTTAAAGATGCCCCCTGACCTTTTGTCCATCTAGCCACACACCAGAATACACTCAATAGCCCCATGGAGAGGTCTCATGCCAGCTGGATGAGATGGCCCCTCTGCCTCAGGCATTTCCTATCCCAGAGCAAGGGGGGAATGGCCTGGGGGGGAATTCTTCCACCCCTCATTGATTCCAGCTTCAAATAATCCATCCAGCTGGAGCTGCCACCACCAACTGCCTCTGCCAAGGAGGGACGGAGATTTAGCGTGCGAAGCAAGGCTGGATGGATGCCCTTCATCAGACACAAGCGATTGGGCTCAGTAGTGGGTTAACTGAGGGAAAATCTAAAGCCTGTGCTATAGATTGGAAATTGTTAGAACAGAAATTAATTCAGAGGGTTGGAAGAGCTGACCTTATATAAATGGCACTAAAGCTGGAAGAATTCAGGAGTCTGTGTTATATAGGAGGACAGACTGGATGATCACAATGGTCTTTTCTGGGCTTAGAAGCCAGGAATCCAATGGTCCCTTCTGGTCTTGAAATCTGTGAATATGTCTTGACTTGTCTGAGCCCCGCAGACATAAGTGTATAGAGCATTCTGGAGTCTCTAACTGCACATTGTGGCCAATTGATCATGTGATTATGAATAAGGTTAGGGCAAATATTGCAATGCCTGTGATATTCAAGGTCACCTACATCGTTTATGCGGGGGAAACCTTTTGTTCTGATTTTTTGTCTTGAAAGCCCCAGAGACTCCATTTCCCTCCCTCTCTTTCTAATCTCCGCCCACAAGGGTGATATTTGCTGTTTTCACTTTAAGCCCCAGCTACTGGAGTCAGGAGACTAGAAAAGAATCACAGCTTTTATTTTTTTAAAAAATTGGAGTTCCTGGGCTTTGCTTGTGGAGAAAAGTTTAAAGGTATCGAGTTATAATAAAAGAACCACACAACTTTTTAAACAAAATGTCTTGTGCTTTTTAAAAAGCTAATCTTGTGATTTTGGGGGAGATCTGAGTGAGGCTTTTTCAATGCCTGAATTTGGAGATACCAGGCATGCACTGTTCTGTACCAGGGAAAGGGCTGCTTTACTGCGTTGAAATAAATCTAAACAAATGCTCTCCACCCAGGAATTACTGGGGCTGGTTGCAGGAAGTGGGTGAGATTTTCTTGCCTGGGTTATGCACAGTATTGGCAGAATTTGATTTTTATTTGTTATAATTTCAACAGATTTTGATTCTTAAGTATTTCTTTTTAAGATTATCGAATTTAAATTTTCATAGTTCTGGGGAATTATGGGGGGATCAGACAGTAGTTATTTAATGACAGTAGACATTGAGATTCAACAAGTTAAAGCTTTATAACTTAAAACACAAACTGTCCACAGCATAGGGAAAGTAAATATCCTTAACTCACAAATCATACCCTTTTTTTTTTGGTAGTCTATGCGCAACAAGCCTCATTCAGAAGTTTAAAACACTGCATGTTGACTCTAACCATCTTCTCAAGCATCATTTTTCTACTGTGTCTGTAAATTTCAATTACTATCAATGGAAATTTTTTTCTTCAGGGGCTAGTGTGCAGATGGTGAAATTAATGTTTACCTGCAAAAAGTGAATCCTTCCAAGCCTAGTTGGGCACAAGGCCAGACTGGATGGGGACAATGGGTGCCTTGTGGCCTTGAAATCTGCATATGATTCCTCCCATCACACCCAGGGACCCTGTGACCATACAGACTTCCAAAGACCCCCCTCCCATAACTATACTTCAATGGAGGGGAGTCAATGTATCTGCAGCAGTATCTAGATATCCCAGCTGAGATCAGGGCCCTCACTGGGTCAGGTGTTGCACATACACTGATGGAGATTGGTGCCCCATTGTGCTGCACTGCACAGATCCATAATCTTCCTCCTGAAGACTTTACCCTGAAAATTCAAAGACAAACCCAGGGGTGGGAGTTTGATTTATTAAGTTTCTGGCAAATCCCCCAGTGTCCAGAGTGAAACAGGGCCGTGTAATCTGTGTCCAAGACTACTTCAGTGGCTCACTGACTGAGTAAAGTAACATTCCTGCCCCTATGGGGAGCTGCTTTATCACCAGCAGGCCATACACTAGTTACCCTGCAATTCCCAAGTGAAGGACTTTCCTGCTGTCTTAGCATCCAAGCCAAGGAGATGCTACTCTCACACCTCTCCTTGCACCTGCGCCCCCTACTGGAGCAGGGCTGTTGGGCACTTTGCTGAACTATGCACAGGAAAAAGCAGAGACATTTGTCAAGTTAAAACAAGAAATGCTACCACTGAGCCCATCAAGCCCAGTATCTGCCATTCCAGATCAGACCCCTGCGTTCATCTAGCCTGATATCCTGCCCTTTCCCTGCTACCCTGGATCAGAACTACGGGTTCTGGCTTCCCTGCTGCTTCTTGCCACCGGGTCACACCAATGGGCCCATCTAGCCCTGTATCCTGGCTCCAGCTGCTTCAGCCCCCTAGTGAGCAGTTCCAGAACAGCCTGCCTGCTGGCAAAGCTTCTTCCAAACTCCTGTCAATTCCTTACTCGTGTCCTTTCAGTTTCTTCCAATGACAAAAATGGAAAAAATTCGAGCTGAGCTCTTCCCAGCTCCCCACAGGGAGATCTTGATCCCCACCACAAACGCAGCTGCAAAACCCCCTTCTTTAACATCATAATTTCCATGACTGATTTTTTTTTTAACCAAGTGTTTTTGCCTTTCTCCCAGCTAGGACAATGGAGATTGATGGCCCAGTGGCTACAGCCTTAACCTAGGATGTGGGAGACCTGCATTCATTCCCCAATCCATCACAGACTCCCTGTGTGGCCTTGAGCAAACCGCTTATGGGCTCATCACGCTTGCAGCTCTGCATCAAGACGATAAGAATAATCCAATCTCATGCTTCAGAGCTTCATCCCTGCAGATGTCAGGAAGGATCCCCCCTCATGCACAGTTGGCCAGGTGCAGTGCATTCTGAGGGGTTCTTGGCTTGTTTGTTTTTTCAGTTCCCTTCCTCAGAAGCACAGAGCTTTGCAGCTGGAGACAGGACACTGGATAGGGTGACCTGATGTTCTGAGCCAGTCCAGAGAATACTCTTTCTAGCTGCCTGGCTGGAGGGGGTGGGATAGACTTAGTAACACCAGAGCACAGAGTAGAAGCCAGGAGTCCTGTCTCCCAGCCCCCCAGCTCTAACCACTCACCCTCACTGTGCTTCCAGATTCTCATGGAGGACAAAGGCGCTATTTTGTCTCCCTGCTACTCCGCTCTGTGCGGTCAGGTTTACACACAGCCCCTTTATTCTGTGTCTCTCTGCCGTAACCCGGGCACCCGGCCATTCAGTCCCAGAACACCCGGAGTTAGCCATTCGCTCGGCACACACCGCGACTGTTTGAGCAGCGGGTAGGCCAGGAGGGCAGGGTGTGTCGGGCTGCGCTCACCCCTGGCCGGCGGGGAGTGGTGTCTAGTGGTTAGAGCAGCAGTGGCGAGGAGGCGGGACGCCCGGGTTCTGGTCCCGGCCCTGTGGTGGGGAGTGAGGCGAGCGGCTTAGAGCAGGGTGTGGGGGCGGGGAGCCGGGACTCCTGGGTTCCCCACCCAGGGGCCGGCTGGAGCGGAGGGATCTCGCTCTCTCCACCCCCGCCCCAATCCGCTCGGTCTGCGGCTGCTCTCCCGGCCAATGGCAGCCGGGCTGGCGGGGGGGGGGGGCCTGGCCCAGCCAATCACTGGGGAGATTCTCCCGGGGTCCCCCCCCAACATCCTCCCCCGCCCCGCGGGACCGTAGCGCTCGGGCGAGCTGGGCGCCCCCGCCCCGCGGTGAGTGGCGGCCAGGCGGGGGCCCAGGAAGCAGCGAGCGCCGGCCCCCACTTCCTCCGGGGCGGCGGGTAACGTGGCGGGTCCTGGCGGCGGCAGCTGCACGTGTGGGGGCGGGGCGGGGAACAGCTGCTCCCCGGGCGGGGCGCGATCCTGGCCGGGGCTGCGGCGCCCTGGGGGCAGGCGGCGGTGGGGAGCGAGCGATGCCTGGCCCAGCCCGGGGGGCGGCGGTGTCCGAGCTCCTGGGGTCTTCCCCTGGCTGGGGCGGGGGATCCAGCGGGTGGTGCCTGCAGCTGTTTGTAACCGTGTCTTCCTCTCCCACAGCCGCGCTTGGCCCGTGCCCAGAGCCGCTGGACGAGGGGCCGAGGAGATGGAGGGGAGCGTTCAGTCTGACGGACCGGGGCGGGCGGCCTCCACGGATGGGGATTCAGTGAGCGACTGGCGGGCAGGGAATTGTGCCCTTGGGGCTCCCCTTTTTCCGGGGGCGGATCCCCACCGCTCTCTGGGGCAGTGTCTTGCCTCCACAGGGCCCCATGTGGGAAGTGGGGGCAGCAGCGCTGGGCTGAGGGGCAGATCTGGAGGGAGGAATGGTAGCTGGCTGGCCCCACGGGCTGACCCAGGCGGAGGAATGGAGGTGGTGGCTGGGTCCAGGGGGGAAGGAACAGGGGGCTGGCTGGCTGGGCCGAGAACTATCCTCACATTTCCACCTTCTCTACACATGCAGCCAGCTCTGGGGTGCAACCTGCTGCCTGACGGGCAGCCCTGGTGTGGGGCTGGTTGTATACCTGCAATGGATCCCAGAGCCTACCACATCCAGATGGGATTTGGTGGGGGCTAGAGTGTCCTGCTGAGTCCCCCTTCCCCTCTGATGCCCTCTTTTAGTCACAGTCCCCTTCTCCGTCAAAGTGGGACTCTCCCGGCCCTCTGGATGGGCAGCCCCATCTGCAGCAGGAGGAAGAGGAACCAGAGGAGGAGGACCAGGAGTTCCAGGTGCAGATGCTGAGGATCCCAGCAGATGGGGACTCAGTGAGTAACTAACTTGCTAATCAGTCTCTTCCCATGCGATGCCCCTTGCAGTCAATGCTGGCTCTAGTGTGCCATTAGGGAATGCTGTGCTGCATGGAGCTGGGAGCGCTCCGTGGGAGGTACTCTGACCTTCTCCCCAGAGACAATATAGGTCTATAGATGTGTGGAACAAATAAATCCACACCCGTTCTGCTTCCTAAGTCCTCCTGTGGTTTCAGTCAAATACATTTCACAGGCTAAACTGCTTAGTGACTGATAGCCAACCTCTGGGCCTTACTCCAGAGCGTGGCTGTACTAGAGCAATGGGTGAGCGACCCTTGCATAAACAATCCCTGTGCCCCATCTCATTGCACTGCCGAGTGAGAGATTCCCTATAAACAGCCCCCGTATCCCACCCCAGAGGTGGCTGCATGACAGTGCCGGGTGAGGGAGTGCTGTACAAACGGTCCCTGCATGCCACCCCAGAGCAAGTAGAGCTCGTGGGCCTGTGAAAAGATTGGGGTGAATGTTAACTTTGAAATAGCTGAACAGTTTCTGTAGTGGGGGGAAAGGCCCCAAGAGCAGGGCCAATTACTGCAGACTATTAAAGGAGCTAGCAGAGCTCAGATGGCTTAAGTGGCTGCATGGGGTGCGGGAATCTGGGAGTCAGAACTCCTGGATTCTGTCCCCAGCTCTGGAACCTGAAGTGATTAATTCGCTCCATCTTGTGCCTCAATTTCCCCCTGAAGGCTAAACACCTGCCTGTCAGTGAGAGAAGTCCCAGCCTCTCCCCCATCCCAGCCCTGTCTGAACCTGGAAGCGGGGGTTTGAACTGTGTCTGGCGGCTGGATCCAGGTTGTGCCCAGAGACTGGGGGGGATGCCCCTCCCACGCTGTTTAACAGTCTCCCCACTTGCCTTTCCCCCAAGCTGGACTCTGCAGCTTTCCCAGGAGAGCTGTCGGAGGAGGAGGAGGAGGGAAAGGAGGAGGAAGAGGCGCTGGTAATAAGAAGGGTGAAGGCAGAGGAGGAAGAAGACCAAGAATTTGAGGTGCAGAAGCTGAGGGTTTCCATGGATGGAAATTCAGTGAGTGGGGCTGAACTGGGGAGGCGGCTGGGGATGCAGAGGGGGGGTTAGCTGGGCTGAATTGGGGAGGCAGAGTGTCTAGGCCAAGGGTCATGAGGCCTGCCCGGGGGGTATGTGTGAAAGGAGGGGTGCCGGGCTGGCTGGGTCAAGGGCGGATCTGAGGGAAGGCAGGGGGCTGGGCTGAGTGGGCCAATGAGGGGCAGCAGTTCCTTTGCTGTAACCCCGACTCCCTCCCCTCCCACCAGCTGGAGTCGGTGGAATGCCAGGGCTCACTGCCTGAGGAGGAGGAGCCGCCAGTGGTGGATTCAGAGGTGCGGGTGGAGCCCAAGTTCGAGGTGCAGAAATTGAGGATCCCAGTGGAGGAGAATTCGGTGAGTAATCATGGAAGCATGGGCGAGGGGGCCCTCCCCGTCTGAGCCCTGGTAAGGGACCACGGTGAAGGGACAGGATGTGGTTCGGGGCTGGTGCCTTGGAGATTGTTTGCTCAGCTGTTGGGGAGTGAGAGGTTAAATCAGGGCTCCCTAGGGCAGGGCACGATGGTGTGGGGGGGAGGATCTTGGGGTTACAGGGATGGGGAGATTCTAGGGATGCCCTTATCTGGGGTAATCCCCCTTAGTGGCACTAACTCACCCCATCCAGCTACTGTATATGAGGTGTGGAATGTTGAGGGGGCCGAGGGTTCTGGGGGTGGAATGTTGAGGGGGCCGAGGGTTCTGGGGGTGGAATGTTGGGACTGTAGTTAGTGAGGGAGAAAAGGAGAACCAGGGAGGGCCTGGGCGGGGTGGCAGTGCCAGGAGAAGGTTCATTGTCTCTGACTTTCCCTTAGGGGTTCTGGTTCTTGCTCTGGATGGGCAGTAGAGGCTATTGAGTTAGAATAGGGGCGGGGATGGAGGATCGGGTGGGGGACTCTATTCCTGGTTCTGTGGAAATGAGTTAATTCCCTGGTGCCCCTTCCCCCCAGCCCATCCTGCAGCTGATGTCATCCCCGGGGGGTGAGGGCAGGGCGAGGGTGCCAGCTCCAGAGCGCTCCAACACCTGTGCAGAGTGCGGCAAGAGCTTCAGCCGTCGCTCCAATCTGGTGAAGCACCAGATCATCCACACGGGTGAGAAGCCCTTCTCATGTGGGGAGTGCGGGCGCAGCTTCACCCAGAGCTCGGCCCTCACCAAGCACCAGCGCACCCACACCGGGGAGCGTCCCTACGTCTGCGGGGAGTGCGGCAAGGCCTTCACCGCCAGCTCCAACCTGCTGCAGCACCAGCGCTTCCACACTGGGGAGCGCCCCTATGTCTGCGGCGAGTGCGGCAAGGCCTTCAGCCAGAGCTCCAACTACAACCTGCACCGGCGCACGCACACTGGCGTCACTCCATACCAGTGTGGTGTCTGCGGCAAGCGCTTCACGGGCAGCTCCTGCCTGGCTCGCCACCGACGCACCCACACCGGCGAGAAGCCCTACCAGTGTTCCGAGTGCGGGAAGCGCTTCTCCGGCAGCTCTACCCTGGTCAACCACCGGCGCACCCACACCGGCGAGAAGCCCTATGGCTGCGCCGAGTGCGGCAAGGCCTTCACCCACCATTCCAATCTGGTGGACCATTGGCGCGTCCACACTGGCGAGAAGCCCTACATCTGCGCTGAGTGCGGCAAGTGCTTCCGGCTCAGCTCCCACATCATACGGCACCGGCGCACCCATGCCAACGCCAGTGCTGCCAACTTTGCCACTGCCAACGGGACTGACCGGCTGTACATCTGCAGCCAGTGCGGCAAGGGCTTCCAGCTCGGACCCAGCCACCAGCAGCAGCAAGCCCACCAGGCAGAGGGACCCTATAGGTGTACTGAGTGCGGCAATAGCTGCTGGACGTAGAGGGGCGGAGCCTGTGCCAGGGGCGGGGCTTGGCACATGCCCCTCCTCCCGTTCCAGGCACTGTGGGATTGGTTCCTGTGGGGGGGCAGGGCTTGGATTGAGCTCAACCAGGGGACACCCTGTATGCAGGGAGTGTGCTGTCAACTGCTGGAGGGGGCAGGACTTGGTGCTCAGCCAGCTGCTGGGCTGGGTCCCCAAGATGTGCCCGTAGTATCAGCTCCCGCAGGGGCGGGGCTTGGTTCCCTCAGGGGGCGGGGCTCTGCCAGCAGCAATAGACGGACCTTTGTAGCCTTATGCAGCAGTGTGGCAATGGTGGCTGGACACACAGAGGGGGTAGGGTCCTTCTGAGTAGGAGGAATGTGGATCCTGCGGGGGGGAGCCCAGTTGCCTCCCATGGCAGGGAGTCCCCTGGCTCCCGTCCCAGGCTCCCTTGTTTCTGTGGCATTGCTCCTGCTAGGGTGAGGCAACACAGGCATGGAGGGAGTTGTGTGGGTTGGGTGGCTGAGTCCCCCTGGAGGGCCGAGTTGTAAGGTGGGGGTCTCCCATCGTCCATCTTCCCATCGCTTCTGGAATGAGCAAACTTGGGGTGGGGAGTGGGTTGGGGTAGTGGAGGGGGGAAATCAGGGTGTCTCAAAGGTGGGGGGGGGACACAGATCCCCCTCCCTTCTGAGCCTGGCCCCCACTCCAGTGGAGCTATGCCACTGTGGCAGAGAATCAGTGAAAGTGGGTGGCTGAGGGGTGGAGGGAGGGAGACGCATGGCGCTGGGTATTTCAACCCTGTTTCCCTGCCCTAGTGCTGTGGGGTGAGCGCAGAGGGAACAAACTGGAGGGGGTGATATTTGGGGGGAACCAATAGAATGGGGTACAGGTTGGATCTCCAGGGGAGGACCTAACTGGGAACTGATTTCCCCTGCACTGGGGGTCAGAAGAGAGGGGGTGGTGGATTTCCCAACATGACTGTTCCTCCAAGCCCAGGTCTCTGGCTGCAGAGCAGGGGGGGAATGGAGGGATGGTGTTGCCTGTAGGGCAGTGTGGGTAGGAAGCTGCCCCCTGGCTGGCCTGTAGGGGAATCCTGGTGCTGTGGGGAGAACAGACTGTACTTCTCATTTCTCTGAGTGGGCAAAAAAAATAATAGCTAGACCCCACTTTGTCTGAGTCTTCTCTGCAGCGTTGGCCGTGGGAACGCCTTCTGTGCTGGAGCTGGGGGCACAGTGCCCCGGAGTAGGCCATCTGCCCCGCCACCTGGCAGGCATCAGTAATCCTTCAGGCCCGACTCAGCCCATCCCCTCACATCCGTGCCCATCCCAGGTGTCAGCCCATCCCCCTCATTCCCCTGGATGTTGCTGGCTCTAGGCCTGCCTTTCTGCTCCTTCCCCTCTCCTGGGAGCAGTGTGGGGTGCATGAGACTGCTGAGAACAGGAGGGGCTGCTTCCCGGCAGGCTAGAGAGACAGAGGGCAGCCCAACTCCATTGCCCGGCTTCTCCCTCAGTGGCGCACACAGCTGCTGGTTCAGGAGCCTGATACCAGCCAGGGAATGTCCCCTCCTCGGCCCGGAACAGCCAGAGAGGCTTCCCAGAGCCTGGCTTGCCTGCCCTAGGATCTTGGTTCCCACTGAGGCTCTAGATGAGTGTCGCCCCCTTGGGGGATGAACCCTCACTCCCCTCCTGCAGTGAGGCTCTGCACTTCCCGCAACTCCGTCCCCAGAGCCCTACTGCAGGGAGTAGTAACATTCCCATGTGGCTTGTGTCTAAAGGATTTGAGCTGTCGGGTAGAATCAATCCTTAGTCCAGATGCAGACCTGAAGGGAATATCGGAGTCTGGAGGAATGCAGTAAAGCTTCCACTTGCCTTCCTATCCCATATATTACAGTAGCAGCCGAAGTCTGCTTCATTGTGCTGGGAGCTGTATAGACCCTCCATAGCATCAAGGTGCTAGTCGGCTGGGACTACACAGACACGGGTGAGGGACAGCCCCTGTCCCAAAGAGCTCCACATATAGTCAAAGGGGGGGAGGGCAGGGAAACTGAGGCATAGAATGGGAAGTGACTTACCCAAGATAACACAGTAGGTGAGTGGCGGACCTGGGGCTAGAACCCAGGAATCCTAACTCCCAGCTCCCCTGCTTCCACAAGACCAAACTCAACTCTTTCTGGGGTAGCAGAAGATTGAGGAGGTGGGGGGGGGAAGCCCTTGCAAAGTGGGAACTTGGTACAATCTTGTCAAACTCAGTTTGCCTGGGTTCTTTCTGCTAGTAGAGAGTGCCCTGAGTAGGGTCTTCCTGTGTTATCTATCTGTACAGCTCTTGGCACACTGCATCCCTGTGCCTGAATACAGATAATCGACAGTAATTAACAAATGGTTGAGACATGAAGCATGACAGATTCCTACTGGACGCACATGCTGTCTCTCTGTCACACTGATGCAGAGCTGCACACACACCCAAGGAACAAGGAACCTATCTGTGCCTGGCAGTTCCAAACTCTAGGGAAAAACTGGTTTTGGGTTAAACCAAAACAGTTTGATAGTTTCAGCAAATCAAAAAGTCAGGAGGGGGAAACAAACCATTTTGGGTCACACAAAATGGTTTGTTTTAATCTTAAACATTTTAAAGCAGTCTTGATTTAAAAAAAAAAAGGTTCCAAATGGCTTTTTGTTTCAAAATTTTCTAACAACGAAACATTTAAAAAAAAATTCCAAAAAGTTTTGTTTTTTGTCTTTAGCTATACTGATGTGAATTCACCAACTGTGTCCATGTTGCCGCACTGGCGTACTTCTCTTGGAAGAAAAGTTGTGTGTGTGAAATTTCTCTCAGGCCCATGAAGCACACAATCAGTGGTTGCAGATGTTCCTTGCCCATTTCCCAGTTTTCAGACACATGCCTATATTGCAATGTCTATGCACTGCCCCCTCTTGGCAACAGTTACAAGTGCCCTAGGACACTGTTTCCTACTGTGGTGACCTTTGGGGGTGGAGGAGAGCTGTCCAACCACTCTGGGATAGGCCCTGTCACTGTCTCACTGGTATTCTGCTGAGGCGTGAAAAGGAAACTGCTTGCTTTGCTAATCTCTTTCCATGCACGTGGGGTTGATGTAGTGCCTGGCACAAGGAGGGTCCCTGATCTGTCATACACCTGGCACAACAGGGCCCCTGATCCCAGCCATTGTGAAAGATACAGCAAAAGAAGGAAGAGCGGTTTTTTAAATGGGTGGTGCTGAATCAGGCTTTCATTTTAACAACACCCCTTTCCCTTTAGCTGGAAAAGGTCTTGAGAAAGAAAAAAGCCTGTGTCTGAGACGGTATAAAAATGGTAATGACTGTCCCATGGGGGGGAAGAAGTGTGTGGCGATGGGCTGGAGCTGGCATTTTTGTGGAGATCATTGCTGTTGAAGTCCAAGCTTGTGTCCTGAGAAAACAAGAGGGAAGCGAACCCAACAGCAAAGAGAAAATGCAGCTCCTGTCTCTAGTGTTAATTCTCACATGCAACCTCACTGCTGGAGAAAAATGGGCTCAGCCCATGGTCGGATCAGCCACTGTGAGGCCTGGCAAATTTGCACCAGCATCAGGATGTTCAGGGATTGCATTTACCTGCCTTGCTGGTCACAAGCTTACAGCGGTGCTACAAAATATGCTGCTTGGGCTATAGCCTGACCTCTTCTCTAGCCCAGTGTTTCTCAATCTTTTAAGTAGCTAGTACCCCTAACATCTGAAAATTGTAATAAGTACCCCAACACTCAGTTTTCCATGGGATTTTATATTTACAGACTAATGTGAGCCATATGTTGGAAGAAGGGCTGAGTATATAAGGCCGTGATATGACAGATGGCAGATCTAGTGTGGGTTGGGGTACCACCTTTACACCAGGGATGCACAACTCAAGTATGTACTGAGCTAGAGGTGATGTTGGCCAAAGCTAGGAGGCTTTGAGTGGCATGCCAATGCTGGGGAATATAAAGTGCCATGCCAAATTTTTTGCCATAGATTCAAGAGGAGGAAGGGATGAGAGAGGGACAAGGAAGGAGGCCAGAGAGAGAGACAGGAAAACAGGATAACTGGTCAAATCTGGAGCTGTCATAGCTGTCAATTTGACTGCTCAGCTAGAGCATTGAAATTAACAAATTTTCTAGGCACTGGGCTTTGAGCCAAGGAGGGGGGATGCCGCAGGGCTGCCACCCAATCCCAGATGAGGCAGAGGAGGCTTCCACATTGGCTGGGACCCAGGGATGCGGGTGGGAGGCTGCTGCTCGTCTGCCAGCTGGGGCACTGGAAGCTGTCCCTTGGCTTGGAGCCGGGGCGCGGGTGGCTATCACCCAGCTGCGAGACTAGCCCGTGAGATGCAGAAGGCTGCCACCAGCCTCCCACCTGAGAGCTGAGACCTGGCAGGAAGCAGGGGGCTGCTGCCCATCTACCCCAGAAGCTAGCGGCTGCCACCTGTCCCATAGGCGTGTGCAGCCCATTTCATTGGGGTGTGCACCCAGGGAATTTTATTTTATTTTTTAAAGGTGAATGTTTATTGAATACTCAATCATAAAGGACATTATTTTTATTCCTCAAACAAACTAAAGAAACTAAAACTTAACTAAACTTAATTTTTTTTTTAAATTAACAACTAAACTTTACTTTAAAAATACAAACAAAAAATGAGACACAAAATACCAATTTTTTGCTGTAGTGATAACCAGGCCTATACAAAGATACAGTCAATTTTCATGATCTTTATCTTTAACCAGACGATGAGCTAACCCAAATTGAGCAAAACAGATTAAGGCGGGAGGGTCAAACTCATTTCCTATGCCAAGCCACATTTCAATTAAATTTAGTTCAAGTGGCCACACATAGTATACATCTCGTGCACACAGTGCGCTACAGACTCTACTCTCCCGGTAAAGTGGAATTCAATGGCGGAGTAGGAGTGGGCTCACGTAACAGGCCTTTTACTCTCCACCGCGAGCTCTCACGGTGCTGCGCACTGAAAAGTCCTCTCCGCCGGAGTCCTGCTCTCCGGCAGCAGCGCACGGTGCCTGCAGGGTCTCACAGCGGTGTGCGCTGCAGCCATGGGCTGGACCAAAACTGTTCATGGGCCAGATCTGGCCCGCGGGCCGCGTGTTTGACCCCTGCGCTAGGATGTGCCTGCCTCCCTGCTCAGATGGGAAGGGCGGGAAGTGGATGGCTGCCACGTGCCTTCCCCAAAAGCCGTGGCTGCTGCTCGCCCCCCTCCGCTCTGTTCCCCAGCACCCCGCTTGTGTGCCAGGCGCCCAGGCTGAGACACCACGCTCTACCCCACTCCTCTTGCAGCGCCAGGGAGCGGGCCCAGGAGCCCGGACTCCTTGGGAAGGGGAACGGGCTGCGGCAGCAGGAGCCCTGGGCTCTCAGGCGCTGGGCGGAGCCGGGGGCGGCCGGCAGGGGGCTCCGCTCGGACCCACACCGCGCGGCGCGGCGGGGCGGGGCTCTGGGCGCTGCGCCAATGAGCTCGGCCGGGCCGGGCCGGGCCCGAGACGGACGCGCGGCGGCTCGAGTGGCAGCGCCCCGTCCCCGCCCGCAGTGGCAGGCGGCCGGCCCCGCCCCGGCGTCCGCCGCGCTCCCACCCGTCGCCCCGCCCCGGTGAGTGGCCGAGCGACGCTGCGCTCCGGCCGGGCCCGTCCTCAGAGAGCGGCCGGACTCCTGGGTTCCCTCTGCGGCTGGGCGGGGGCTGGGCGCCAGGACTCCTGGGTTCGCTGCCCGGCTGCGGGAGGGGCGGGCTCTGGTAGGCTGGGGGGGTGGATCTGGGATCAGGAGCCCTGCGTTTAGTAAGTGGGAAGAAGTTCCTATGAGATCAAGAGCCCCCAGCCTTGGGGGTGCCTGGGCTGGGTCCGTGTCTCTCCCCCAACATCAGGCTGGGGGCTGGAGAGGCTTTTTCCTTCTGTCTCCTTCCTGCGGTGGCTCTAATTTTTCTCCCCTCTCTCGGCGGTGATCCTCCCCTGGGCCGATCTCCCCCTCCCCCTCGGCTCTGCCCCCGTTACAGAAGGTGGGGCAGGGGCCCATAGCTGACACCAGGCGTTCCCCAGGGAGATACGGCTGTGCCCGCGCTCGGAGACGGGCCATGACTGCCCAGGTGGCCCCCCCAGCCGCTCTCAGGATGCTCTCGCCGGGATGTGGCCTGGTTCCCAAAGAGGACGTGGAAGAGCCAGATGCCCACGGACCCATCGACATGGAGACGCATCGTCTGCGCTTCAGGGGCTTTCGCTACCAGGAGGCGGAGGGGCCCCGGGAGGTGTGGGGCCAACTCCGCCGTCTCTCCCAGGCGTGGCTGAAGCCAGAGCGGTGCACCAAGGAGCAGATGCTGGAGCTGCTGGTGCTGGAGCAGTTCCTGAGCATCCTGCCCCAGGAGATCCAGAGCTGGAGAGGGGGGTGTCGCCCCCAGAGCGGGGAGCAGGCCGTGGCTCTGGTGGAGGCTTTCCAGTTAGCCAAGCCAGAGCCTGGAATATGGCAGCAGCAGGAGGTAATTTATGGATGTGAAGTCATTAGAGACTGGGACATGGGGCCTTTCCCATCTAGGGGCCAACTCTGTTCCAGTGCCAACGGGGGGTACCTGCTGGCTCAGGAGGCAGGGAATGGACACAGGGCCTTTCCGCTTTAGATGTGCTGGCTCAAGTCTGGCCTCAGGGCGGGGTACCAGCTGGTTCAGGGGATGACCAGTGGGACATGGGACACTTCACCGCTGTTAGAGCTCCTGGGGGAAAATATTGTGTGCAGATTGTATTTCTGATGAAAAATGCGCTTTTCACCCAACCAAAATTGTCCGTGAGAAAATTTCAGTTTTGTGGGAAAATTTTCCTTTTTTCTATGGGGAAAATCTTACTGCCGGTTCCTTGCCCGCCTGCCTGTAAGTCTTTCATCACCATCACTTTCTGCCAATGAAACTGACAAAACACTTTCTGGGAGGGCTGCCCTGGGTGAAAATCCTGTTTCTCTGCATGCCTCGCTCGGGGCTAGAGGGGCAGAGAACCTAGTTGCTTGGTCTTCCTGTTTCCTGAAGTGGAGGGGAAGGCAGTGAGATAGTTGTGGTCTTCTCCAGCTCTGGAGCTCACAGGGAGGGAGTCTGTCTGCAGTTGTGGGTACTGATGGAGATACCCTTGTTCCAGGAGCTGGTGGTGTGGGAAGAGGAAGCTGTGTGCTCCTCCAGGGCAGAGCAGACAGTGCTGGCTCCAGAACATGGCAAGAACTGCAGGGAGATTAAGAAGGAGGATGAAGAGATTCTGATCTCCCCAGGTGAGGAGCTGCTTCCCCTCCGGGATCAGGAAGCTGGGGGAGTCCAATGCAGCTGGGGTGGCTTTGGCTCCGGTCTCTTCCCCAGCCCTGAGATGTCTAGGGGAGCAGCCCCTGAAGCCCCCACACCCTGTAGCACAGCGACTGTCACCCCCACAATACAGTTTCCCCTGGGAAGCATGGGTGCTGCTGATCTTGCTCCAGTTAAATGGTTCCTACTCCTTTGCTTTCTTGATTCTCGAGGCACCATTGGTTGTGAGTCACCCTGCTGTCCCCCCCCCACCTCCAGTGAGGGGGATTCTTGCCCATGGTCACTGGGTGTTAACTCCTTAATACCATCAGACACTCAACACAAAACAAAATCATAAAATGGGATCCTGAATCCATACTTGTGGGTCCCCGCCCCTCCCACAAGTTCAGTCTGTTACAGAGCTGGTTGGTCATAAGAACCGGGATCCAAATGTTCATGAGAACACCTCCATTCCACATGGGGTTCCTCAGTGAACAGATCTGGGGAACCTCTCTCCTCTGTGCTATATTGAAACAGTCTTTTGTTCCTTTTCATAGACAGGTGAACTCCTGCCTTCTTGTAATGTTCCTTTGATTACCTTCTGGTGCTTTCAATTGTTTGCAGTTGCCTTTGATGGTTATCCATGGGTAGTCTGAGGCTATAGCTACCTTACCGCCTACGTTGGCATCACTTATGTCACTTAGGGGTGTGGAAAAACCACCCCCAAGTGACATAAGTTGCACCGACATAAGAGCTTGTGTGCACAGCACAAGTTGGCAGGAGAGTGGATTTTCCACACCCCTGAATGACAGGGCAACCTAAGTCCTTGTGTAGCTAACGCTAGATTGACAGAAGAATTCTTCCATCAATCTAGCTACTGCCTGGAGAATCTCTCGTGCCAGCATAGGTCGTGTCTCCACTGAAGTGCAGCTGTGCCATTGCAGTGTTTGAAGTGTAGACAAGGCCTTAGTGTTGCACAAGACTAAAGAATTCAGCCTTACATTGCATCACTGGCTAGACAGGGCAGGGTGGCAAATCCTTCTTGCCTGAATGGGCCATCCCTGAGACACATTATCCCTTGTGACTAATTGTTACTCCATGTTCATCTAGCATCCTGTCAATAGAAATGCATTATTCCTCAAATATGACCAGCACATACATCTCCCAGTGATTGACACTTGCCAAGTTACAAGCTGTCTAGATAACTTACATGTTGCCCTTTATGAATGAATACCTTGCCAGGCATGTCTTTGGTGTAGTGAGTTTGTCAGGTCTTAGGTGACATTTGTTTGCAAAGAGCAGGAGGCCCTTTGCCAAGAGGATCAGTGTGTTACACTGGCTCAGAGACCATCCAGGAGTGACAGGAGAAGCCGCCAGGAGCCCTCCAGCTCTGTCTTGTCTTGCTCAGCGTCATTCTCAGCAGGTTCCCGTCCTCATGGCAGGCATCACTTCCGGCTCCCACCCCTGGCAGGAGTCCTCCCTTTCCCCACGCTTTCTCTGTGGGCTCAGTTGGGTCTTTGGGGCAGACTTGGCCCTTCCGCTCTCCTCTGGGAAAGTGTTTGGGGGGATTCACTTCCTGCCCATCAGGTTTTCTCCTCAGTGATAAACCCCTTTGCTGCCCTGTCTCTCCCCGGAACAGGGAAGGAGCCCCATCTGGATTCTCTCTCTCCCAGCAGGTGTCAGGACAGAGGAGGGGAATTCCCAGCAGGAGGGGTCTGTGACCCGCAGCCCCGAGCAGGGAGATGCTGGCGGGTCAGGACAGCAGCAAGGAGACCCCCTGGGTAATGGACTGAACTCATCTGCTGAGCATGAAATGAGTGTCTCCGGTCTCAAGACTCCAATGGAAAGGAGACGTGACCGGTCCAACTGCAGGGCTGAAAACCAGGGTGGGGTGTGCTGGCCAGGTGGGGAGCCCCCGGCTAAGCCCCCAAAGGACAGGCGCCCCAACACCTGTGCTGTGTGCGGCAAGACCTTCAGCAACAGCTCCAACCTGAAGAAGCACCAGACCACCCACACGGGGGAGAAGCCCCATGGGTGTCCCCAGTGCGGCAAGCGCTTCAGCCACAGCTCCAACCTGCGCAAGCACGAGCGCACCCACACGGGCGAGCGTCCCTTCCGCTGCCCCGAGTGCGGGAAGAGCTTCCGCGAGAGCTCCAAGCTGATCCGCCACCAGAACACCCACTTCCGTGAGCGGCCCTTCCGCTGCGCCGAGTGCGGCAAGGCCTTCGGCGACCTGGCCCGGAGTCTGCGGCACCAGGCCCGGCACACGGCGCGGGCCTATGCCTGCGGGGAATGCGGCAAGAGCTTCCGGCAGAGCTCCACCCTGCTGCTGCACCAGCGCGTCCACACTGGAGAAAAGCCCTTCACCTGCCCCGACTGCGGCAAAAGCTTCAGCGTCAACGCCAACCTGGCGCAGCACCGGCGCACCCACACCGGCGAGCGCCCCTTCCCCTGCGCCCAGTGCGGGAAGCGCTTCACTCAGAAGGCCACCCTGGTCAAGCATCAGCGCACCCACCGCCGCGGTGAGGGAGCCGGGGCCGCCGCGAGCCCCACGCTGGTGCAGCGTCTGCGGTTCCTCCCGGAACAGGGCCCTTCACCTGGCCGGATGTGGGAGATGCTGCGGGTGCAGCTGGGAGCCCACTCACCCGCCCCGGGGCTGCGATGGAGGCCTGGGGACGTGCCCATGGGCTGAGAGGGGAGGGGGACCAATGACAGAGGCCTCAGACTCCAGGGGAGAGACCCCCACAAAGAGAGAGACCCACAGGACTTCAGGGGGCCACCGGCCCTGAGAGAAATGTCAGGGCCTCCGTGGGAGAGCGGCCATGATCTTCACCAGGGAGACCCGCACCTGAGAGAAACCAGGGAAAGGCTGCAGGCTCCCTTTCTCTCTTATCAGTTATTTGTACTACAGGGGCATTTAGAGGCAGGGCTGGGGGACTGCCTGGCTGAGGGGTTGGGGGAGGGGACGTCTGGCCTTCCCCTCTAGGGGGCGCCAGCTGTGATCTGGTTGGCTCACAGGGAAATAGGAGATGGGGCCTTTCCCTTGTAGGGGGCACCAGCTCTGATCTGATCCCAGGGACTGGCTGGCTCAAGGGTTGGGGATGGGACCTGTTCACTTGCCCACTTAAAAAGCCCTTGGTCTCCTTCACAGCCCTTTCATGCCACCCTAACCCCATGGGGAGCGGTTCCTTAATCGCCTGTTTGGCTAGACAGACAGACGCTTCCAGGTGCGAGCGGGGGGGGGGGACTGTCTCCTCCTCCCCAGCGGCATCTCCAGCATCCAGCTCCTCTCTTCGCAGCACAGGGAACTGCTAGTCCAGGAGCCCCTGTCCAGCCGGAGAGGCTCCCTGCTCCATCTTGACTGCTTTCTCGCTGGGTTATCAGGGTCTTGTCCCTGTGCAATAAAGAAACTGCTCCAATTCTGTGTCCTTTGTGTTGTCTGCAGGGCCTTGCTCCCCCTGCTGCTCTGCACTCAGCTTTCCTTGGCAGCAGGGTTATAGCAGCACTGGCTCCATCAGAGACGTGGCCTGGCCCCAGGCTGCAGCGTCTCCTGGGGGCCATTGGAGGAGGGGATGCAGAATCCACCTGCATCCAGCTGCCTGCAGCTGGGGTGTGAAGCTGGGATTCCCTCGGGCATTGCATGAGATCTTCCACTGGTGGGAGTGCAGCTTCCCATTTTCCCATGTAAACACAGCACCCCCAGCCTGGGATCTCTCTGGATCCCAGCCTAAGGTTGTCTAGGTGCTGGGCTACGCATCAGTCTGCTGCTTTTGACCTAAGTGCACTCCCTGAGCTCAGGCATTGGAGGCAGGTGTTGTTGGACACCACCCCCAACCCCAGTCTGGTCCTCACCTGTGATTTTCTCAGGAGCTTTTGCTCCCTCTGTTTTTTTCCATACCAACCTTTATCTCCCTTGAGTTTTTGACACCCTTCCCCACAATCCTGGCTCAGGAAGGAGTTGGACAGGATGGGAAGGTAATGGCTCCTGTTTGCAATGAGTTTGTGGAGTCTCAGCCCTACTGGGCCCATCCCACAAACTTGCCCCTGTGCGCTGACCAGGCTGTGCCTGGCAACTCCAACAGGGAGGATGAGGGAGAGGTGTCCTGCAACCCCATGTGAAAGAGAAAGGCCCTGTATTCCATCCTTCCCCTGCAAGCTAGCTAGTCCCTGCCCTGGGTGCTGCAGGAGACATGGATTACCAATACAGCAAGCAGCTGAAACTCCTCCGCTGGCCCCCGCAGAAGCACTCAGTATCATGGACTGAGGTCCCTAGGTGGGATTTGAACCCAGGACTTGGGGATCAAACTGTGTGCGCATTCTGCGCCCAGACTAAGTGACCGGCTGTGATAGCCACGGGGGGTGCCCGAGAGCAGTGGGACACCAACCCAAGTAACCCCTCAAGCCCTGTTGGCTTCCCAACGAGCCGACACCCTGAAAGGAACCTTTGGGACCCCTTTAAAAATCCTCTCCTGCAGCTCATGGAGTCTGGTGCCGGGCGATGGAGGGCGGTCCCTCTGGGCCTCCGGCTTTGGAAGGGAATGGAGCGTCCGGGAGAGCCACTGGATTGTACTGCGAACGGACCGGCGGGCGCGGGCCTGGCCACGCAGGGATCCCGCAGCGCCAGCGGTAGGCGCGGCGGTCGCATGCAGCGGGTTAAAACCATAGAGCCGCGACCCACGGAAGCGGCGAGCGAAGAAGGAAACTTCCTGCTGCAAAGCCCCCGGCCGGGCGTTCGCTCCTTTTGCTGCTGCGGGGCTGAGCGGGCGCCCGAGGCACGTGGGCACCAGGGCGGGTTTGCGCGGAGCCCCGGCCCCGCAGCCCGGCCCCCTCCCCGCCGGCCGCGCGAGGGGAGACGCCGCGAGAGGCGGGCCCAGGGAGGGAGGGAAACAGCCGCGGGGGCAGGAAATCGCCGCCCGGAGAAAGCGATCGCGGCAAGGGGGCTGGGCTGGCAGGGGCTGTGGGTCGGGATGGGGGGCACCAGCGGGGCTGGGCTGGCAGG
>ML675708.1:338986-422797 GCA_007922155.1 Mesoclemmys tuberculata
GGGGGGCACCAGCGGGGCTGGGCTGGCAGGGGCTGTGGGTCGGGATGGGGGGCACCGGTGGAGCTGTATGTATGGCCAGTGACCGGCCTGTCTGACCCAGTTAGTCACAGCAGCACCCCTGCTGGCTCCTGAGAGGCAGCTCCCTCCAGCCAGCCGGGTGTCTGTGGTTGGCAGGGATCTGGGAGCTCTGAATATTTTTCTCCTGGGTCGTGGCTGCGCGCACCTCTCCACAAAGACTCGTCTTCCCCCTTCCCGTCAGTCTGGGCTCTCTGGTGACTGGTGTCTTCGGGTGTTTCCAGGGCCCGAGGTTCGATGGCACAGCCCGGGAGCTGTGCCGAGCCCAGTCCTGCCAGCCTGTCCCAAGACGAGAGGGAGCCAAATGTCCGCCTGGCAGCAGAGAACCAGCCAAGGGATCCTGAAGCACAGCAGGAAACAGGTAACCAGGGAGGGCTGGGCACCACATGCACCAGATTGCAAGAGCTCCTGTGTCATCTTTACAGACTGATGCCAGAGCTTGGGTCACCCACGAGGGCTGACAGCCCTTGCTCGTAGTGCCTAAGCTAAGGGAGATGCTTCGCTAGCTGGCTGGCAACAGCCAATGCCTTTCTGTGGTGGAGGGACGCCGAGGGGCACGTTTGCCATGATTAATTGCAGCTGTGATGATGTTGGTGTCTGATCTGCGGGTTCAGTTGGGCTGTCAGGGCAGACCTGGCCTCGTCTCTTCCCTCTGGGGAAAGGTTTGGGGGATTCGCTTCTTGCCCATCCGGTTTTCCACTCCCTTTGCCACCTCTCTCCCCCTATCCAGGGAACAAGCCCCGGCTGGATTCTCTCTCTCTTCCAGCAGGTCCCGGGACAGATGAGGAAATTCCCCAGTGGGAAGGGCCTGCAGGAGCGGAGCCACACGGGCCATCCCAGAGCCCTAAACGGGGGCAGGCTGGCGAGGTGGGCCGGCAGAGGCGGGCAAAGCGGGACGGTGAGGTGGCCCCGCCAGCCCGCTCCCTCCGCGAGGGGCCCATCATCTGCGGTGACTGTGGGAAGAGCTTCGCCAAGGACTCGGAGTTCATCAAGCATGAGCGCACCCACACGGGAGAGAGGCCCTACCAGTGCCCCGACTGCGGGAAGGGCTTCACCAACAGCTCCAACCGCCTACGCCACCAGCGCATCCACAGCGGCGCCAGGCCCTACCCCTGCACCGAGTGCGGGAAGAGCTTCCGCCACAAGGAGCACCTGACCCGCCACGGCCGGGTTCACGCCATGGAGAAGCCCCACGTCTGCACCCACTGCGGGGAGGCCTACAGCACCCGCACCAACCTGCTGCGGCACCAGAGCAGCCACACGGGGGAGCTGCCCTACAAGTGCACCGAGTGCGGCCGGCGCTTCGGAGAGGCGGCCGCGCTGGCAAGCCACGCCGTGATCCACAGCGGCAAGCCCCATGTGTGCCCCGAGTGCGGGAAGGGCTTCCGGCGCGGCTCGTCACTGCGAGAGCACCAGCGGGTCCACACTGGGGAGCGCCCCTACGGCTGCCCGCAGTGCGGGAAGGGCTTCAGCCAGCGCTCCTCTCTGGTGCTGCACCGGCGCACCCACACCGGCGAGCGCCCCTACGTCTGCGGTGACTGCGGGCGCAGCTTCAGCGTGAGCTCCGCCCTCATCACACACCAGCGGCTGCACACCGGGGAGCGCCCTTTCCCGTGCCCAGAGTGCCAGAAGCGCTTCAGCGACCGCAAGGCCCTCAAGCGGCACCAGCGCGTGCACACGGGGGAGCGGCCCTACCGCTGCGCTGACTGCGGCAAAGGCTTCAGCCAGAGTTCGGCGCTGGCCACCCACCAGCGCATCCACACTGGGGAGACCCCGTATGGCTGCGCGGCCTGCGGCAAGCGCTTCGGAGACCTCTCGGCCCTTAAGCGACACGAGCGCATCCATACCGGAGAGCGGCCCTACCGCTGCGGCCAGTGCGGGAAAGGGTTCAAGCACAGCTCGGCCTTGGCCCAACATGGCCGCACCCATACTGGAGAGAAGCCTTATGTCTGCTCCCAGTGTGGCAAAGCCTTCTCCCAGGGCTCCACCCTCATCCAGCACCAGCGGGTGCACACCGGCGAGCGCCCCTACCCATGCCCCCAATGCGGGCGAAGCTTCTCTCAGGGGTCTGCCCTCACTCAGCACCAGCGCACCCATGCCAAGGAGAGCGACCCGCTGGTGGGACCTGGTGGGGCCCGGATCTACCGGGACCCCTTCGTCCAGCCGCGGGATGAGGACGAGGAGGAGGACGGGGTGGGGGAGGTGGTGGTGCTGCCTCCAGGGACGTGGGATGCGGAGCTGGACATGCAGATCAAAGAGGAGCCGGAGTGATGGAGGCAGGTGGGAGTAGGGTGTTGCTGGCAGGCAGCGTGGCTGGATTCGGGCATCACAGGGAATAGGAGACATTCTGAGTCGTCTCTGCACCGGGAATCCCCTCTGCACTGGAGCTAGGGCAAAGTGTCTGTGATGGAGGCATCTCCCTCTGACCCATCCCTCAGTCAGAGGAGGTCATTAACCCCTACAGGCCCAGCTTGTCCCCTGCTGTCTGTGCCCTGTCCCAGGGGGACCTGTCTCATTGCTCCCTGGATCTCACTGTCTCTATGCCTTGGTCTCTGCTCCTTCCTCTTCCAGGGGCCAGGGAGAGCTCTGGGGGCTGCTCCGCATGAGGCCACACAGACATGCTCCCAGGTGGAGGGCAGCCTGTTTCCTCCATGGTGGCAATAGGCCCCCCCCCAGTCTAGTCCCCAGGGGCTGACATTTGTCTAGAAGACCCCCAGGCTTTTCTGATTCAGGACGGGCACAAGGACATTTTTATCTGTTCTCTGTTTCTACGTCTGTCTAAAAACAATAAATTCCCCATATCTCCCTCACCTGCGGTTGGTGGTGGCTTTGCGGGGCAGCGGCTGGATTATGCAGTTGACATGCAAAAGGCTGCAGATGGGAGTGGTTAGGTCAGTGGGGTAGTGGGACTTGGTGTGTATTTAGTGAGCTAGGACTCCTGGCTTCTATCCGTGGCTTGGGGGAAGTGGTTAGAGCAGGGGACTGGAGCCAGGACACCTGGGTTCTATCCCCAGCGTCTGGGGGGAGGAGTTAGGACTCCTGGGTTCTAAGCTCTGCTGCTGACTTGTGTGATCATAGAGGCAAGTCACTTCCCCCTCTGGGTCTGGGTTTCCCCAGCCATAGTGCAGGGAGGATGCTATTTAGCTCTGTTGGAAAGCATGGGGAGATCTACGGATAAATGATGCTCTGTAAGAGCCATGGGCTGTTCCTTTTTGTATTTTAGTAGCACCTATAGGCCTCAGTCAGTGAGCAGAACCCCATGGTGCTGGGTGCTCTACACACCTCTCTCCTCAGAGCCACTGCAAGGGCCAAGACTGAGACTTGTGTCCATCCCCCTTGTCTGGTTTTCCCCACCCGACCACCCCAGAACTGTGGGGTCTCCACATTCCACCCGAACTACCATGGAACCCTAAGCCCCCCAGTATTCCACCCCCACCCAGCTCCACAGAACTCTTGGGCTCCCAGCATTCCATCCCTAGCTGCTATGGAACCCTTGGGTCCCCAACATTCTGCCCCACAGCACCCACAGAACCCTTGGGTCCCCAACATTCTGCCCTAGCCATTGTGAACCCTCAGGCCCCCAACGTTATCCCCAGCGCCATTTCCAACCACCAGGGAATCTTCCATCCCTGTCAGCTCCGTGCTGCTGCTGCAACCTGGCTGCTGCCACCCAGGACCAGCAAGGGAGAGGGGACCTTGGCTGCAGCAGCTTTGCTAGCGGGCCTTATCCTTTCCTCCTCCAACGGGGTGCGAGGGGGAGGGAGCGTCCATGGACCAAAGAAAACCTAAGGAAGGGGTGAGAGTCCAGCAACGTATTCACCAGAGTTGGGGGTTTGGCCAAGGGCCCAGGTTCCCGTCTGGACTCTCGGGATGAATGACACAACATCTGTAATGGATGCAAGCGGCCTGGCCTTTGGTTTAGCTCCCATCGCTGTTCCAGTAGCCCCCTCTTGGGTCTTCAGACTATTGCCAACCAACTATATGCTCCAACTATTGCAGCACATGCCACTGGCATGCAGGGGGCATTGACTTAAAATACAGAGCCACTGGGCAAAGTGCCCCCTACTGCCCCCCATCCCTTCAGCCCTACCACCACACGGGCATTGGGGTCAGCACTGACAGGGTGAGTGTCAGCGACTGGCCCCCAGCCCCTCTTCCGGCAGCACGGCAGCCCTTAGCCCAGCGCTGTGCTGGTGGGGAGCGATGGGGAGCCCAGGGGCTGCGGGCTGGGAGACAGGCGCACCGCTGGGCTGAGGCGCGGCCGGCGCAGGGGGGCGAGGAGCCCCGCGGCCCCGTGCACGTGTCCAGATCCGTTCCCTCATCCCGTCTCTCCTGGGGTAACAGCGGGATTGGCTCCGGGTCGCGGGTGACGCGCGCAGGGGGCGGGGAAAGGATGGTCTCAGACAAGATGGATCCCCCGAGCTCCCAGCTGGCGCCCCTGGCTCCCGGTCCCCGCCGCGGGTCCCCCCTGGGCTCCCAGGACCAGTCGCTCCCAGAGCTGCAGGGCATGGGTAGGGCGCGGGCCGGGGCGTGGGAGCGCTGCCGGGCGGCGCAGCGGGGCGCGGGCTGGGGTCCGGCGGAACTCAACGCGACTTGCCGCCGGCGGTTTTCGGTGCGTGGCTGGAGCAGGCTCCCCGAGTGTGTGGCTTAGGTCCAGTAAGACACTGTGCCAGATGCTCGCCAGGAGGGTTCACGTGCCCCGGATGGGGGAGCGGCGGCGTGAGGCTGAGAGCTGTGCCAATGGGGCTGGGAACCCAGCAGCTGCCCACGGGCGGCTGTGCTAGCCATGGATCTCCAGCAGTGATTAGCTCTGTAGGGGCCGTACACCTTCCCCTGTGGGGCTGCACCCTGGCCTCTGACATGGTCTCCCTTTCCTCCACAGATCGGCCTGCCGTGGGTGAGGAGGGGAGCCGCACGGCGCTGGAGCTGGTGCTGGCCGTCATTGCCGCTGGCTGCCAGGTGAGATCTACAGCAGGATGTGCACTACACCGTCCCTTCGGGATCCTGCTGCACACACTTCCCCTTTGGACTCTCCCAGCTGTGCCCCTCGCTGCCCACCCTCTGGTCCAGCATGGGGGGCTGTGGCAAGTGCTGAGGGGGGTCCCTTCTGGTTCTAGGCGTCAGTGGCGTTCCAGGAGGTGGCCGTGTATTTCTCCCGGGAGGAGTGGGGGCTCCTGGATGAAGGGCAGAGGCAGCTTTACTGGGACGTCATGCAGGAGAATTACCAGACTCTGATCTCGCTGGGTGAGGAGCCGCTGCCCCTTGGGGATCAGGAGCTGATGCAGCAGGGAGCCTCTGATGCGCCCAGGACAGCTTTGGCTCTTCCCTGGCCCCTTAGAGTTCTGGGGGATTGGCCTGTGCCTCAACCATACAGGAAAGACTGTCCCCCTGTGTCCCCTCATTGGAAGGGGATTTACATGGGTGTAGTTTGATCCCCACCCCCACGCTCTCTAGGGCACAGATGGCTGCATTTCCTTGCTCCAGTGGACACACACACACACTGAATCCCTTTATCCCCCTCCCAAGGCCAGCTCCATTCCCAGGAGTAATTCTGCTCTCTCTACAGGGCTAGGAACGGCCCAGTGACTCTCCCTGAGCCATTTGGCCCCCTCACTGCCTGTGAAGATCCCTCACATCCCTATAAAGGGCATAAACATGCCTCCTCCCCCCCGACACGTCCCTGCCCCAAAGCATCCCTGAGAACATTTGCCCCCTCTCCATCCCTCAGCAGAGAACGGGGTCGAGATTAAAATTGAGGCATGTTCTCAGCACCGAGCCCCCCCCAGGGAGATTTTAACAAGCACTGTCTTGCCTATTTGCTTCCCCTGAGCAGGATTCCCTGTCCCTGACTCGGCCGTGATCTCCTGGGGGGAGCGAGGGGAAGAGCCAAGGGTGCTGGATTTCCTGGGCGTGGAGGAAAAGAAGACCCTGAGAGGCTCCCGCACAGGTGAGGAATGAGTGACCCCAGCTCAGAGACCATGCAGGAGTGAAGGGAAAAGCTGGGATCCCAGAAAAGCTAGTGGGAGCCCCCCTGTTCTGTTTGGTCTTGCTCAGTATTGTCCCCAGCAGGCACTTGTCCCCATGGCAGCCGTCACTCCTGGAGTCCACCTGTCCCAGCAAAGCCACCGCAAGCTGCCTCCCAGTTCTAAACAGCAGCTCCCAGCCAACGGGATTTAGGTGAGGCTGATGTGTCTTTTACTCTTTGCACAACAGCAATAATCTGAAGAACCCAGTCAGGCTCCGCTGGGCCCAGTGTAACCACAGGGACTAATTGCATACAGACTGCAAAGCCTAGCGAGGGGCATGTTACACCTCTGGTAGCTTCTAAACACAGTGAATGCCACTAGAGGGCTCACATGCTATTTAAAGGGATACTATGCAGTGCTTGTATATCATAGAGATCCCTGGAATCTCTAAGCAGTGAGCCAGGAAGCATCTGGGGCAGCACAGACTTTGAGAGTGCTGCCCCTGCCTCGTTCATGGCAACTCAGCACCCTCTATTGCTGCATTGGGACAGCACTGACTGCGAGGGGAGGTTGCCCCCAATCCTGCAAACTGCAGCACAGTGCCCCCCTACTGACTCACCCGGCTGTTCCCCCAGTAGAGTGGGTGGCTGATGTTACAGGAGACGTTCCTGAAAGTTGGTGTCCGGGGCCTCCAGGCTATTGCACCTGACGCTGGGTTGGGAGGGGGGACTGTGACTCCAATGCCAGCTAGCAGTGCTTGAGAGACTGGCTGGGGAGAGGCCGAGAGCCCGTGAGCCAGCCAGTCCTCCCACCCTGGGCAATTTTTAAATCAAGTTTGGCTGTTTTTCTAAAAAATCTGTGCTAGTTCAACCAGGAGGTAATTTGTGAAACTTCTCCAGTCTGTGCTACACAGAGATCGGATTAGATGATCCCTTCTGGCCTTAGAATCTATGAATTTTGGACCTTGGTAAAATTGTGATTCCCAGCTGGATTCTCTGTCTCCCAGCAGGTGCCAGGACGGAGGAGGAGAATTCCCAGCAGGCAGGACCGGCGGGAGTGGAGCTGCTCGTGACATCCCGGAGGCCTGAGTGGAGGGCTGCCAGCAGCACAGGACGGGGAGAGAAGGAGCCGGGGCGCAGGCGGGCAGGGCCCATCAGCTGCGGGGATTGTGGGAAAAGCTTCATGAAGAATTCGGAGTTCATCAAACACCAGCGCACACACACGGGCGAGAAGCCCTACCAGTGCCCGGACTGCGGGAAGTGCTTCGCCATCCGCGCCAGCTTGGATCGTCACCAGCGCGTCCACACTGGCGAGCGGCCCTTTCCCTGCACCCGCTGCGGGAAGAGCTTCAAGCTTAGCTCGGCCCTGAGCCGGCACCGGCGTGTCCATGCCCAGGAGGGGCCCTGTTTCTGCGCTGAGTGTGGCAGGGGCTTCAGGCACAGTGCTGCACTGGTACAGCATCAGGCCGAGCACTTGAGCCACGGAGACACCACCAATGGGCCTGTGGGGACGCGGATCTACAAGGACCCCTTTGTCCAGCCACGGGACCTCGAGGGGGAGGTTGGTGGGATGTGGTATGCTGAGCCGGTGAAAGAGGAGAGTGGGTGATGGGATCTGCAGCTGGGTCGAGGATCTGGGCAGGAGACAGTGGAGTGAGATGAGAGCAGCTGTAAGGAATTCAGGGACTGAACCTGTGATCTCTGGAATGAACATCTGGAGCAGGACTGGGCAGCAGTGTGCTGTAGTGGACAGAGCACTACATTAGGACTTCTGGGTTCTCTTCCTGGTTCAGCCTCTGGCTTTCTGTTTGATCTTAGGCAAGTCACTACCCCCTCTGTGCCTCAGTTTCCCCATTGGCAAAATGGGGATAATGATACTGGTCTTTTTGTAAAGTGCTTTGAGACCGTCTGACGGAAAGCATGAGATAAGAGCTGAGCATAATTATAATGGCTGAAAATTTTTCATTTAAACTTTGATGGAAAATGGGGTTTTTGATTAGATGAAGATTTTCTATGAAAAGTGTTCACATTGCACAGAAAATATTGATTTTTGTTGTTGTTGTTGTTGTTGAAGAAATGGATGCCCAAAACAGAAAAAGTGCAGCCAGAAACTGAAATGTTTCAATTTGGGTGTGCACCCTAGTGCTTCTTCAGAGTTGTGGTTTGGTTCTACAATATGGACTACATCTCCCATGATGCACCACCTCCAATCTAGGGGAGTCTAGAGTTCATCATGGGAGTTGTAGTCCAACCAGGCAGGCCAGCCTGCGGAAGAGAATGGGAGCGCTAGCCACCCAAACTACAACTCCCATGAAGCATTTCCAAATTTAATTTTTCGGGCCTTTAACTGAAATTTTTGCTGAAATTTTCTATGAAAAATGTAGGCAAAAGTGATTTTTTTCCCTCTCCTTTTTTATCAAAACTTTCTGGGGAGAGGGACCCAGAAACACTTTCCAGCTAGCTCTACCCACAGTTCCCTTCCGCCTGAGCTGATGAAAGAGGCCCATTAGCGGGGAGGCAGTAGTTTAACCACCTGATGAGCGTGTCATAGCTCCACCTCTGTCCCTGATCCACACAGGCTACAAGTCTGTTACAGCTCTGGTTAAAGAGGGTTTGGTCGATAGCTGGTGCTATGGCAGCTTATGCTTTTATATCTTGAGCTTGCTGGTTCAATCCTGGATGGTAAGACTGTGACATTAGCCGCTGTATTATGTGGAAAAGCCACAAAAAAGTTGATGGAAGAAAAAATGAGGATGATTGTTTTGTTTCACAACAAACACCTCCAGGGATTGCATCAGCCCTCAAGGTGCAAACTGCCCCAGAATGGGGTTCATTTTCCCCTGCTCTGCCCCTTGCTCAGCAAAAATCCTTAACCATCCCACACACTGATTCCTAGGTCTGCCACGAACTTGCTGTGTGAGCTTCTGCAAGTCATTTTGCCACTGTCACCCCTCCTATTCCTTGTCTTATTTAAATTGTGAGCTTTTGGGGGCAGGGACTGTCTCTCACTGTGTGTCTGTGCAATACCTAGCACGATGGGAATCCTGATCTCAGTCAGGCCTGTGCAGCCCCCGGCACATTGGAGGGGCTTGATCTCAGTTGGGGTCTGTACAGCACCTAGCACAATTGGGGGCCCTGATCTTGGATGTGGTCTGTGTAGTGCTTGGCACAAGGAGGGGCTTGATCTCAATGAGGACCCTTTGCAGTAGTGTAATATAAATAATAAATTACAAACCCATTCATGATTCACATCCCCAGCCTGGCTTTGCACTGTTTGTATTTAGAAGGACTGAGGGAATGCATTATTTATTTTGGTGTTTGTTTGTTTACTCTTCTCTTTCCTCATTTAAGAGTATCTGGGTCAGTTGGAGTTTTGCTCAGAGATTTGACTGTGCTGGATCTGGAGAGGATCTGGAGTTACTAACTCTTTGGCTTGAGAGATGCAAGTTCCAAGGGTGATGTGGTGGACTAGGTCCAGAAGTCCCCTGCTGGAGGCCTCAAAATCCTGCCATGCATGGCTCAGGAAAAGGGCAGTGGAGAGGGGGCTCCAAGCTGCCTAGAGATGCTGCCTGGGATGCAGCCAGTCAGGAAAGAGGCTGCAGGGAGCAGCCAGTCATGACCAAGCAGGCTCTTATAAAAGCAGCTGCAGAGCGAGGTTTCCCCCCCTCCCCCTCACTGGAGAGTGTTCGGCTGCTGGCAGGGCCCAAGGGAGCCTGACTAAGCAGGTAGTTACTAAAAGGGACTGGGGGAGCGAGGAATGAGCTTCTGGCTAGCTGCTAGGACTCAACTAAGACGGGCTACAGGGAAGTGGCCTAGGGAAACGTACAGCAGCAGTTAATAAAGGGGTGCAGAATGAGGCTGCTATACTTAAAGGGTCCCTGGGTTGGGACCCAGAGTAGTGGGTGGGACTGGGTCCACCCCATCAGCCAAGGGAGGAAGTGGCTGCACCCTAAGGAAGGGAATTAGAACTGTGGCACCCAGGGAAGAGAGCCATATTAGGACTGACTCAGCGAGGATCTGTGGTCAGCAAACTGAGTCCAAGAGGGGTAGCTCAGCAGGAAGGAAGCGAGGAATCTCCAGGGAAGGAGTACCAGAATAGAAGCCTTGCAACCTAGCGGGAGCAACCGAGGGTACCATGATGGGCCCTGTTGGACCATTAGAAGACTGAGCCTAGGGAGGGCTGCAGGACATTTTGGACTCTGTACCCTGGAAGGGGTTTGTTTGTTTCACACACAGACTGTGTGTCCAGCTGAGTCACCGAAGACCCCTGATAAGCATGGTGGCTGACGGGGTACCACGAGCAGAGAAAACTGCAGGCACACACGCAGTTGACCGGGGGTGCTCGCATAAGGGGAGTGCACCCCGTTACACCAGCCTTGTTACAGACAAAGGGTGGAAGGCATTATAGTCTGATGAGGTCAGGACTCCTGGGTTCAAGTCACTTCTACCTGTACCTCACTTTCCTCATCTGTAAAATGAGAATAAGACCAACCTTCCTCCATACAGCGGTTTGAGAGCTATGGTTGAAATGTTCTATATCTCTGTATGGAAGTTGTCCTAGGTCTGAAACTCCATAGCTCTTCAGTGTGTGTCTAACATGTTGGTGATGAATGCAATAAAAACTATTAATTTTATGTAAATCTATTGCCCTCAGATCTAGCTTTCTGTTATCTGCAGAGGACATGAAATGGTTGGAAATATGTTGATGAAATGTTTTCCGTCAAAAATGCTGACTTGTTTTTAAATTGTCCAAATTATCTGTTTTGATCCTTTTTTAAATTGTAATATCTCCATTTCAAAGGAAGTTTTTATTTAGAAATTTAAGCTAATTATAGTAAAAAAGCATTTTGCAAAAAATGGTCAAAATTAAAATGAAACATTTTGGAATGAAACCTGAGCCTGTTTGTGTGTGGATTTTCTCTCCCCTGTCCCCCCCTCCAATTTTTTGGTTCACTAAAGACTTAAACATTTCAACTTCGCATCCCAATTCAGGAGGAGAGAAAAACTGAAAATTTTCAGGGAATGGGAAAACCATTTCCTGCCCAGTGCTATGTAGGATCTCCTTTTGGATTTTCTCCTCCTTTCTGATCACTACCATTATGTGCTCCCTCCCTTGCATGGGACTCTTTGGCCACTAAATATGGCACAGGCCTCTACCACTATGAGCTAAAGAAGGGACACATGTAGTAGGTTATTCTCCGTGCAGCTCAGGCTCTAGAGGGACAGACATCACATGTTTGTCTAGTGGACATATTCAACACCTCCCCATCCCTCCCCCAGTCAGTTCCTGAGCATCTTAGTTAAGTCCTTGCCAAGGTCTACAATGTGCAAGGCCAGGTGGCCCTGTAGCTAAAGCTGCTCTCTCTGGTGTGTGTGGCCTTTCTGTCACATGGCACTTGTATTTCTAGGGGCAGCCGCTACTGCCCTAAAGGAGGCATGTGAAGTACTGTTAACATGGATGCCTGGTATGGCTGTTTCCCTGCTGCCTCTGAGCATGCCCAAGAGACGCCTGGCCAGCTGAGTGCAAGGTAGCTGTGGCATCTTGCCTAATCTTGAGCCTGCTTACCCTATGGTGGGCTGATCTGGTACCCATCTGGTAACACTGGATTCTTACAACAAGCCTGACTGGTTCTAATTTAGCATACCCCATGGAGGAGAGGGGGTTACAGTGGCACAGCCCATGTCTCCTTCCACTGCCAGGGAATCTTCAGGCCCCAACATTCTGTCCTCTTGCCATTTCCAGCTGCCACAGAACCTTCATTCCCCGAACATTCCTTCCTTTTGCCATTTCCAGTTGCCACGGAAGGCCACTCACCATGGGCAGGCTGCATTGTCCCCTCCTCTTCTTGGAGGGGAACTGCCTGCTGCTGCCCTCAGAATCCAGGGCAGGGGCATGAATGTTATTTAGGTTTAGCTTTGGTCTTTCATTACCCCTATACCGGTAATAGAGAGCTGGGAAGGAATTCTTGGCACCTGGAGGCAGTGGGGCGGGTTTAGGGATGCAGAATGGAGTGGGCCGGGAGACGAATGGGCCAGGACATTGGTATCGATGCGCTGCCTGGGGGGCTGTGACGTGACCTCAATAACCACTGGATGTCAGAAGTATGATTTCAGCCCAGCATGAAACTGGACTCGTCATCAACATGCACTGATCACCAGTGGAGCATGCCCCCTACTGAGCCCCACACCCCACAGGGGTTAACAGCAACAGCTAAGCAGAGTCCTCTGACCCAGCCACCAGGAAAGCCCACTGGGTGTAGGGAGGTGGAATCTCCCCCTAGGATGGCCAGATAGCAAGTGTGGAAAATTGGGACTGAGTGGAGGGCAATAGGTGCCTATATAAGACAAAGCCCGAATATGGGGACTGTCCCTATCAAATCAGGACCTAGGGTCACCCTATCTCCCCCTTAAAAGCTCCTGGCTCTGAAGAAGGCTCAAGAAGACCCTGGCTGTCACTGCTCTGTAAATAACTCTCACACGCTTGCACCCAAGCGCCAGGATTTTGAAGCCGCTCCTGATTTTTAACCCGGGTCCCATCGTGGCTTTTCGCTAATCTCGTGATTTAGGGGACGATTCAACACCGGCGTGCGGGGCTGACAACAGGCTGGGAAAGGCAGGGTTAACGCCACCGAGCCGAGCTCCCAGCCCTGCCCAGGCGAGAGAGAAGGGCAGGAAGTTGTGCTACAGGGGACGCAATGAGGCTGGGGACCTTCCTGCCCCAGGCCCCCTGGCTTCGGGTTCGCCTGCGGACCAGGGTCACTCGCTGCACCTGGGGGCAAAGGGCTGGATCCCCGCCTGTAGCCCCACGGCCGGAGGGACTCGCCCTGGCCAGAGCGGTGAGGCGGGGATCCCAGCGAGAGGCAGCTGCAGGAGACAAACAGTAGCAGAGGCAGTGGGTGCAAGCAGCCAAGAAGAGCAAAGGCGAACAGGGCTGCACTAGGGCTGGGGGACAGCAGGAGGCCGTGGGGCAGGATGGAGGGCCCAGCAGAACTGTAGCGGAGCTGCCAGCTGTATAATGCGTAGACTTTCCCAGTCCAGCTCAGATGGCCCGGGGGTGGGGGTTCACTTCCCCACCAGAAGAGCCCAGGGGGAGAAGGAGCCGCTCCCCAGGTGGTTGGTGCATGGCCTCTCCTTGTGGGAGCAGCCGTGGGCTCTAGCAGAGGGGTTTGATCCCTACTCTACCCTGGCTTGGCTGGGCCTGGTTCCTAACCCTGTTTCCCTTCCAGATCTGCCCCAGGTGCCTGGCCTGGATGAGGAGAAGAGTGATGGAGGGCCGGAGCCTCTGCCCTGACCCCTTATGTCCAGCTTCCAGGTGAGTTTCTGCCATGCCATCTTGCTGGGGTCGCCAGCCTACCAAACCTTCCCCTCCCTTCTCCTCCATTTCTGCCCCTTCTATCCTCTTTATGCCCCAGCCTCAGAGTTTCCCACCCCAGGGGATGGTGATGACCGGGCAGACCCTCTCTCATGGGCACATGGATAGAAGAAGAGAGGAGTGGAAGGTCTTGCCAGGGCACTGTCCCGTGTGGAGCCATTGCTTCCCTCCCCACCTCCTCGCTGAGGGGCAGTTGTGGTCCAGCAGCGACCCTACGTCACAGGTCTCCCTTCTGTGCCTGACCCGCAGGAGCTAGGAGTTGGTTCCAGCCCACTTTGGGGGGCCGTGGGTCTTCAGCTCAAGCTGTAGCTGCACACGCTTTTAGCTCTGCAGCTCCCTGGTATGTTGGGCAAGATGGCGGCAATCTCAGCATGTTGCATGGAGATGAGGCCTTTCTGCTCAGCAGCACAGCACGAGCCAGAGGCGGGAATCCCAGCTTCCTCCACATGCCGGGGAATGTGCTGGTTTCTCCACGGGCCTGGGTGTGGAGCTGTGGGGAGGATGTGGGGTGGCGCAGTTAGTTCAGGAGAGTAAAGATAATGCAGTAGAAGGGTGAGAGAGACCGTCGCTTGGAAGGGGAAACGGTGGGGGAGACAGAGTTCAGGGGTGTGAGAGAGACAGACGTACGCACACCTGTTTTGCCCAGATCCCAATCTTGAGTCAATCCCAAAGGCCCTTGAGGCAACACCACTGTGTCTAATGGAGGCAGACTCCCTCAACGACGGGAGATGCTGTGCTCTTCAAAATGTTTCCCTCTGCTAGTCAACATGACCTCCCTGTCTGGGAAGGGCCCAGAAGGTGTAATTGGAGTTCTCTAGTTCTTTCTCCTCTTGCTTAGAGAGGGCAGGTTTAGTACCAGGAACCAGTTATCAAGGACCATAGGATTTAGAGAGAGACAGGGTGCACCGGAGTCTCTCTCCATTGCCTCTCAGGTTTCACTCCCACGTCCACATCTTGGAAAGGTCTGGGTAGTCTGCCATGGTTCTCTGACAAGAAAGTTGAGGCACTTGATCGATTTAGCTCATTGAAGAGAAGGTGAAGAGGGGACTAAATCACTGTCTATAACCACCTTTGTGGGGAGGAGATTCCTGAGGGCAGTGGACTCCCTTAACCTACTAGGCAAAGTAGGAACAAGATCCAAGGTTCAAAGTAGAAGCTAGATTACGTCAGCCTGGAAATAAGATGCACATTTTTAACAGGGAAGGTGATTAATCAGTTTCTCAAAGGATGGGTATGTTCTCCATTGCTTGGAGTCTTGAAATCCAGATTGTACCTCTCCTAAAATTTATGCTGTAGTTCAACCACAAGTCATTGGACTGGATACAGACATCGGAGTGAAATCTTTTTGCCTGAGTTATACGGGAGATTGGACAAGAAGAGACCCTTCTGGCTTCAATATATGGATCTTTTGACCCTGTCGTAGGAGTGTATTTCTTCTCTTCCTTTCCTGCCCGAGCCCATTTCTTAGTAGTCTCTCTCTTCCAAAACCCCCCTCTTTTCCGAAACAGACTTCAAGGAAACCTTTTGCTGCTTTTCTTGCTCCCTTGGGATTTTACCACGCTCTTGCTATGAGCCTTGTGGCTCATGCACTGATTTTGTGGAGGGAAGGGAATCTTCTGATGGAAGCCCCTTGTAATTCCAGGTACCGTTGATGTTAAAGGAGGTGGCCGTGTGCTTCAGCCAGGAAGAGTGGGGTGACCTGGGCGAAGGCAGCTCTTCGGGGCATCTTGGTTGAACATTATGGTACTCTGACCTCGCTGGGTGAGGAGCTGCTTCTCCTCATGGATTAGGAGCTGGGGTGTGTGTGTGTGCATGCTGCACTGTTCGGGGCTGCTTCAGTTCAGGCTTTTTCTCTGCTCTGAAAGGGGCTCATTGAGTCAATTAGCAAGTTTAAAAATGGCTTAATAGTTACCATTTGCTTGAGCCCTCCCCCCCAGTCTCCCTATGTATCCTTGACTCCCCTATGGGGAACTGCCTGGCTCTCCCCCCTGGCCTCTCACTACCCCAATGGGTCCCCATGAACTTTTCTCCCTCTTGGATGCAGTGTTTCCCCCAGCGAACAGGGGCAAGGCTAACATCTGGGAGCATTCCCTGTGTCAGGTCCTCACGAAAGATTTCACAAAGCGCAGTCTCGCTTGGTTCTTTCCCTGTCAGCAGGATTCTCCATCCCTGATCCTGCCAGGATCTCCCAGATGGAGCAAGGGGAAGAGCCAGGGGTCCCAAACCTCCAGGGTGCCAAGAAAAGGGAAGACACTGCACACACAGGTGAGGAATGAGTGATACTGGTTCAGGGACTGTCCAGGAGTGAAGGGAAAAGCTGGGATCTCAGCAAAGCCACAGGGAGGCCCCCATCTCTGTCTCGTCTCGCTCAGTGTCATCCCCAGCAGGTGCCTGTCCTCATGGCAGGTGTCACTTCCAGGAGCCCTCCCTTCCCCCTTTGTCTGAAGGCTCATCTGGGCCATGGGGACAGACCTGGCCCATCCTCTCCCCTCAGGGAAGGTTTGGGGGTTTCACTTCCTGCCCATCAGGTTTTTGGCTGAAGGACAAACCCTTTTGCCTCCCTCTCACCCCAACACAGGGAACGGGCCCCGGCTGGATTCTCTCTCTGTCCCAGCAGGTGCCGGGATGGTGAGTGAGACCGACGAGGAGAACCCCCAGCAGGAAGGGCCTGTGGGAGCAAAGCCACCTGGGACATCCCAGAGCCCCGAGCGGGGTGAGGCCAGCGAGAGCCAGGGGAGGGCAGGGCTGGGGCAGGGGAAAGCTCAGGCTAAATCTGTACCCCAGGCACAGCACAGGCGGGTGGGCCGGGTCATCTGTGGTGACTGTGGGAAGAGCTTCGTGAAGAACTATGATCTCTTCAAGCACCAGCGGGTCCACACAGGGGAGAAACCTTACAGCTGCCCTGACTGCGGGAGAAGCTTTGCCTTCCACTCCACCCTCAGCAAACACCAGCACATCCACACCGGTGCCAGGCCCCACCAGTGCACCGAGTGTGGCAAGAGCTTCCGGCAGAAGGGCCACCTCACCCGCCACAGCCGTGTCCACGCCGGGCTAAAACCCTATGTCTGCACCCACTGCGGGGTGGCCTACAGCACCCGCACCAACCTGCTGCGGCACCAGAGCGGCCACACAGGGGAGTTGCCCTACAAGTGCACCGAGTGCAGCCAGCGCTTTGGGGAGATCGCTGCCCTGGTGGCACATCTGGTGGCGCACTCCGGGGAGCGGGCCCACAAGTGCCTGGAGTGTGGGAAGAGCTTCCGGCGCCGCTCGTCGCTGACGGAGCACCGGCGGGTGCACACAGGGGAGAAGCCCCACGTCTGCTCCCAGTGCGGGGAGAGTTTCATGCGCCGGGCCACCTTCAATGACCACGTTCGGGGCCACTCGGGGGAACGGCCCAACGTCTGTGACGTCTGTGGGAAGAACTTCACCAAGCGGCACTCGCTGCTGCAGCACCAGCGGTCCCACACCGGAGAGAAGCCTCACCAATGTCCCGACTGCCCCAAGAGCTTCATCGCCAGCTCGGCTCTGGTGCAGCACCGCCGGATCCACACTGGGGAGACTCCTTACCGCTGCGACGAGTGCGGGCGCAGCTTCAGCCAGCGCTCGGTGCTGACCACGCACCGGCGCCTGCACACCGGCGAGCGGCCCTACAAGTGCAGCCAGTGTGGCAAAGGCTTCAGCCAGAGCTCGGCGCTCACCCAGCACCGCCGCACCCACACGGGGGAGTCACCCTATGGCTGTGCCCAGTGCGGGCGGAACTTCAGCGGCATGTCGGCCCTCAAGCGGCACCACCGGACCCACACCGGTGAACGGCCCTTCCGCTGCAGCCAGTGCGGGAAGGGCTTCAAGCAGAGCTCCACTCTGGTCCAGCACACCAGGATCCACACACAGGAGAGGCCCTTCTCCTGCACCCATTGCGGCAAGAGCTTCAGCCAGCGGTCGGCTCTCGCCAAGCATCAGAGAACTCATGCCAAGGGGAGCGGCGGCTCCCACGAGGCCATGGGAACGCGCTTCTACAAGGACCCCTTCGTGCAGCCGAGGGAGGACAGCACCGAGCCTGAGGAGGTGGTGGTGGTGGTGCTCCCGCCGGGGACGTGGGATTCTGAGGTGCCCCCGCGGGTGAAGGAGGAACTGGGGACGCCCCCACGGGTGAAGGAGGAGCCGGAGACACCTCAGCATATTCAAGATGGGCCCTCACAGGTTAGAGAGGAGCAGGTAAAGCTGCCACAGGAAATTAAAAAGGAGCCAGCACCCCCCCTGCAGATTAAAGAGGAGCCTGAGTGAAGGGTTTTTTTTTTTTGGGAGGGCTAGATCCAGGGTTTGGGCATCAGATGGTGGAATAAGAATTAAACGTGATGGGGCTTTTCCAGGCACACTGAGCTGCCCTTACCCAGACGGCCAGGGACAGGATGGAGGGGTCAGAGGCCATGATGGCAGAATAAAAATGAAACACAAACTTTATGAAGCAAAAATGTAAAAAGGCAGTGATTTTCTGTTTCTCAGGGGTCCTGGGGGAACTGGAGTTGGGCAATAAAGTGCCCCAGGTTGGGGTAGTTTTCCCCCTTTCCCCACCTGGCAAGGATCATTAACCTCTCCTAGGCCTAACCTGGCCCCTAATGGTAGAGCAGTAGCATTTTTAGCCTTGGTAATGAAGACTCCTGTGCCTAGATGAGAGTGAAAGAAATGCTTTTCATCAAGGGTTTTCTCTTTCTTATTTCTCCCTGTTCAATAAACAATATCTTGGAGAAGATGAACTGTTCTCTGTATTGTGGTGACTCCTAGGAACCCCATTTATTGTCCAGGACTCCACTGCGCTTCGTGCTGTACAAACACACCGCAAAGACAGTTCCTGGAGTGCAGATTGGCCTGTGGATCTGGAGGGTGGCAATTGCCAATGTGCTGGCATGGGAGATAAGGTGTTGGTGGGAGGAAAATAAAAATGGCGAGGGATGCTGTCCTCCCCGGTCCTCTGAGTCAGCGAAGGGTTTGGAGAGGCCAAAAGACTCGCCCTCATCATAGATACATGGATGCGCATAGTACGCTAGCCTCAGAGCTTAATTGGTAATGGGAGAGGGGCTGGGGCTCAGCCAACTTTTTGACTTCCATAACTGCCATGGCAAGCCTACAGGGGCGGGGCTTTGATCTGCCAAGCCAAGAAGCTCAGCCCTGGCACAAATTGAGCACTGGCTGGCGCCACGAGCCTAGAAAGCAAATAGGCTTTCCTCCATGGGACAGGCTCATGAATGTATCTCTGCAGCTTTCTGATTACTGAGCTCGGCCTAGGAAAAGCTTCCTTCAGCTGCCATGGAGCCAGCCCGTGGCCCCAGCACGCCACTTTCCTGCCCTTTCCAACAGCCACAGCCACCTCAGGCCCCAGTATTTCAATCTCCCGCCATTTGCACCTGCCACAGAGGCAGCACGCCTGCTGCCATCCCCAGGGGCTGCTGAGGGGAAGCAGGGTGGGCTCCATAACGAGACGGAGCTGCTCTTTCCCTCAGAACAGAGCACAAGTGGTGGGACAGGACAGGGAAGAGACTCCTGTGCCCCACTGCTGCTGTGCGGCTGGGGTGGGGTGTGGGGGGAGGAAGAGTGACCAGGAGCAGCCAGGTGTGGGTTGAGCCAGGACACCAGGGTTCTTGCCCCGCCTCTTGGGAAAGGGGATGTGGATCAGTAACGAACATGACTGCGCAGGAGCTTGGTTGTAAGGCCGAGGAGCACCCTGACACCCGGGCCGCACTGGGCTGAGATGCAGCACCGACGGGGGAGAGCGCCCCCTACAGGGTGGCTATTGCAAGCTGGTGGGTTACTTAGTCATCTAGTGGGCAGACAAAAAGGAGAATCCCCTTCCCCCAAAGGAGCCCATGAGTGCATCTTTGTGACCATCCAGGGAGGACTGGCAGGGGGCAATTTGCAGTGGGGTTGCTGTCATCAAGTTACTGACTCCCCTGGGGGAGCTGATGTCCCAGTGCCCCAGTTACGCCGACTCTTGGGCCCAGATCTACTAAGGTATTTAGCCTAATGTCCATGGAAATCTCCCCTCTGCGATCTGTGCTGACTCCAGTGCCCCAAACCACTGGCAGTTAGGCACCTAAATCCCTTGGGACAGTGTTTATCAACCTTATTGATACCAGGGACCGGCTTCCTATACTGTGTGAGGGAGAGCTCAGACGTCCTATACTGTATCAGGGAGATCTCAGGGACCGGTGCTGGTCCATGGACCAGTCATTGAGAAACACTGCCTTGGAGGATCTGGGCTGCGGTGCACAGAGCCGTCAGGGACGGGCTCGTTAGAAAAGTTTTCATCGTGTTTCCCTATCTGGGAAGTGAATGGGTTAAAATCACCAATCCCAAACCCGCCTGTGCCAAAAGTGGGGACTGTAATAGCGCTGGGACCTTCCTGTCCAGCCCCCTGCTGCATCCTGGACTCAGAGTCCGTCTTGGCACCTTGTGGATGTCTGCAGCCCCAGGGGGAATTGCCCCAGCTGGCCAGGCGGTGAGCAGGGACGCCAGGTGCCAGGAAGACACAACAAGCGATGGCTGCAGGGGAGGGAGAGAAACAGCAGCTGAGTCAGGAAATCGCTGCCTGGAGGATGGAAAGAAGCAGCCGGGATTGAGGAGCAGAGGTGGGGGTGGGGTGGGGGGGGTGGTTTGCAGGGCCCACAGCAGCTCCAAGCCAGAGCCCTTAGCCTGGAAACCCCAGAAGTCTCTAGGGTTGCACCCTAAAGCCTGAGCTGCACTTGCCTTTTGCAGCTAGGATGTGCCCCCACTTAATGCTCCCGTTATCTCTCTCCCAGCCTGCTCAAGTCCTCGTCCCACTTCGGTCAAGCTGGGCAGGAAGTGATCTCAGACAAGATGGATTCCCCGAGCCTCCAGCTGGAGCAGCTGACGTGTGTCTCTGAGGAGGAACTCCCAGGATTCTGGAGCCAGCGGTCCCAGGAGCCCCGAGAGCTATGGGAGAGGGGTACTGAGCAGGGGGGTGGGGATGGGTGGGAGAGCTGCAGCGGTGGCAAGGAGCTGTGCCAAGGGGCAGTCTGCAAGGGGCACGCGGGTGCCGGGCTAAGCCTGATTCCAGCGTGTGGGAGCAGAAGGATTTGTCTTGAAGGGGGCAGATACCCGCATGCGGGCCCTCACACAAAGATCCCCCCCTCTTCCCAGATCTGCGCGCGCCTGGGAGAGTTGAGCAGAAGCGCAGCGACATGCAGGAGCCCACGTCATCGACCCCCCTGGTCAGCAGCCAAGTGAGTTGAAGGGTCACCCCAGCCTTGATACAGAAGGATGGAGCCCAGCGTCTCTCCTGGAGGTGGGGTCTGGGCCGTTAACTGGCTCCTCTCTGAGGCTTGGAGGGGTCATTCAGAAGCCCTGTGGGGACCGATCCTATTCCGTCCTGGGCTTTATTTTGAACAGCAGTAGCGTGCGAGATCCTGAGGCACTGAAATCTATGGCATGAGCCCGTTCATTGGCTACAGCAAGGGAGGTTTCAGGCCTATATTGCCCCTTGTGAATATCATCCCATCACTCTCACTCCTTAAACTCCTTCCCCCCAGTCCTGGCTCCCAGCCCTCTCTCCCCTTTCTGCCCCACTCTGCCACTTCCTTCCTCCTTCCCTGACACTCCTTCCTCATCCCTGCGTCCCCCTGTTGGTGGATGGGACTGTGTGGTCTCTTCTGGTTCCAGGCGTTGGTGGGGTTCCAGGAGGTGGCCGTGTTTTTCTCCCGGGAAGAATGGGGGCTCCTGGATGAAGGGCAGAGGCAGCTCTACAGAGACGTCATGCAGGAGAATTACCAGACTTTGATCTCGCTGGGTGAGGAGCTGCTGTCCCTTGGGGATCAACAGCTGGGGAGTGGGGGGTTTCTGAAGTGCCCAGTGTGATTTTGGCCCATCAGATAAATTATCTATGTGAGGTTAATGTTTGTTGTCTGCCTGAGCCATCCAGCTCCCCTGTGTGTGGGGATCTCTGACTGCCCTACAGGGGGTGCAGCCCATCTGCCACCCAGGCGTTTCACTGCCCCAACGGGTCCCTGTGAACATTTCCCCCCTGCTGGGATCTCGCATCCTGCCCACCAGAGAACAGGGCCGGGGTTAAAATCAGGGAGCGTTCGCTGTACCAAGCCCTTGGATGAGATTTCACCAAGTGCCGTCGTCTCCTTCTTTCTGTGGCTTGGGTAGGTAGCAACAATTATAAATTTATATCTAGGTTTGATGGCCCGCACATTGCCACAGCAGTGAGTTGGTGAATAGCTTTCAGGCCCCTGGTGAAAGAACAAAAGGGACACTCAGATATGATGTGCTCATCGTTTGACTGGTGACCACAGTCGCATCCAGGTGTTTGCCTCATTTTCCATTTAAAGAGGGTTTGTTCACATCTCCCGAGTGCCAGCTTGACTGTGTCCTTCCCTGCCAGCAGGATGCCCTGTTCCCGACCCGGCGGTGATCTCCTGGATGGAGCGAGGGGAAGAGCCGAGTGTCCTGGATCTCCAGGGTTCTGAGGAAAAGGAGATCCTGAGAGCTGCCCATGCAGGTGAAGAATGTGTGACACAGCCTCAGAGACCGTCCAGGAAGGAAGCTGGGTACTGGGAAGCTGGGAACACCCACTTGCTATGGCAGCGCCCACAGACCCTGCTCAGGTTCCAGGCCCCACTAAGCCAGGTGCTTCACAAACACAAAGACAGGCATGGTGCCTGCTGCAAGATTTCCCTCTTAAAAGACAAAGGACAGGTGAAGGGGAGACAAAAGGTAGAACGGATATCTCTAGACATGTTAGCCCCTAACAATACAGGGTCAGATCCCCAGCTGGTGTAAACCACAGTTACTCCATTGGCGTGTACAAAGCTAATTTATACCAACTGGGACTCTGGATCCATTGACTCCACTGGAGCTGCAGCCAATCTCTACTGGCTGGCGATGCAGCACTGAGACGCAGTCCTGGATTCTCGTCTCTGTCTATGCTACATGATCCATTAGATCCCAATCGTTGTCATGGTTCCGCCTAACTGCTTCAGCCTGTTTCTGATTGGAGCGGAGATGTCGAGGTGCGTGGTCAGACCCTGGCTCAATTCTCTTTCTCTCCCAGCAGGTGCCAGGAGGGAGAACCCCCAGCAGAAAGGGCTTATGGCAGGGGAGCTGGGCAGGACGTCCCAGAGCCCAAAGGGGGGAGAGGGATCTGGTGGTTTGGGATGGGAGCAGAGGAAGCCGTCTCAGCGTGAAAGACCCAAAGCCAGTGGTCACCCGCGGGCAAGAGAGGGACCCATTATCTGTGGAGCTTGTGGGAAAACCTTCGGAAAGAGCTCAGAATTCATCAAACACCAGCGCACCCATACGGGAGAGAGGCCCTACCAGTGCCCTGACTGCGGGAGGAGCTTCGCCATCCGCTCCAACCTCCTCCGCCACCAGCGCATCCACAGTGGCGCCAGGCCTTACCCCTGCACCGAGTGCGGGAAGAGCTTCCGTCACAAGGAGCACCTGACCCGCCACGGCCGGGTCCACGCCGGGGTAAAGCCCCACATGTGCACCCACTGCGGGGTGGCCTACAGCACCCGCACCAACCTGCTGCGGCACCAGAGCAGCCACACGGGGGAGCTGCCCTACAAGTGCACCGAGTGCGGCCGGCGCTTTGGGGAGATCACCGCCCTGGCAGGCCATCTGGTGGCGCACTCCGGGGAGCGGGCCCACAAGTGCCCAGAGTGCGGGAAGAGCTTCCAGCGCGGCTCGTCGCTGACGGAGCACCGGCGGGTGCACACAGGGGAGAAGCCCCACATCTGCCCCCAGTGCGGGAAGGGCTTCATGCGGCGATCCATCCTCAACGGGCACCAGCGCACCCACACAGGCGAGCGGCCCAACGCCTGTGGGGAGTGTGGCAAAGGGTTCACCCAGCGGTCATCCCTGCTACAGCACCAGCGGACCCACCGGGGTGAAAGACCCTACCAATGTCCCCAGTGTGGGAAGAGCTTCAGCCAGCGATCTGCGCTGACCACCCACCGGCGGCTGCACACTGGGGAGCGGCCCTTCCACTGCGCCCAGTGTGGGAAGAGCTTCAGCCAGAGCTCAGCGCTGATCCAGCACCAGCGGACCCACACTGGCGAGACTCCCCACCGCTGTGGGGACTGTGGGAAGGGCTTCGGGGACCGCTCGGCCCTCAAGCGGCACCGGCGCACTCACACTGGTGAGCGGCCCTACTGCTGCACCCAGTGCGGCAAAAACTTCAAGCAGAGCTCGGCGCTGACGCAGCATGTTCGGATCCACACTGGGGAGCGGCCCTACGTCTGCCCCCACTGCAGGAAAGGATTCTCTCAGGGCTCAGCCCTGGCCCAGCACCAGAGGACTCATACCAAGGAGAGGGGCCCATTGGACGTGCCCACTGCCAGCCGCCTCTACAGAGACCCCTTCATCCAGCCACAGGAGGAGGAGCAGCATGGCTTCCCCTGGGCCCATGGGTTGCCCAGCCAGGCCTGTGGGTGAAAGAGAAGCTGCAGTGGTAGAATCACAGAAATGTAGGACTTGAAGGGCCCTTGAGAGGTCATCAATTCCAGCCCCCTGAGGTGAGACAGGACCAAGTAACCCCAGATCATCCTGTTCTTAAAAATGTCCAATGATGGGGACTCTACAATCTCCCTTGGAACTCCTGTTGCACTATAACCCCCAGATCCTTTCCTGCAGTACCACCTCCTAGCCATTTATTTCCCATTTTGTAGGGAAATAGTTGTGCATTTGATTTTTCCTTCCTAAGTAAAGAACTTTGCACTGATTTATTGAATTTTATTGATGCAGGAGGGCAGCTGGCGGCTGGATTTGGGTGTCATGGGGAATAAGAAGAGGCATTTTGAGTCGTTTCTACCAGGAATCCCGTCCCTTGCTGGGGGGCATGTCCTCCTCCCACACCCCTCTTCTAGCAAGGATCATGAACCCGAGGCCCAGCCTGTTCCCTAATATGTACCCATCCCATGGGGGACCCCATCCATTCACTCCCCTGGATCTGGGCTTCACTCTTTGCTCCTTCCCATCTCCCAAGGGTCAGCGTCTGGAGTTCACAGACTGATCTAAAGCTCATTGAAGTCAGTGGGAAGACTACTATGGGCTTTAGATTCATTCATTTCTCTGAGTCTCTGTTCTCAAAGTGTAAAACGGGAATAATCAAAGTTTTCCCTGTATCTATTCATATGATGAGCTCTTTGGAGCAGGGACTGTCTCTAACGGTGTGTCTGGGCAGTGCTTGGCACAATTCATTCATTTATAGATCCATAGATTCCTGCCCAAAAGGTCCACTGTGATCATCTAGTCTGACCTCCCCCTATAACTCAGGCCAGAGAACTCCCTTGAACTAATTCATAGAGCAGAGCTTTTGGAAAAACATCCAATCTTGATTTAAAAATTGCCAGTGATGGAGACTCCACTGCAACCTTTGATAAATTGTTCCAGTGGTTAATTCCTCTCACTGTTAAAAAGTTATGCCTCATTTCCCATCTGAATTTGTCTAGATTCAGCTTCTAGCCATCGGATCTGCGAGACTAAAGAGCTTTGTGACAGGGTGGACTAGGCCCCAGAAGTCCCCTTCTTAAGGCCTCAGGGTCCTGCCACACTTGTCCCACAAAAAGAGCAATGGAGAGGTCCTCCAAGCGGGTCTGAGTGGCTGAAGGGGAAGCAACCAATCAGAAAGGCTGCAGGGAGCAGCCAGTCAGGGCCCAGAAGGGCCTTATAAAAAGGAGCTTAGATAGCTAGACAGAGGTGGAGGCAGTTCTTTGCTGGTTGGGGCTAGAGAAATGCAGGCTAGGGTTTTCCTGGTTGGTTAAAGAGAACTGCTGCATCTCAGTGCTAGCAGGGATGGGGGAGTGAGGAAGAGCTCCTGGCTGGCTGCTGGGATTCATAGTATAATAAGGGCTGTGGGGAAGTGGTCCAGGGAAATGCAGATAGTTAGAGGGATGTGGCCTGAGGCTGCTACTTAGAGGGTCTGTGGTTTAGGACCTGGAGTAGTGGGTGGGCCTGGATTTCCTCCCTTACCTTTCCCAATAATCAGTGGGGAAGTGGCTAAGCCCTGAGAAGGGTGTTGAAACAGGCCTGGGGAAGGGGCTGATGGTTGGACTCTGATACACCCTGGAAGTAGCCAAAATGAGACTGACTCAGCTGGAGAGTTGGGGTCAGAAGACACTAAAGGGAAGGTAAAGAGCCTCTGGGGGGAAGCTCTTGGGGTGCTGCACTATCCTAGACCAGGGACCTTTGCAAGGTAGTCAGACTCCATCTGTGGGTACCGTGATGGGCCCAGTTGGACTGTTAAAGGACCGAGCCCAGGCAGGGCTGCAGGACATTAGTGAAGGCATTGAGTAGGCCTGGTTGAATCATATAGCCTAGAGGGCTGAGCCACTGAAGACCCACCTGACAGAGGGTACACTGTGAGCAGAGGAAACAGTGCAGCTGCAGACATATCTGACCAGAAAGGGGTGCTTGTGAGAGGTGGGTCCCACACCATTATAAGCCCATTATCAAATTTCTGTTTCCCAGGTAGATTCTTACAGACTGTAATCATGCCATCCTTTAACCTTCCCTTTGTTAAGCTAAATAGATGGAGCTCCTTGCATTTGTCACTATAAAGCATGTTCTCTAATCCTTTAATCATTCTTGTGGCTCTTCTCTGAACCCTCTTCAATTTATCCACATCCTTCTTGAATTGTGGGCACCAGAACTGGATGCACTATTTCAGTAATGGCTGCACCAGTGCCAAATCCAGAGGTAAAATAACCACTCTACTGCTACTTGAGATTCCCTTGCTTATGCATCCCAGGATCACATTACCTTTTCTGGCCATATTGTCACATTGGGAGTTTACAGTCAGCTGATCATGCACTATGACCTCCAAATCTTTTTCAGTTACTGCTTCCCATGGTAGAGTCCTGCATCCTGTAAGTATGGTCTGCATTCCTAGATGTATACATTTACATTTAGCCATACTGAAATGCATTTGTTTGCACCCAGTTTACCAAGTGATCCAGATCACTCTGAATCCGTGACCTGTCCTCTTTATTATTTACCACTTCCCCAATGTGTGTGTCCTCTGCAAACTTTGTCAGTGATGATTTTGTTTTTCTCAGGACATGGATTAAAAATGTGAAATAGCAGAGGGCCAAGAACTGATTCCTTTGGGACTCCACAAGCAATACACCCACTCCATGATGATTCTCCATTTACAGATACATTTTGAGACCTATCAGTCAGCCAGATTTTAATCCTTTTGATGTGTACCATGTTAATATAGCTCCTGTTTTTAATCAAAACTTCATGTGGTACCAAGTCAAATACCTTATAGATGTCTAAGTACATTAAGGCAACTCTTACCTTTATCAATCGAACTTGTAATCCCATTAAAAATATATAAACTTAGTTTGACAAGATCTATTTTCCATAAACTCATGTTGATTGGTGTTCATTACATTATCCTCCTTTAATTCTTTATTAATCAAGTCCCATATCAGCCACTGCATTATCTTGCTTGTGTTCGAGGTCAGGCTGACAGGCCTGTAATTACCTAGGTCCTCCTGTTTACCCTTTTTTAAAAATTTGAACAACGTTGACTTTGTTTCAATCTTCTGGAACCTCCCCAATGTTCCAAGACTTACTGAAAATCAACATTAGTGATCCAGCAAGCACCTCAATCAACTCTTTTAAAACTCTTTGATGCAAGTTATCTGGACCTACTGATTTAAAAAATGTCTAACATTAGTAGCTTCTATTTAACATCCTCCAGAGATACTAGTGGAATGGAAAGTGTATTACCATCATGAGACTATATCATCTGGTTTCCCCCTAAATCCAAACCAGAAATACTTATTGAACACTCCTGCTTTTTCTGCATTATTGATAATTCTACCATTTCCAGCTATTAATGAGCCACTACCCTTGTCAGTATTCTTTTTGTTCCTTATGTGGTTTAAAAGCTCCTTCTTATTGTCCTTAATTCTGATGGCCATGGATTTCTTCTTGTGTCCATTGTCTTCAGTATTAGAGATGAACACTTAGTGTTTAGTTCATCTCAGTGTTTAGTTCTGTGATCAGTTCCTCTTTATCTGTTAGGACAAGGTCTAATAAAGAATTACCCCTTGTTGGCTGCAGCTCCTTTTGAGTTAGGAAATTGTCCTCTATAATGTTTAGAAATTCCAAGGATGTTCTCGTACTGACAGCATGAGGCCTCCAGCATATGTCACTCAAATTGAAGCCCCCCCCGGTCATGCAGCATTTTTCCTCCACATTGTAAATAGACACATAACGAGCTGGTCATCCTGTTCCCTGGTGTGATTTGGTGGTTTGTAGCAGATATCAACTAATGTCCCCTCTTGTATTATGTCCGTTATGGATCAATGTCCAAAGCATTCAAGATCATTTTCTTCCAGGTTATCCGTAACTCAGAAACAGGTAATGCCTTTTTGACACAGAGGACCACTCCTCCCCATTTGACCACTTGCCATTTCCTAAGCTCAATAGTTATAGCCTATTTAATGTTCTAATCATGCAAGCCATCCCACCAGGTTTCAGTAATACCAACTAGTTTGAATCTATGCTCATAAATGAGCAATTCCTATTCATGTTTTACCAAGGCGCCTAACATCAGTGTATAGGCAATTCAAGAATGTCTTCTCTTGTTCTTTGATTCCTTGATTAATTTTGTTCTCAACATCTCCTTTTCCTAATAACCCCTCTCTGACCACTCTAGCCAGCCTGTCACCAAAGAGATTGGTTCCCCCTTCTCCTGAGGTGGAGGCCATCCAAACTATACAGCCTCCCTTGCCTTAGAGAAGATGAGCCAATGTTCTACAAAACTAAGACCTTCCATCCTACACCACTCACCTAGCCAGGGGTTCACTTCCAAAATCTTCCGCCTTCTGTCTTCCTTTGCTCGTGGGACAGGAAGGATAAGATCATTTAGGCCTGTGGTTTTCTTGACACTCTAGTTGGTATGATTTTCTAATTTTAATCTTCTCACTTACGTAAGAGGAATCCTGTGTTTACAGATCACATCAGAAAGTTTTTGGATTTGTACATAACTTTTATTCTAGGAAATTCAATAAACAAGGTATCAATTTAAAAAGAAACATCAGCTTCCTGGGTTTTTTGCTTATATTTTTGTCCTCAAATGGTTCCAGATTGTCTTGATTTTTGTAAATAATGATGTTAAAATGTCTCCTGTTTCAGGAAGACTAGCCTGAAGATGGCGTTCTGATAAATTTATGAATAGGATTACTTGACAGGTTTGTCTATGTTAGCAGGGGACTGGACTCAATGACCCAGGAGGTCCCTTCCTGTCCTAGGTTCCTGTGAGCCTTACTGAATTGGAAATAATAAAAAATATAGATGTGTGATTGATATGACAGGATTACCTGTATCTAGTTGAATCAGCCTCTGCGTGGTGGGAGCCATATTTGTTTAAGGGTTATTATCGTACATGCTTGTTTATTCCAAAGATATAAATATATAATGGTAAGGGTTACTATCGTGCATGTGAAAAGAACCTTTCCCTTTTGATGATAAAGTAAGAATTCTTCTCTCTCCTAATGAAGCCTTGAAAAGATAAGGAGGGAACATGCTGGGGTTGGGATGGAGGCCCTGGCCAGGCTCCCGTCCGGACCCCCCTGCATGAGGACCAGGTGTTCACCAGATGTTCCGCACATAGTCACGTATATTGGTTTATTTCACTCTATAAAAGTTGGACCCGCTTGTGGAGAATTTGGAGACCTCACCTACGGATGGATGCACCGCGTAGGATTTCCCAATTGCCGGGATGGTTCTCCAAATCCTCGCTGCAACCGGGGCTCCCCAGCGACTGCGGATCTGGATGATGGTAATGTATTATTAGGGCAATTGGTGATGTATCTTTCTTAATCATTATAGCTAATCTTATGTAGTAATGATCAGGTGCATAACCTTATTTCTCCTTTCTATCTTGTAGTCTATTCTGTTGCTTAAGCATATTATTTCATTTCCTGTATTATTTAGAATTAGATAGTAAAGTATACCTGTTCTTTCTATTGGTGTCTGTGTCCTTTCTGTTGACCCCGTCAATTAGCAAATCAGTGATAAATCTGCGTATGCTCTTTAATGATTACTTACATGTTATCTGGAGCTTTCACTAGAGCCATGTGTCTGTACCATACAATGAAGTAGATATTTCACCCTGGGGTTTGAAGGTAGAAAGACACTTTATCTACTAGTTGTCTAACAGCTTAAGATTTATAGATTCTAAGGCCAGCAGGGACCATTAGAATTTCTAGTCTGACGTCCTGTATAGCACAGGCCATTAATGTCACATGGGACAGAAATTAGTGTCTAGATTCGCTGGTGGCTCCTGTTCCCTGCATTGGGTGTGGGAAGGAGACAGCAAAGGGCCTTTTGTTAATGAGATACCACATCCATTTCTCACCATAGTCTGTGGTGTCTTCTCCCTTTCTATCCCTAGCCTCATCATGCTGGGCTAATCTGTATACACACCTCTAACTTTCTATCATTCCCCATACAGGCTGCTTTGGGCTGACCTAGAGCCCAAACTCTTAGGCCCCATGAGTGTGGGACCCTGCCTGAGCTTGAACAACTACACTGCAATTTTACGGCCCTGCAGCATGAGCCTAAGTCCCTGGCAGGGACCAGCTGCACATGTTTAACTGCTATGCAGATGTTCTCATATAGGCTGGGAACAGGATAGTCCCTGCATGGCATGCTCTTGTTACTATACAGTGTTGAACAAGAATAGGGCTAGATCCCCTTACATGGTGTGTGACCACTCTGGTGGTGCTAACTTTGTTCCAGGAGCTGATCACCGTTAGCAGCTCTCCTGCTGCAAAGCACAGACCTGCTGCTACTGCTCTGTGCCTGCCTGAGGCTTGCAGTTTGGGGGGTGCCCCCTGGTCCCCAAACTATGCCCATGTTGAAAAGTGAGGGGCATGGCCCCCTGGCCCTCCTGGTTCCAGTGCTGGTGGTCCCCCCATGTCTACAAAGGTTCTGACACCTTTGTTGGCAGTCTGGCTCTGTAGCCCCAAAATGATTCCTCTTTGAACTAGAATGGATCTTTTTAAAAAAACACCTAAAATTGATAAGAAAATTGTCAGTAATGGAGAATCCACCATGAATTGTTCCAGTGGTTAATTACTCTCAGGGTTAAATAGCTTTAACTTTCAGCCATTGGATCATGTTAGACCTTTCTCCGTTAGACTGAAGAAAACATTATTAAATACTTGTACCCATGTAGGTGCTTAGAGTGTAATCAAGTCACCACTTGACCTGCTCTATGTAAGATAAATAGCTTGAGCTCCTTGAGCCCGTGACTATAAGGCATATTTTCTAATCCTTTAATCATTCTCATGGTGTCCTCTGACCCCTCTCCAATTTATCAACATCCTACATGAATTTTGTACCCTAGGACAGGACACAGTATTCCAGCCAGGGCTGTACCAGTGACAAATACAGAAGTAAAATAACCTCTCTGCTCCTACTCAAGATTCCCCAAGATGTATCCAAAAGCCGCCTGAGCTCTTTAAGCCACAGCAGTGCACTTGGAGCTCACGTTCAGTCAATTGTCCACAATGACCCTCCAGTGCTTTTCAGAGTATCACTGGGCCCAGAAAGTGTAGTGAATTGACTTGGCTAGTCTTAAGGAAACCTAGAGAGCAGAGTGATGTCCTTATAGAACCATTTTAATACCTCCAGTTCAGCGGTGCACAGCTTCTAGATGGTCACTACAGAAAGTCCATTCCGGGATGAACACTGCTTGACAAAATCCACTATAGTAGCCACACGGTGGATGTTCTCCAAAAATACAAAAACAGAAAATGGGTGAGGCCCAAGATGGAAAAACTGGTACCATTCTTCCATCTACTTAATGGCACATACGCTCCATCACCATTCTCTCATTAACACAGGACACTTTCTGGTTCCTTGTACCACAGAAAAATAGGGAAGTAGCTGTGAGGGCCTAACCAAGGCAAAATTTTATGAACCACTCCAGAAATGGTTAACCTAGAAACATAAGAGCTACTGTTACAGCTTTATTGGAACACATCCCATTCACAATAAAGGAATGAAAGTTTTCTCAGGCTCAGTTTGAATATGGGCTATCTCCTGCACAGAGGCAAATGTCCTATTCTGGCCAAAAAGGGGCCTTTTGCTCTTTACTGCCCACAGTAGCAGACAAGAGATTGATTTATATGGAGGATCCAAGCACCACGTGGGGTGTCTTGCTATTTCAGATATGATGCTCAGACCTGAAAGCCATCCCTTCCAGCAGTGTCAGTGAGCCAGAAGTTCAAGGAGACGGTCAGTGTCTGGGGTAACCAAGGGTTCCTGTTACCCATAATTTCAGGAACTTGATGAACCACTGCTCAGCAGATGCTGACCAGCTACCAGGTCCCCACTAAAGTGTGGGGATCGGGTCGGGGGAGGGGAGGAGGAGAAATGACTGTACCTCCTTCCCCACTGAATTATGAGTCTTTTTTGGAGCCTGAGGGGAATTTCTCAGAGGCAGATGGTTCCATGGCAATTAGAAATGGCAGGAGGATGGAACCGTGAGAGAGATGGAAATGGTTGGAAAGGCTGGGGCAGAAAGGGTTTGAGGCAGTTGGAAATGGCGGGAAGATGGAACGTTGAGGGGATGACGGTTCTTCAGTGGCAGTTGGAAATGGTGGGAGGATGGGCCCAAAAGTTCTGTGGCAGTGGATTGAAATATTAGAATGGGGGCCAAATGGAGAAAATCAATAGGGGTAATCAGGAAGTCTTTCCCTGTCAGGGCAGCTGAGGAGGGGGAAATTTCTGTAGGCAGCTTATCCCCATCCAAGCCAAACCTACCAGAGACAGAGGGATTTTCTTCCCTCCCCTCCACAGCCTGACACGCAGACTGCTTCCCTGAAGGGCAAATATTTAGGGGAAAGATGTCTTGGTCTTACTTCTACTTCTGCCTATATTCCGTGCCTGTGATTAGGTGTGAACAAAGTACTCTTGCAGAAACCGTCTGGGAAAGGAGGGGAGTCTCTTCTTGGACTTCAGTTGCTGCCTGGAGGATTGGGATGCTCAGACCTCTGTAACAAAGCTTTGGCCCTGTGCTGAATCAATTTTCTATAACAGACTGAGGAGGTAAATCCTGGAGAGGTTGGGCATATGCGGATTCCCTGTGGTTCTCTACAAACACTCATAATCATTATGAGCCCCCCTCTCTCTTTCTGAATATTGCTAAAAAGCACCCAAATCTGGAAGCATTCATTTGTCCAGCTTGTTTGGGAGCAGTCCCTCTGGTTACCAGTGGCCTGTTAAGTTCACACATCTCCTAACCGCTCCCAAGACTTGAGGCTATGAATCCCCTCAGATAAAGCCCCTGGGAGAGGGAGAAGGGGCAGAGAGAGAAAAGCCCAGAGTGAGCAAAATCCAGGGGAGTGAAGGGATGGGGATCCCCCAGGGATGCGTACAGATGTTAAGGGATGAGCTGGGCCTGCAGGAGGTCGTGATGCCTGCTGAGCAGGGGAGATGGAATACTTTGCCCCCAGTTGCAGCGTGGAGGAGTCCTAGTGTCCACATTTTAAAAATGATGTTGAAATGTTGGAGAGGGTGCAGAGAAGAGACACAAAGGTGATTCGAGGGCTGGAAAAAAATTCTCTGGCCTGTGCTATACTGGAGGTCAGAATAGAAGATCAAATGGTCCCTTCTGGTCTTAAAAGCTATGAAACTGTAGTCTTATTGGTGGATTGGTGATTGATGAATAATATTGATTGATTTATCTCTTGGACTGCAGTAGTCAATAAAGGTTTGGTCTCCTGAGGGCTATAGTATCAGGAATATTATTAGTAGTGTCATTAGTGTAAGACACCCTAGAACCACATGAGAAACAACTGCAGTTTATTACAAGTCCCTTCATTAACAAATCCATTAAGCATACAAACAAGCCCACAACCAATGAAATACACTAGCAGACACAGAGATGGTTCTTGGAGTGTCAGTCATTATTTTCTTTCTCCTCCTCGTCTTCCTCAACATCACTGTTACCTGTAGCTGTCATCTTGGTGTCTCCCCGTGTGTTTATCTCCATCAGCACACAAGCCAGGCAACACTTTTTTATCCTGAGTTATGCTTACGTCTGCCAAGGCTCATACGTATGCATAAGGGTTCCAACCCTTTTTCCTCAGCCATACTTTCACACCCACTAATTTGGGGCTGCCCCATTTCTCATTCGCGGTCTCCTTAGTTTCCCTTATTCTCATTATGCATCTACATAAACAAGTCCCATAGTAGCCTACCATTACTGCAGAATTTTTCATGATGTTCCAGCCAAGGGTCTTGCAGTGTAGATGGGAATATTGTGCCATATTTTCCTGAACACCACCCACTGGCACATTTTTTTTTACAGTCATCTTGTAACTTTACTGGTACAGGTTTATTCTTGGGTCATCTACTTATGTCAACCCTCCTTAAGCCTGAGGCCAAATATGGCTAAACTGAAATCTTGCAGGCCTTGCATTACTTATATACCTAATGCACACTTATCACTCATACATGCTTATCAGCGTCATACTCCTATAATACTAGCCTACTTAAAGCTATCTGTCACATAAGTATCACACATTAATTAATTATACTTAATTAACACTTCATCTCTCTGGGCCTCTGCTCCCCCTGTGTAGAATGGGGATAACTACCCTTCCTTTGTCTTTCTTGCCTCTTTAGACTGTGATCTCTTCAGTGTAGGGACTGGCTCACACTGCAAGTGTGTGCAGCTCCCTGCACGATGGGGGCCCTGATCTTGACCAGGGCCTGTGCAGCATGTGGCACAATGCAGCTCGGATCTTGGTCAGGATCTATGCAGCACTCGGCGTGATGGGGTCTTGATCATTAATCCTTGTTCCCTTGTCCTTCTCTCTCCTCCTTTTGATTCCTGGCCAGCTGCTCATTTCTTTGTCCCCATCACTAAGCCACTCCCCATCTCTCCACCACATGGGAGCAGTAACATATTCTAGGCAGGACCCTGGTGCTGCTACCTCCCCTCGCCTGGATGAAGCCCACAGCATTGGTACCCTTGCCATGTATGTCTCTCCTGATGTGGCTGGCCTGGCCCCTGGCAGCCTGAGCTCTCAGATTGTGGCTGGAGTGACGGGTGCTGAGTACGCTTGCTTGTGGTTCCACGTCCAAGTGGCGTCCAAGGAGGTGGCTGTGTATGTTTCCCGGGAGGAGTGGGGGCTCCTGGACGAAGGGCAGAGACAGCGCTACAGGGACGTCATGCAAGAGAATTACCAGACTCTGACCTCACTGGGTGAGGACTCTTCTAAAGATTTCCCTTCAGGGGGTGGGGTGGAAGGTATGACTCAATTGCCTGATTGGGTTCTGACGCCGGGTCCAATCACTTTTATTCCTGGAGAAACATCCCCAAAGGCTCTGAACTTCCATCCTATGAAGGATCTCTACAGTGTTTATAACAGGTGTTGTGTCTGAATCATATATGTGTGTGGGGATCCCTGACTACCCTTTAGGAGGCACTGTCCACCTCCCCCAGGTGTCTCCCTGCCCCAAAGGGCCCCCATGAACATTTCTCATCTATTCACCACACATCTCCTGCCAATTTCAAATCATGGATGGAAGGCTGCAGTGAGTCCAGTCTGTGACACAAACTTAACTTGTAATTGCTGTTTCCTTCCCCACCATCAGGATTCCCTATCTCTGCTGTTATCTCCTAGACGGAGCGAGGGGAAGAACCATGCGTCCTGAATCTCCAGGGCTCTGAAGAAAAGGAGATCCCAAGAGGTGCCCACACAGGTGAAGAATGAATGACACCAGTTCAGACAGAGTCTGGGGAAGAAGGGAAAAGCTGGGGTCCCAGCAAAGGCAATGTCTCACTCAGTATTGTCAGTATCATCTCACTCAGTATCGTCCCTACTAAGTGCCCTGTCCTCATGGCAGGTGTCACTCCCAATTCCCACCCTGCCTGCAGCTTGTCCCTGAGGGTTCATAGGGGGAGAACTGGCCCCTCCACTTCCCTCCACTCTGGGGAAGGGTTAAAGGGGATATAATTAATACCTCTGAACATCAGTTCATGGAAAATAGATCTTGTCAAGCTAATTTATTTTTTGGGGGTGAGATTTCAAGTTTTGCTTGATAAAGGTAAAGCATTTATGTGATTTACTTAGGCTTCTTGAAAGCATTTGGCTTTGTACTGCACAACATTTTAATTATACAACTAGAACATTACAAAATGAACATGGCACACATTAAAGTGATTCAAAACTGGCTAACTGATATGCCTCAAAATGTAACTATAAATGGAGAATCATCATCAAGAAGGTGTATTTCTAGTGGGGTCCCACTGGGATTGATTCTTGGCCCTGTGCTAATGAACATTTTTATCAATGGCCTGGAAGTACACATAAAATCATCACTGTTAAAGTTTACAAGTGACACACATATTGGGGAGTGGTAAATAAGGAGGAAGACAGGTCACTGATATAGAGCGATCTGGCAGCATGTGTGCGTCGAGGCCCGAGCTGTGTGATGAAGTATGTTCCAGTGACGCTCTCTCAAACTGTATCTTTTTTCTTCCCAGCCCGCATAACATGCCTTTCAAGATCCTGGGGTCCTACCCATCACAAATTAACCTCCTCCAGTGCCCTAACTGCCCCAATAACTACTATGTGGGTGAAACCAAACAATCACCACGCTGTCCAATGAACTCAGACAGAAAAATGACAAAAGACAAAACCACCATGTCACCCATGGGGAAACACTTTTCACAAAGCGATCACTCCATACCTGACCTCTCAGTCCTCATCCTCAAAGGGAACCTGCACAACAGCTTCAAAAGAAAAGCCTGGGCGCTTAAATTAATAAATGTGCTAAACACTAAAATCTACAATACAGACCAATATTGGTATAAATGTGTTGCTCAGGGGTGTGAAAAATCCACATCCCTGAGTGAGAGTTATACAACCAACCCTCCTGTATAGACAGCACTGTGTCGAGAGAGAGCTTCTCCATCCATATCACATCCACACCTCTTGATTAACTACATCGAGAGGAGAAGGTCTCCCATCAGCGTAGGAGCGTCCTCATTTAAGCGCTACAGTGGTGCCATTGCAGCATTTTAAGTGTAGACCAGTCCATGTTCTTAATAAAGTCACTGGATGTATGGCTTATTACAACAATCTGTAACCTACTGACCTCTCTTTTTCTCCTATGACTACAGGAGGGGTAATGGGCCACTTCACCTTAAATGGGCCCTTAGAACTACTTATGTTAACCTGTTTCACCCTGTGTTTATCTGTGACACTCTGAGGCTAGGTCTACACTTTGGTATAACTATGTTGCTCAGTGGTATGAAAAAATCCACAGCCTTGAGTGACAGTTACATCAACCTTAACTGCCCTCTGTCTAGACAGTGCTACATCAGTGGGAGAGCTTCTCCCTCTAACATAGCTACTGCCTCCCACAGGGGTGCTGGCAAAACTTTTGTCGCTCAGGGTTGTGAAAAAACCACACATACAGAGCCACATACGTTTTGCTGGAATAAGAGCTTGTGTGGACAGTGCTATGTCAGCGGGAGACGCCCTCCTGCTGAAATAGCTCCTGCTGCTCCTTTATGTGGTTTTATTATGTTGGTGGGAGTGCTCTCTCCCTTTGGCATAATGCTGCTGCACAAGTGCTTATACCAGCAAAACTTATATCGCTCGGGGGAGGTTCACACCACCAGGAGACAAAAGTTTTGCTGGCATAAGTGCGAGTGTAGACAAGGCCTAAGCCAACGCGAGAACTCTCTCACATTGGCTTAGAGTGTCTTCATCAAAGTGCTACAGCAGCGTTTGTAATGTGGACCTGCCCTAAGTACCTTTCCAGACCTGAAGAAGAGCTCTGTGTAGCTCGGTTGCTTTTTCTCTCACCAGCAGAAGCTGGTCCTGTAAAAGATATTACCTCACCTGCCTTGTCTCTACAAGGGGAACAGATATAGGATGATGGGCTCTTCAGTCTAGCAGAGGGAGATCTAACAAAATCCAATGGGTGTAAGCTGAAGCTAGACAAATTCGGACTGGAAATAAGTGTACATTTTTAGCAGTCAGAGTAATTAATCACTGGAACAATTTACCAAAGGTTATGGTGGCTCGCATTGTACAGGAGATCAGCTAGATGATCACAGTGGTCCCTTCTGGCCTTGGTGAGGCTAGCAAGGAGGATGCTATAAGAACAAAAGATGCTAGAAATTGTGTGTTCAACCTGGTACCCAATGGCTTCTGGAGCAGCAGGTTCTGAGCAGGGTTCCTTGTGGTTCCAGGTGCCAGTGGCATTTGGGGAGGTGGCTATGTATTTCTCTTGGACAGAGTGGGGACTCCTGGACGAAGGGCAGAGGAAGCTCTATGAGGATGTCATGCAAGAGAATTACCAGACTCTCATCTTGCTGGGTGAGGAGATGGTTCCCCCCAGGGTTTAGGGACTTCGGGGGGGGGGGGGCGCTCAGAAGCACCTGGGGCAGATTTGGCACAGTACTCTTCCCTGATCCTTTGGATTTCTGGGGGATCAGCCTCTGGATCCCCCAGACCCTACAGGAGAAGACTGTAACCCTAACCAACCCACACCCTTCATTGAGTATTTAGACCATACTATAGATTCCTGACTCTCCAGGGGATGCAATGAATCCCAGCCCGCAAACAGTCCCTGGGAATATCTCCCCTCTGCTCAGATACCACATCCCCCCAGCAGGGCCAAGGTTAACATGGATGGAAATTCACACAAATAGCTGTGCTAGTCCTCAAAGCTTCCCCAAGACGTCTTAGAACTATCCTGGCTATTTTAATTATTATTTCCACAGCATCATAAATATGTTCCAGTCTTCACAGACAAATCAAGAATGTTACCCATGCCTCGTGGATTTGATAATCCAAGGCTTTGATCTCACTTCCCTTCCTGTCTATAGACAGACTCCCATTGGCTTTAATAGGGACTGGAGTGGTCCCTACATTTGGAAAAGTTGCATGAGGAATGTAGACAAACCCCTATTCCCCTCTCAATGACACCTGTGTAAACTTGAAGTCACTGCAGTGAAGTGAGGAGACACTCACTGATGTCACGCTGGCCTTTGGTCCCCCATGAAAGAGGCTTGGAGCTCCCAGTGAGTGCAGGAGGGGCAAATGACTGGTGTTCAGCAAACATCTTACAAGCCCCATATTCTGTTTTCTCTCCCATTAGCAGGGGTTCCAGTTCCCAAACCTGATCTGATCGCTAGCCTGGAGCGAGGGGAGGAGCTGAGGGTCCCGGATCTCCAGGTCGCCAAGGAAAGGGAGATCCCGAGAGATGCCCACGTGGTGAGGAATGGGTGACACTGGCTCAGATACTGTCCAGGATTGGAGTGGAAAACTGGGATCCCAACAAAGCCACTGTGTGCACCCCAGTTCTGTCTCCTCTCACTCAGTACTGTCCTCAGCAGGTGCTCTGTCCTCATGGCAAGCATCACTCCTGGTTTCCACCTGCCTTGCCTACCTGGCGGGAGCCCTCCCCTTCTCCAGCCTTCCTCTGAAGGCTTAGCTGGGCCGTTGGGGAAGAACCTCCTCTTCTCTCCCCTCAGGGAAGGGTTTGGGGGGATTCACTTCCTGCCCATCAGGTTTTCTGCTCAGTTACAAATCCCACTACTGCTCCCTCTCTCCATGGCACAGGGAATGAGCCCTGGTTGGATTCTCTCTCTCTCCCAGCAGGTGCTGTTACGGACAGTGAGAATGACGAGGAGACTCCTCAGTGGGAAGGGACTTCAGGAGCAGAGTCACATGGGACATCCCAGAGCCCCAAGTGGGAAGATGTCAGTGGGGCAGGGAGGCACCAGGTACTCTCGACAGGGGAGAGAAATGGGAAATCTATTTGCTGCAAAAGGAGTTCCAGGGAAAAGGATGCTGATGGCCATCAGAAAACTCCCATGGGAGGAAATTCTTGTGGCATCTGTGGGAGAAAATTCACTCATTTCTCCCTTCTCCTTCAACACCAGCAATCCCACACGGGGGAGAGACCTATCAGTGCACTGAGTGTGGGAAGAACTTCAAGCGGAGCAGAGACCTGAAGAGTCACTAGAGCTGCCACACAGGAGTGCGACCTCACCAATGCTCCGACTGCAGACGGAGCTTTGCCCGCAGCTCCACCCTCAGCAAACACTGCAGGCGACACACCAGGGAGCAGTCCCATCATTGTACTGAGTGTGGGATCAGCTTTGCTCAGAGGTTCACGCTCACACAGTACCTAAGGATCCACATGGGAGCCATGCTCCAGAGAAAGATGGCAGCAAGCACAGGGGACAGCCCAGGTCATAGCCATATCTAGGAACGTTCACTTCCCCCATGCTCATGGGTGGGAGCAACCATGGCTCCCTGATGTGGGGGTTCCCACACTGTAATTTCTCTGTCCCATACGGATCTAGACCCTTCCCCATGCCAACATACCAGCCCTCTCTCACCAGGATCAATTTGAACAGTCTCCCAGCTCAGACTGTCTGCTGAGATCGAATCCGGGCTCTCCAAACCAAATAAGTAGCTGCCATTCCTGCCTGAGCCACAGGAGCAGTTGCTGTTCGGGGGGTCATTAGCAGACTTATTACCCTTCTAGGGTGAACATGTGTCCCGGTTTTATCAAGGCCATCTTGATTATTAGGGATTTTGTTTTATACAGAACCTATTACCCCATGTGACCTCCCTGTCCCAATTTTTCACACTTGCTATCTGGTCACCTTCATCCCTCTACCAGGAGCCAGTCATACGTGGGTTACCGCTGCAGCTGCCTCCATCGGTCAGCAGCCACTTTGATAGAAGCAAGAGAAAATCCTGAGTTAGATACTTCTGTGACAAAATACACCCCGTGTTCACACCTCACACGCGATTGCAATAACCTTTGTACAATGTTCTTCATTTGAAAACTCACAACTTGCTGATCTGTTATATCATGGTAAATTGCATCTAGCAACATTACAGGTAAAGTTGTGACCATAGGCTGAATTGTCACTGAAGTGTTTCCTAGATAAGTCTGGAGCATGGCTAAACCAGTTTCTCAAAGACAGTGGGCAAGCTGATGCCCCAGCAAAGGGTCAACAAAATTGATGACCATCAATTGGCCAAATGGCCATTCTTTAGCAAGAAAGGGATGCAGGAACAAAGATCTAAATCTTCACAAAGAGACAACATGAAGATTTTTCCTCTTGAAACCAGCAGTCTCCTAGTTCTTAGCTGGAAATGCTTTTCAAAGAGGAACAGGAGACTATAAAAAGGGCAGGCAATCACCCAAGACACCCATCTCTTTCTCTCCCCCTCTCTCTCTGGCATCACACCAAAGAAGACAAAGGAAAATAGTCATTGGACTTCTGGGGAAGGGGGCCTGACCTGATGAGTTTGGTCAGAAATCTTGCTGGAAACATGGTGAGAAATTTTGCTTGAAACTAACATAGTTTATTAAATTAGGAACTAGTGTTTTATCTTTACTTTTCTGGTAACCATTTCTGATTTTTATGCCTCATTACTTGTACTCACTTAAAATCTCTTTCTCTGTAGTTAATAAACTTGTTTTGTTACCCAAATAACAAATATCACAGAATCATTTTCAGCGGATAAGGCAACAAGCCATGTTTACTGTGAATACAGAAATTTCTTAATAGTATCAATGATGCAAATACCAAGAAAATAGTATCAACACTATAGCAATACCAATATTGTGCTTTACTTAATGAAATAGTATCAATAATGTAAACACTAGGAAAACAGAATTAACATTATATCAATACCATAATTACAGAGATTCTTGTTAGTAATAGAATAGACTTCATTGACACATGTTCCAGTTGGTATTTTCATTCACACTCATACACACTGACAGGCATACACAGACAGGGAGACAGACAAACATAAATGGGGTCTCACAGTTGATATAGTTACCAGTCTCTAGGTGCTCATGGTAGTCACTGGCCAGGTGACTGTAGCACGAGGGTGAGGAGCAAGGTTCTGCCGATGCGCATCCGTACTCCTGGCTGGTTGGTGATGTAGACCCGAACCTCCAGCCTTCATCTTTCTGTCCCATTTTATAGGGAGAGGACCCCATGTAACTTATGGGTTTTGCACTATCATGCTGCAACTGCATCTTTGGTGTGATCCTTAATCACCCACATTGTTGCAAGCCTGATCAGATTTTGTCCTTTGAAATGGGCTGGCTCCAAAGTCATTAGGGTGGGTCCCTCTTTGGGCCGTTTGATCATCTTCACTCCTTTCTTTTTTCCTTCAAACGTTTTTAGGCGAGTCTGGTGTTTTCTTGTCTGTTTGACATCCCTTACTGAGATCAACTGTTCAATTGCTCTCCCTGTCCGCACCCACCTCAATTGCTCAGCCATTCACACTTCAATCACTCAGTGCCAGCTCCTAGCTGAAGAATTCACATATTCATTTTGACAGTGTCTTTTACAATTAGACACAAACATTACATTGCAGAGTGTGGCTTTTTGTACTTAAAACAGGATTTTTACAAATATATCTATGTATTGGAAGCAGGGAAACTTAACAGATAAACTGGCCAGTGGACATAGTACAGATGTTTACAAACCATCTCAAAATTATACCAAGTACAGACAGATTTGACTTAATATTTAAAAGGGTAATGTCTCAGGCTGGGGTGCCTCTTGGTAGAAAGAAAGGTGGGGGAGCAAGGTTCTGTTCAGGAACAACAGTTTTAATGTTTTATCTAATCCAGTGTGTTTTAAATTAGTGTCTGGGTAACTCTACTGAAGATAACAGGTTAGTGTATATTATTCCCTTCGAAGAATAACATTTAGTATATTTGGACTGTCCAGGAGAGGGCTGGGCAGTACAAAACATACAATTCTGGGGGGAAGTCTGGCACCGGGATGTGATGGGGTCACCCTGAAGGTTGGTGAGAACCAGGGTGTGACTAACATGTCTTGGAGTGACCTGTGTGCCGATGGCAGTCTGTGAGCAGTCCTGGTTGGAGGCTACAGCAGCAAGCCTTGGGACCTCTGGTCCTAAGACGGGTGTGACTGACTCCCACTGGTCTGGATCGTATCCCAGTATGTCATAAATTTGATCCTCCTTTATTTTAGTGGCAATGTCAGGTCAATAATTGCATTTAAAAAATGTATATTAATTATACATTATAATAATATAATACATAATTATACCCAGCCCCCCACCCCTTCTCACACTGTCATTTGTATTAGCCTAGATCCCCTCAAGGACCAACAGCTGCACATATCTTGGTTAGTCTGCAATATGTTTGCAGGCGGTGTGGCTTGGTTTGCAGCATGACTCTCTTTTCTCCTAATATACCTTATTTTTAGTTCAGATCCTTGTAGTATCGGCTTGTGTCTGGGATGTTCGTGCATAGCTGGCCTGAGAGAGCCTCCATGGCCTACTTATTACATCTGCAAAGAAGCCTCTTTGTGCCTTCTCTTGTAGCTTCAAAACTACCTCATCATCCTACTTCAAACCCCCCTCCAAACTCTCCTTCACTTTGCTGCTGACCAGTATGACCTCATTGTTTTCTTGTAGAGCCCTCTCTGTCTGCATCTGCTGCTTTAAACTCATCGTGTATGAGGCAGGGGATATCTTTTTGTTCTGTTTTTGTACAGTGCCTAGGACAATGGGATCCTGAGCCACAGCTGGAGCCCTAGGCACTACCACAGACACCTCACAGACTTTTAGGTCAGAAGGGACGATCATGATCTAGTCTGATCTCCTGCACATTGCAGGCGACAGAACCTCACCCACCCATTCCTGTAATAGACCCCAACCTCTGGCTGAGTTACTGATGTCGTCAATTCATGGTTTAAAGACTTCAAGTTAGAGAATCCACCATTTACTCTAGTTAAAACCTGCAAGTGCCCCATGCTGCAAAGGAAGGCGAACCTCCCCCCCCCCCAAGTCTCTGCCAATCTAAGCTGGGGAGAAAATCCTTCCCGATCCCAAATATGTCTTCTCTCTTCATCTATGTTGCATCTTTTCCTCTTAATGCAACAATAATCTGAAGGAAACTTAGAAGACTCCCAAATAACTGTGTTTTCTAAATATATACTGGAGGGGTGTGCATTTTTTAACTTGTATTGGCTGAGCTGTGCAGATCCTTGCAACCCTCCATCCCGTCTAAACACCCTGGATGCTCTCTTCCCACCCTTCTCTATTGAAGGGTTTCCCAGCAACCCCCCCAGGCCAGGCTCTGTTTGCTCCCTTCACCGATCCCCCCAATTTCTTTCTACTCACAAGGGTTTCTGTGCCCCCATTCCCTGTATAATAGGCTTTTCGCTCATGAGGTGTTCGGTGTGTCCCCCATTTCCCCATACCAGAATCCTCTATTCCCACCATGTCAAGGCTCTGTTCCTGGCTGATTTCCTCTCACCCATAGTGGGATCTCCCATTCTCCCCTGGGGCTTTGTCCCCCTGCCATTGAAATACATCCTGCTGCTCTGACTGCTTCTGAATCACAGCCCAGTGAGTGCTCACACACTGTAGGGCTAGGAGCCTATTTCTGCACACTACACTCGCCTGCTCTACTGGACACTTCCGATCCAGACAGGAGGCCTTTCTGGAAGAGATTTTTTAGGCAAACGCAAGTGATTGGGCTCAAGGAGAGGTAACTAGGTGAGATTCTCTGGCTTGTGCTTTGCAGGTCAGAGTAGTTCTGGTCCCTTAAGATCCATTAATCTGCCTTTCCCTTATTGTCTTTCTCTGACTCTCTTTTATGTCTCCCTCTTCTTCTCCTTTCTTTTTCCATATATTCTCCCTCCCCAGCCCTGAAACCTCACTCCCCTTGTCCCTGTCTTCCATCTCTGTGTCTTCCTGTCCCCTCTTCTCCTCCCGTCCTGATATTGCTGCTTGTGATTTGCTCTTTGCCTGTCGGAGAGCCCAATCAGGGATCCCCCTTCTCCCAGCTCCCTCCTTCTCTTAAAGGTGCATGGAGGAACTGGGAAGCAGTGGAGTGAGCAAACTGGATCATTTGCTTCTCCCTCCCTTCCTGCCTGCTCCAGTCTCACTGTCCCCCATCCCTCGCTCTGCCTGCCTCTGTGCTCTGGGACGCCCCAGCCCGGAGCATGGAGAGGGGCTCAGGCCTGCCGCAGCACATCATGGCCCAGGTGCGTGTTCAATCCCCGGTGGCTACGGCCAGCCTGGAGGATCCAGCCAGGGAAGGCTCACGGAGGCAGCAGGCGGCTGCAGCTGGGGACAGGGTGGCCGGAGGGCGGCTGCTGGACAGCCGCAGCTTGGATGGGATCAGCCAGGCGTATGGGGCTACCCGGGGGCAGGAAGGGCGCCGAGCCACCATTTCCAGCGCCCTGGAGCTGGAAGGGACAGTCAGCCACGATGGGGACCTCACCCACTTTGTGGCCAACAACCTGCAGCTGAAAATCAAGCTGAGCTCTAGAGGCAGCCTGGAGGAGACGGAGCCCCCAGGGCTGCTGCGGAGCAAAGCTGCCGACATCCCCCCCATTGACCCCCAGGTGCTGAAGGAACTGGAGCGGCTAACCAAAGAGGTGGCCCACAAAGTGGATCAAATGATGAGGAGCTTGAACTGCAACATCCAGAACATGACAGCCCTGAGCGTGGGCTACATCCAGACCTACCGGGATGGCGTGGATAGCTTGGGCGAGTCCGTAGACATGAGCATCAAAGGGATGTACACCCTGATGGCCCGATGTGAGGAGCTGGACCGCTCCATGCAGCCAGTCCATGCCCTGGCCAAACAGATCCGGGAGATCAAAAGGACTCTGGAGATATTTGAGTCGCTATGCAAGTAGCGCTGGTGGAAAACATTTTCCTGCTTTGTTAATATGGGGGTGGGGCTGAGGTGAGGGGCAGGGGACCGCTGTGCTGGTTGCAAACTCCAAAAGGGAAAACGCAGGCGATTGTGTGTTTCATGTATTATGCTGCACTAAGCCTGTTCCACTAAAAGCAGACGCTGCTTTGCAGACGATGTAATTGAAAAGGGGATAATTTCCCCTTAACAATTACTTTAAAAATTCCCACCCCTCTGTGCTGCAGAGGTGGTGATGCATGCTGGGGCTTTCAAAGGACCCCCAGGGAATGATGAGCACAAATTCAATTCCGTGGCAGGTGGGCTCCGTTCAGCTGTGAAGAATTGTGGGACTGACTGACAAGGAGCAGGGAGGGGACTCGCTGCTCTGTGTATTCGCTATACAATGAGTGTTGATACTTAATAAAACGAGCCAGTAATTTGCCAACCCACCTAGAACGTGTCCATAGGAAAGAACTTCTGCTATTGGCCTTCTGGGCGCCACTGCCACGAGCTCAGCCGGGCTCCAACCGCTCCCTGGGGAGCGGCGGGCGCGGACAAGGCCAGCGCGGCAGGCTTCGGAGGGCGGGTGCTGAGCAGCCCAGGCGCTCGCCCGGCCGCCGATCTGCAGCGTGCCGGCTCGGGGCGGCGTGGCACGGGAGGAAAGGCCTGTGCACACGGGCGTCACCCGGGGCGCCCGCTGCGGGGCTCGCCTGGGGCAGGCCGGGCGCAGGCCCTGCCCCGCGCGGCACGGCGCCTCGGCCCAGGGGAGCAGGGACGAGCCCGAAGCCTTCCCCAGCCCTCGGCAGGCCCAGGCCGGCGCGGCGCGGCGCGGGCAGAGGCAGAGCCGGGGACTGCGGGCTCGTGGCTGCTCGCTGGGGCGGGGCGGGGCGGGGCGCGAGCCGCAGCTGGGCCGGGCGGGGGCGCGGCGCCGCCGGGGATCTGGCCCTGCGCGCGGGTAACGGGGCCGCCCGCGACCCCCCGCGGGGAGACCAGGGCCGCGTGCCAGGCCCGAAGGAGGCCACGTTACACCCGGGCAACAAGCGCCATGGTCGGGCCCACGGCCTTCCGCTCGGCCCGCCTCCCCCAGCCCCCTTCGGGGCTCGGTTACCGAGGCAACCCGTCTCCACTTCCGGCCTCCAGGGCCGTAGAGCGGCTCTTCCGGTCTGCGCGAGCTAGGGGCGGCTTAGGAGACCGGAAGTGTCTGCCTTGTCCCCGGCGTTACACCCTTCGCCGCCGGAAATAGCGTAGCGCGGCTCCCTCCACCGCCAGGGCGCTGGTAGCTCGGTTCGCCTGTCATTGGCCGGTGCCGCGGGGCGGGGCTGGGCGCGTTGCCCTGGGTACCGGGCGGCCAGGCTGCGCTGCGATTGGCAGGTGAGCGCGCAGGCGCTGGGGCTCTGCAATGGCCGCCGCGGCAGGGAGGAGCGTGGTGTTTGTGACCGGCAACGCCAAGAAGCTGGAGGAGGTGGGGGGACCGCGGGGAGTGGACGGGGGGGGCCACCGTAGTGGAGTTTGACACGGTGGCCACCAAGCCCCGCCCCCTGGGGACTCTGCTTCGAAGGGGCGGGACCTCGCTGCTGCTAATCCCGCCCACTCCAGTGACCGTCGGTAGGGGCCAGAGTGAACGGCCAGCCGGGCCTTGTGGGCGGTGAGGGGCCCTCGCGCCTCGGCCGAGCCTGCCTGGACGCGGCCCAACGCCGCAACCCCGTGCCTGCGCTACTGTCCCCCTGCCCTCCGCACAGCGCCAGGGGCCCGTGGCGGGGGCCGGGGCCAGGACCTCAGGTGCTGGGCGGGGGCGCTGTGCCCTGCCCCCTACACTGCCTCAAGCGCCACTGTCTGTCCCCAACAGGTCATTCAGATCCTCGGGGACGCGTTTCCGTACACACTGGTCGCCAAAAAAATTGACTGTAAGTCTGTGGCTTGGTTTCTCGTTGGCTGGACAGTAACATGTCAGCGGCCCTTCCCCCTCTGAAATAATCCGCCCTGCTCTCTTTGCAGTGCCAGAATACCAAGGGGAACCGGAGGAGATTTCCGTTCAGAAATGCCGGGAAGCAGCAAATCAGGTCATTTCCTTTTCTGCTTTTCCCCACTCCCACAGGTGTAAATAAATGAATACAGATTAACCAACAGTTGAGGCTAAATTGCCCAGCTGTTACCCACCGCATGACAACCCACTTCTTTGTCACAGAGTGGGATCTGGGGAATTAAATGGGTATGGATCGATTGGCACCAAAAAGACTTAGAAGAGTTGAATTTAGCTACAGAAGAATTCCAGTGGAGGCCCTTACCAGAGAGGTTCATAGACGGGGTCTTCCATGGCAAAAGTACTTTCCTGGCCTGATCCCCCTGATTTCTAGGATTGAGAATGAGGTTAGCTCAGTTGCTTTGATAGAACATTCCTACAACTGTCTCTGTCCTAGTATTTGTGTAGTATTCTTGCCTTCTAATTGAGTACAGCAGGGACATGGTGAAGTTACAGTGTCCACCCACAGAGCTCTGGCCTCTCACATCCCTAGAATAGAGGCTACTGCTGTTACCAGGTACCTGTTGTGGGTACAGGGACAACTCCTTTGTTCCCAATATATCATTTTGTTGGGAATCAAGTCGTTCTCCACCAGCAGCCAGTAACTTCCAAAGGTTATCATCAAAACAGCCCAGATACAGATTTTTTTCAGAATGAAGAAGCCAGTGAGGACTGGGGCTCCAATGAAAGGCAGGACTATGCAAATACAACAAGAAACACCCCTCTCCTCCATTTTAAGGTCCTCCAGCACTGTCCCCCAATGAGGGTGATACTCATATGAATGCTTTCGATTAGCTCTCCTCAAACTTCCACAGGAAAGCTTATTATCTCTGCCTTGGTAGTGCCACTTCTGGCTGCTGGTGTGGAGCACAGATTTTGTTACTTATATATATATATATATTAAATTAAATATATATCCTCAGGTTTAAGGAGCTTTAAAGGGTGTTCTATTTTTATGAAGCCTCTAACATCATTTGGAAACATAATGGATTGTAACAAAAAAGGCAGTTTAGGAGAAGGTGCGTTCCCCTTAGATCTAATATTTCTGCTTCTCTGACTTCCATTCGGCAGATTCAGGGACCTGTTATCGTAGAAGACACCTGTTTATGTTTCAATGCACTGGGGGGCCTCCCAGGACCATATGTGTAAGTAGGAGTGAATATTCTTGTAGCTCTTTACTGTATTACGGTGTGAGCGGGGCTGTAGGTTGTTGTGATGTGCATCCTGGGGTGGGGGATCTCCAAACGCCATGAGCAGAACTCTCTTATATGTTGTTTGCTGTTCTAGCTCTTGCAGCTTCATCCTGAAGAGGGGAAATGGGGAAGGGATTTGTACTAACTTGGTCCCTGCTTTACACTTAATTCATAGTGCATGGAATGGAAGGGACAGATCAGTGATCTTGCCTTACTCCCAGCTACTGCTTACTGGTCCTGCATCCCAGGTAGGACCTGGCCCTGAAAAGGAATCTACAGGGGCTGATCCATGCACCATTGTATAGTTGAATTCACTTCAGATTCGGTGCCAGCATCATTTGCTTGGACGGCCTCTTAAACTGAATTATGGGTTAAAATAATTGGACCAAATTCATCCTTCGAATAACTATACTGACATCATCAGGGGAGGAATTTTGTCCCTTCTGCCCCTTCGGTAGAGAGAGCTACGGAGTTTTGTTAATTCAAATCACTGGATTTGCTTTATTATATAATGGGACCCCTGAGGTTGCTGTCATTCAACTGGTAACACAATTTCTAAATTGAATTGCTCCGAACTCCTTTTACTCCTGCCTTAGTCTTGGTGCTGTTTTTTAGTTTTGTGATTTCTCTAAAATCTGCTCTGCTTAAGTGCAGAAAACAGAGGGTGAAATGTGATTGAGTACTTCTGTAACTCACATTCTTTATTTCCTACCACAAAACTGGGCAAAAGATCACTCCACAAATGTGAGTTAATTGCCTTAGTGGTTCTAGAAGGAGAAAAAATCTTAAAATAAAGTTGTTGTTTTTTACCATCTTACTGCTCATTTGTGGGAATTACTCTTATGAACATTTGGCCTCAAGAATATTTAGTACTTTTATAGTTTTCTTTATTTAAAGATCTCCAAGTATTTTACAAACCCACCTATGCAAGGCAGGTACTCCTGTTTTATGGCTGGGATTGCTAATGCATAGAGAGGTTAAGTGATTTTCCCAAAATCGTACAGCAACTCAAGAAAAGAACAAAGATCTTCTGAGTCCTCTGCTTTGACCATTAGACTATGCTTCCTCTCTAAAGTATTGAACACATGTGCTAGGTGTAGTACACAACAGGCTGGCAAGTCATCTAATAGCAAAAGTACAGGAGTAGAATCTTGGGCTACAGAGCCACAGTCTCAGTTATTTAAGAAATAGGCCCCAGTCCTGCAATTAAGTCCATGCAAGTGGACCCCTGTCCCTATGAGGAGCTCTGTTGATTGCAGTATGACCCACAGGGGTCTGTAACTTGCTGGTTTGAAGTCTAAATCTGCCTTTAATAATGTTTGTTAATAAATAGCCCAGACTAAGGTTTATTAAAGTGTGCAAGTTCAACAGGGATTCATAGTGCTAAGAAAACTGCAGAGAGAAATCCTACATAGAATGTTACTCTAGACATATTTCCGTTGTTGATGGCAATGGCAGAAAATAGTCCTGCAACTGATGCTTGTTTTCTTCTTATGTTTCAGAAAATGGTTTCTAGAGAAGTTAAAACCAGAAGGTATTTCCCTCTGAATTATTGCTCTGACTGTGATTTGTTGTTCAGCAATTACATATGGCTGGGGAAGAATGCAACCTAACAACAATGTGAAATGAATCCCTTTCCTCTCTAGGCTTTTAAGACTCTGTGCTTGACTGGGTCCTTTTCCGTCTCTGGGACTGCCTCACTTCTCACCAGTCTCCATGTATCCCTTCATGTTCCGCCCTTAGCCTCTCCCTCTCCTTCATCTGTACCTTAGCAGTGGGTATCATCTGCTGCGATGGCTTCAGCAGCCATCTTTGTGTCTATCACTCCCAAATCTACCTCTCTCATTCTCTTCAGACTCACATCTGCCTTGGTACTGAGGCCATCTCTTCCTAATTTCTCTGCAGTTATCAGTTCAACATGGCAACATAAACCTTGGTGTCACCCTGACTGCCTCTTTCCTTTCCCCGCTCACATCCAGACTATTACTGAATCCTGTCACTTCTTCTTTTCCAACCTATCCAAAATCCATCCATCCCTTGTATGCTACTTCCTGATCTCCTGCTTTTTACTGATCTTCCTGTCATCCATCTTGGTCCCTCCAATACCAACAAATTCCCCTTCCTGACCTGATATTCTGAGTATAGTGCCCCTCTTTGTTGGTTTCCCTTTCTGCGTTAGCTTTTTCATCCTTGCTTTCAAGGCTTCTTGTAGCTCTGTTCCCACCACTCCTGTTGATCCCTGTGCCCTCTGTTGTTGTCTGCCTACTCACCTCATTCCCAGTCCTGGAAAGTCCTCCCGGACCCTGCACACCACGAATCTCCCTCTCCAAATCTGCCTTTTCCCCACAGCCTCCAACTCTCTCCTTCCTTTTACACAAGTTTATAAAACCACATAAACAAAAATGAGAGCAAACATGATGCATATTGGATCAGCCAGGCAACCCCTCCACCTTATTATTCCTTGTGTTTCCCCACTGTCCCTTCCTTGGTATCTTCCCCCCACTCTCTGGTCTTGTGATCAATTTTAGGTGTAAGTTCTTCAGAGCTGGCACCATCATGCCTTTATTTCCTACCTCTCGGGCACCACTGCTGTTCTGCACAGATGTTAACTATTAACTCTGGGCCATTGGTGTCCATTCCGACAGGAATTTCACAAAGCCAGTTAATGGGCATTCCTAGTGGAGATGCTTTGGGATGTGCCAAGGGAGTGGAAGGGCAGCTGGGTGGGAACAGGCAAAGCTAATTGTTTGCTTTAAAGGTGGCCCTAGACTGAATATTCCCAGGCAGGCAGCAGGGTTTATACATACTGCGTCTCTTTCACTAAGGTGATCTCTTCACACTCTAGAGCTGCAGGGCAGCTTTCTGCCTTCAGCATCTATGTGAGCTCCTTTTGACAGTTTCTGTGTTGGTCCCACAGTGTGATGACTTGAGTTCATTCCTGTTGTCCAGAGAACTCATTTATGGAAAGAGGGAGGACGCAAGTGAATTACTAATTGCATAAATGTGTGTGTAACCCAACCCTGTGTGGGGCTTTGATGCTGCAGTGGCTGGTCCATGTATGAATCTGCTGCTGCCTCCAAGCTAATGGACCTGGTCCTTTAGTTCACGCTCCTCCACTTTTTAAGTTGGAGAGGTCCTAGGTTCCATCCCCACACGTGACTCAGCCAAGGGCCTCATTACATGAGTATTCAACTCAGCCCTGCTCTCTATTCCAGGAGCTTCCTTTCTGCTGCTTAGTGCTGTCACAAGCATGTACAATGGGAAAGAGACTGAGCACAAGAGACAGGCGATGTAAATTTGTTGTCACGTTAGTATCAGATGAATAGAATCGTTATCCTAGGCTGTTATGTAGCATCTCATCCAGGCATTGCAAAACACTTTAAAACCATGTATTAAGCCCCTTGTAAAGAATCTGTGGAAACGTCACAAATAGAACCCAGGAATCCTGATCACCAGTCTCCTGAAATACTCATGTGACACACCACTCCCTGCCTAATCCCGGGAATGCTCCCTCCCCCTTGTTCGTGTGAATGGAGTCTGGGGGACCTGCGACAGGGGCACAAAAGAATATTTGTTTGGGATTTCCCCTCCCCTTGTTCTTCACAGATTGCCTCTTGTCCGTTGTGCTATGAGATGCTGAGATGATGGAATCCCTCTTTTCTTGCTTAGGTCTCTACAAGCTGTTAGCGGGGTTTGAAGACAAGTCTGCTTATGCTCTCTGCACCTTTGCATTCAGCACTGGAAACCCAGAGGACCCGGTGAAGCTGTTCAAAGGCCAGACTTGTGTAGGTATTCAGATCACTGTGCAAAAGAAGACCATGCAGATAGTGTAGGCTTGGGGGAGGAGGGGTTGTAACATGAATCCATTAATAGCATTCCACTAAGACAAAAGTTTTCTAACGCAGGTGGCTCATCTTGACCACCTACAGCTGCATTTGTCACCTACATAAATGGCCTGATTTTCCAGGGTTGTTGAGTACCTGCAAATCCCATAGACTTCAGTGGGTTCTGTGGATGCTCAGCGCTTCTGAAGATCAGGCTACATTGTGATGCCCAGAGGCACCTGAGTTTGAACATGTTGGTCTGAAATATCCTCCAAGTTCTCCCGTCTTCTCTCCTGGGCATGGTGGCTGTTCCCCCCTCCAAGCCTCTTAATGCTAGAAGCAGAATGTGCCATCTGCACCATTTCAGTGAGCTGGTAGCAGTGTTCCAAGTCCCATTACCTATCTGTACATATTTAATGCTTTTCTCAGACGTCTTTCCAGGCCTTATCTTTCTTGTTTGGATTTGTGGTTGCTCTTTTCTGAACTCCCTCTAAAATGGCGACATCTTGCTGGGACTGAGAAACACAGACGTGAACACAGCTGACCTGTCTTCTCCCATCATCCATCCCGTGTTTTCTCCAGTCAGCCTGAAACCTGCTTCTATCCCTGTTCGTTAGTTTATCCTTCAGATAGTAAGGCCTTCTTATTGGGGGCTGAGCCCTGAAACCTCAACGCCTTGGGATGTGTGCATTGAGCAGACCCACCAGGGGAAGGTGGAGAGCAGTTCAGGAGGCCTCTCTGCCTCCGGCATGGATATAAGAAGAGGGGGCACTACTAAATCAAGCACTCTAGTTGTTTACTGTGGCCTTGTCTTGGGGAAATGCTAACCATCTTGTAACTCGTTAACTAAGTTAAACCTGAAACCTGGTGGTTTCACTAAGCAGAGCTCGGTCTAAAATGTAACTGGTTAATTTTTTAGCATGTGAGGATCTGGAATATAAATGTGGCGGAGCAGTGCTGAGAAAGAAACCTTTTATTTCTTCTTCCTCCTTGAATTGCCAGGGTCACATTGTTGAGCCCAGGGGCCCCAGAGACTTTGGCTGGGATCCTTGCTTCCAGCCGGATGGTTACAACCAGACGTAAGTGGCTCTTTGCCTTTAATTTCTTACTTAAGAAAATCAAGAAACCAAAAGTTCTGTTAATGCATAAAGAGGACCCCAGCTACAGTGAGCTCTGCCAGAGAGAAGTTGAGAGCGGCTCAGAGCAAAATCCTAGATCTGAACAGCTCTGCCCATGGGGGACCTGTGGATCAGAACCTCGCAGCTCAGACCGTTTCAGGCCTGTAGGGCAGTAGCCCAAAAGATCTGAGTGTGTTGCAGTGTGTTTCTAGTGACCTCTTTCCCATCCTAGGACTCCTCGCAGATTTCGGAGAGGTGCAGGGACTGTTGTTGTTTCTAGTAGCTATTGCTAGCTGGTGGATTTTTGTTGACTCTGACTCCTAAGAGCGCTGCATCAGCTGGCCTAGAGTTGTGTAGTTAAATAAATGGACAGAAGTGGCTTTGCATTGGAGCAAATGACTGCACAAGTCCAATGGAGACCCAGGCCCACTGTCTGACTCTCTTTAGGTAACCGAGCTACACTCAGTTCCTTGCCCATTGACTAAGATGATAGGGCTTTGTGAGTTAAACCTGGCAATAGAACCTGCTTGAGTCACAGGTAGAAATTACGTTATGAAAGGTTGGTGAGGAAGTAAAGCCCAGCATTAATGAGGGGCCCTAATCTGCATGTACAACACAGGCCAGGAGAACCGCTTCTCCAAACTAATATCATAACTTCATAATGAGCATATCTAGTCTGTCACCAAAGGCACTTTTAAAGCCTGGCATTATGATAGCCGAGGAAAGGAGTGGGCTCAGCTTCTCAATAGGCAGCTGGAAATCAGGTGGATATGATTACCAAGTAAACCATGGTTTAGACTCTGAGTTGGGATTGTGGCTATTCCTGTTTTCTCTCACTTCCCAGGTATGCAGAGCTACCCAAGGCAGTGAAGAACTCCATCTCTCATCGTTACAGAGCACTAAAAGAGCTCTCCAGCTACTTCAGTCAGCAAAACAACCCCGCAGAGGCTACCTCCAGTCCCAGTTAGGCTTCTGGTGTCTTTGGGTACATCCACACTGCAATAAAACTCCATGACACCAAACCTCAGAGCCTGGCTCAATTGACTGAGGCTTGTGGGGCTTGGCTGCGGGGCTGAAACTCCCAGTGCAGATGTTTGGGCTTAGGCTGGAGGCTGGTTCTGAGATCTCTGCCCCATATTGATTTTCAGAGCGATGAGGGTGTTTGATTGCAATGAAGATGTACCTCCTGGGACACCATACTTTACAGAGAGTTGTATGTGAAATGTGGGGTCCATTTATGATTTTCTGTACAGTCTATGTAGATTAAAGCTGCTGAGTTTAAAACCAGTATGGTTTTCTCTCCCCTTTTGTTGCTTCTGAGCAGTCTGCAAAAGCCAGTGGGCCTACACTGATTTTTAGTGGCTGAAGCGCATTGGGTACAGAGTTTGTTAGTGCTATCGCACAGCTTGTCCCAGGACGGCGGTGTTTATGGCAGCTCACCCTACTTCTGTTCTCCCCTATGCTGTTGCCCTATCAACAGGATTTTGGTAGGTGATGGGAAGGTCAGTCAGTCAGTTGTTGCACAAGATCAGTGGGGAAATGACATCGCTTTCTCTTTCTCCCTCTGTGTGTGTAATCCTGGTGGCTAAAATGCCTATAATCAAAGTATCTGATAGCTTGCCTAACTACATGAAAACGCGATGCAAAGGTCACTACCACATCCAGATTACATTTACAGCAGTAGTTTGCTGTATACTGTTGGAAGAACGAGACAAATACATTCAAGTAATTATTTGTTCTTCCTGCTTTAATACATGGATTGTTTGTAGCTTCTGCAGTAGCTACTGTACCGTCACATTTCTTGTGCTCCTGTGATTTCCTGCTGGTGTTCTGGGGACTATTTCCCTCTTACAAAAGTGTTGATAGGATATTGTCGTCATCCCCTCCTCCCCTCAACAGTGCGACATCATGGTTGTCATCTCTTCTGTACTGAGCCTAGTAAACTTGAAGGGCAGTACTAAAAAAAAAAGAATGTGTAGAAGAATATGATATTTTAGTTCAGTGCTATGAATGCGCCAGCCAGTATCACTCCCAGTTGTTCTAGTCTAGCTGTACAGAACCTTGTGAGAGCTGCTAATGTAAAGACTGGAGCCATGGTTTCATTCAGTCTTGTCTCCAGTTTATACTATTAGTACAGCTAAGGCAATTCCATGTGACACCTTCTCTGTGGTGCTTTGCTCAGCTTTCCTGTCCCTGACTTTGTTGTGGAGAGACACTAATACTTTGTTGTGGAGAGACATGATACTTTGTTGCTTGGGCCACCAACTCCCCTGCACTTAGTTTTGCAAGCAAATGCCAGCCTTGCAGCTGAAGTACACACTTGTGGACTTGACTATCAGTGCCAAGGGTAGAACCAGGGAGGTCTGATGGTATGCTCATTTCACAAATAAAGATCCTTTGTGTTGGTCACATAAACATGAGTGTTGTTTTCCTGCAGTTCATTAGCGTGAACCACAGTTTTCTCAGTTTTTTCTCCTAATCCCTTATAAATTTGGTCATATTAAATTTGATGTAGTAGGATTTCTGCCAACACAAATTTGTTCTTAGGCAAAATCTTTTCACTACCATCATCATCATCTACTCTACAGTTCCTTTAATTAGATGGAGTTTATCCATGCAAGCTGTTTGAGTTCCACCTCAGATGTGATCATTCCTACTTCCATATTCTCATTTCCATTAGTCACTCTGCCACTACCCCTAATCTCCTCATTACCCTTATCAAAAACTGCAGTGAAGTATTCATCTAGCTGTTGCCTACTTTATCTTTAATCTTCACCCCATTATTAATGCTTAGCAGTCCCACTTCTTCTTTCCTTGATTTTTTTTATATGGTTAAGAACCTTTTACTATTGGTTTTAATTTCCTTTGCAAGTCCAAGTCTGCTTAGCTTCTGGCAGTTCTCATTTTTTCCTTACACTTTCTGACCTCCCAGAGGTAGCTTTCCCTGCTGATCCATCCTGTCTTCCATTTCTTGTAAGCTTTCTGTATTCTCTTAACCTGTTTGAGATGCTTATTCATCCGGTTTGGTCTGCAGCCCTTCCCTATGAATTTTTTCCACTTCCTTGGGATGCAGGTTTCAAACTTTCTGGAAACTTTGCCTTAAAGTAATTCCAAGCCTCCTTCACGTTCAGATCCATGAGTTCTTCAGTCCAGTCCACTTCCCTAACTACTTCCTTTAATTTTTTTTAAGTTTGCCCTTTTGAATTCAAGGACCTTAGTTATAGACCTATTTTTGTTTATTCTTCCATTTTGTTTAAATTGAATTAGCTCATGATCACTCAAACTAAGGTTGTCTTCTACAACCAGTACTAAATCTAAGATGGCCTCATCTCTGGTTCGTTGGGTGACTGTTTGATAAAGAAATCTGTCAGCTATCACATCTAGGGATATCTGGGCCCTACCATTAGTAGTACTTGTCCACCAATCTATATCTGGGAATTTGAAATCTCCCATAATCACATATTTCCCAGTGTGGTACGGTGTTTATCAGTGTAGGCTGCGTGCATGTGTTCCTGTGTAGGTGCTGTCTTAGCTTTGCAGATAGCCGAGACAGCTCTCACGATTGAATGAATCGACACTACCATGGATTAGCTGAGCAACAAAGGCATCCGAGCCAGCTTTATTGCGTGCGGCACAATGAGAAGTGACCTATAGAGTATCTCTGGGTCAGCTTCTATGTGTGGCATTACAATGGCCACAGCCCAACCGCGGGACTTTCCGTTATCCCCTAGACTGGACGACGTTGTTCCCTCTGACACCCTCTTTTAGACATTGTTACAGACAGTTTCATTCTGCCCCCATCGATGTAGGTAATTGCCACCCTCTTGACGTAGGGTAATATCACCCTTTTCTGTTAATTGGCTGATTTCGGCAAAACAACTCCATTCATCACCTTTTAGTCATTTCTGTTCATCATTAAGGAGCTAGTTCTCTTCGGTATCTTGGTGCCTTCTGCATCTGCTACATAATTTGCATTTTAGTAATATTTTGACAGTGTGTAAACTTGCAGTATCAGCACTTTCCTGTGCCAATGTCAGTTAACTTGGGTTTTTCTGCTTATGCTCCTGTTCACTTGGCTTTTTCCACTTAGGCCTTAGCCTGTTTTACAGGCCTTATGCTCATTTCTTACTACACCCAGTAGTATTTATTTCATTACAAATATAAAAGAGGTCCTTATCCGTATGCATATCAGATCTTGGGGGCATGTATGATACCCCAAGCACTATGTCAGTCAAGACTCTTGTTAGATTTCTTCCCCAAAGTGATTTTGACCCAAACAGATTCCGTTTTATCCAATTCCATCACTTCTACATTGCTACTCCTCCACCTTTACTTTTGTCTTTCCTGAACATCGCATAATCTTCAATATTTGAACAGTACATACCCTTCAGTACCTTTACTGTAGTCATGATTACTCGTCTGCCATCTTTCTGTTATCCCTATAAAATCTGCATCAGTAGTTCTAGTTCTTTCATTTTGTCACCCAGGCTTCTTGCATTAGTGTACAGACATCTTAGGTATTTTTGCTTGGTTTTGCTCAGGTTCCTCGCCTGATTAGTAACAGTCATTCTACTGCCAGTATGACCTACCTGACTGTTAATGGTTGGTATTGACTCTATCTTTCTTCTTGATGTCTATTCTCTTCCCCTTTGTTCCTTTCTCCATTGCAGTATTCTCTGGGGTACAGCAAGGATAGAGGGCAGTAGGAAAGTTCTCCTATTTGAGTCCAGGGATAGGGGGGTGGGTGCAAGCCCACCCACCACCAAAGGCTCCCCCCACAGCCTAGGGGTAGAGCAACTGGACCCGGGTCCAACTGATTACGGGGGACAACAAATGAAAAAAACAGGAAAGGGCATGGGGGTCACATGATCAAATGTAGGAAACCAGAAGGCAACACCGAGCAGAGAACCCCGGACAGCGCCCACTGCTCCTCGAAGGTCGCCAGGGAGCTGGTGGAAAGGACAGCAGGAGAGGATAGAGGGGGAGGAAGAGGGGCCCCAGCCGCGGGAGGCGCTGCCTTCTGGGCGGGGCCTAAGCCTTTTTTTTTTTTTTTTTACCTCCCTGGTTTTTTCTCCCAGCCGAGGGCGCACGCCCCGGATCGGGGGGGGGGGGGGAGGGAGGAGCCGTGGCGGCGGCAGAGTCCCTGGTGTCCCTCCCTGAGTTGTCCACCACCGGTGCCCAGGGACAGACACCCGGCATCTCAATGGGGGCAGCAGGACCAGCTGTTATAGGCAGGGACAGGGCCTCAAGGTGAGAGGGGGGCAGGAGCATCTAGGGAGGGGGTCCTGGCCCCAGGCACACCCGCCATCTTGGGGGGGGGATAGGGACAGGTTTGGCAAGGGGGGAGCTGAATACGGGGAGGGAGAGGAAGGAGGAGGGGGAGGGGAGAGGGGGAGGGGCAGGGAGGGAAGGGGAAGAAGGGGAGGGGGGTGACCACTCCTCCCCGCTAGGCAGGAAGCAGGAGATGAGGGCACCAGCACAAAGAGGTACGGGGGACAAACTGGGTAGGGGCGGTGCACTCACCAGCCTGGGATGAGAGAGCGTGGCTCCTCCGGCTGCACAGGGAACGGGGCAGGGCTAAAGCAACATGGGGAGGTGCAGTGTATGGGGGGAGTCAACAAAAAAAGGGGGGGATCAATTAGGGGGGTGCCATGGAAGCTGCCAGGGCCAGAGTGTGGGGGCCAGATCAGGGGGAAGCAGCAGTGGGCAGGGGAAGGGAGTGGTGAGGGCCACAGCAGGGCTGCAGGCCGAGCAGCAAACTGCTAGGGCTGGGCGGGGCAGGGCACAAACCAAGGCTGGGGCTGGGCAAAGAAACAAAACTAAGGGATGAGAGGACAAACTGCAGGGGGGGGCAGCAACAGGGGAAGACAAGGGGAAGGGCAGGGGTGCCCCCTAAGTGGGGGCAGGAGAAGAAGCAAATAGCAGCAGGGAAGGGGGGGGGGAAGAGGTGCTCACAGCAGCAACAGGACCCTGGAAGCAGCAGGGGTGGTGGCAGTGGCGGTGGTGTGGCCACTCACTCACCCCTTCCCCCCTGGGAGAGGGGGGCAGCTAGCAGGGCCCCCAAGAGCCAGGAGTACCAGCAACAAGAGGAGCACAAGCAGCAAGAAGAGTAGGAAAGTTCTCCTATTTGAATCCGGGGGTAGGTGGGTGGGTGCGAGCCCACCCACCGCTAAAGGCTCCCACCCCAGCCACGGGACAGAGCCACTGGACCCGGGTCCAACTGATTACGGGGGACAACAAATGAAAAAAACAGGAAAGGGTGTGGGGGTCACAGGGTCAAACGTAGGAAACCAGAAGGGGACACCGAGCAGAGAAACCCGGACAGCGCCCACTGCTCCTCGAAGGTGTCCAGGGAGCCAGCGGACGCCGCCCAGAGGAACTCTGCCTGGAGACGTGAATTGACGAGGGAATAGAAATAGACCCCACAGTCGCAGACAGCCCCCCCTGCCAACCTCCTCTCCCTGGTCCTGTAGATGGCTAGTTTGGCCAGGGCTAAGAGGAGGTTGACGAGGAGGTCCCGCGACTTCGTGGGGCCACGGATGGGGTGTGAATAGATGAACAAGTGAGGGGAAAAGTGCAGCCAGAACCTCAGCAAGAGGTTCTGGAGGAGCCGGAAGAGGGGCTGCAGCCTGGCGCACTCCAGATATACGTGCGCCAGGGTCTCCCTCACGCCGCAGAAGGGGCAGGTGTCGGGGTGGGAGGTGAACCGCGCCAGGTACGCGCCCGTGCTCACGGCTCCGTGAAGGAGCCGCCAACTGATGTCCCCAGCAGGCCGTGGGGTCAAGGTGGAATACAGGCTGGCCCACCGGGGGTCCTCGCCCTCCGAGGGTGGTAGTAGGTCCCGCCACTTTGTGTCCGCGCGGGACATGAGGGCGAGGAAATGAAGGGTGTGGAGCACGAGCGCGTACAGATGGTTCCTCGGCGCGGTCGGGAAGGGGACCAGCTCCAGATCAAGCAGCCGGCTTGGGGCGTGAGGATGGGGGGCCCGAGGGGGTTCGCGGAGCCGAGGCCCGATGATAAGCACCGGAGGGCTGGGACTGGGGGGGGGCGGGGAGCACCCTCTTGCAAGACCCGCCCGAGGTACATCAAAGCAGTAGGGAGTAAGGCTGCCTTCACCTCCTGGAGTATGCGCCGGGGGATTTGGAGGGTGGGAACCCCCATGTGCCGAGCCAGCGCATGAGGGTCCATCCAGTCCCCCCGGGCATAGTCCAGGAGGTCTCCGACCCTGGTGACTCCTGCCAGGACCATCCACCGTCGCACCGAGGGGGTCTCCGCCACCTGCACACCCAGCTGGGGGTTGTGTAGCAGGGGCTCCGCGAGGAGATCCTCCCCCTTGGTGACCGCAAGAGGCCTGGAGGCCGAGACGAGCCTCCAGGTCCGGAGGAGGTCCTGGTAGAAGACCGGCAGCTCGGAGAGGTCTCGCGGAAGACCTCTCGGGTGGAGAAAAAAGAGCTGCCGGTCGTATCGGAGCCCTCGGAAGCGGCGGAGGAAGACGTGCGCCAAGTGGCTCCACGCCGGACTACCTGCACCATAAAGGAGTCTCTGCAGGGCCTGGAGGCGGAAGGTGTGGACCTGACTGCGGATGCAGCACAGGCCCTGCCCGCCCTCCTCCAGAGGGAGACTCAGAATCCCTGCAGAGACCCAGTGCAGTCCTGGCCAAAAGAACTCCAGAACTGTCTTCTGGAGGTAGGCCAGGAAACTCGGGGTCGGGACCAGGGTGTTGAGCCGGTGCCAGAGCATGGACAGGATGAGCTGGTTGATCACCAGTGCCCTCCCCCGGAGGGAGAGGCACCGGAGCAGTCCCGTCCATCTCCGCAGCCGCTCGGACACCCTGCCCTCCAAATCTTGCCAGTTCTCTGCCGGGGAGGGATGGGTGGCAGAGAAGTAAACGCCCAGATAGAGCAGTGGACCCGCACTCCACTGGATGGCTTGAAGCGCGGGTGGGAGGGAGCTCGCCTGCCACCCGGCCCCTACCGTCAGGCCAGAGCTCTTGGCCCAGTTGACCCGGGCGGAGGAGGCTGCCGAGTAGACGGCCAGGCAGTCCTCCAGCCGCACCAGGTCGCCCGGGTCCTGGACCACGAGGAGCATGTCATCGGCGTACACCGACAAGACCAGCTTCAGCTCCGGCTCACAGAGCACCAACCCCGTCAACCTCCGGCGGAGGAGACGGAGGAAGGGCTCCATGGCCAGAGCGTACAGCTGGCCGGACAGCGGACAGCCCTGATGTACTCCTCGCCCGAAGCTGACCGGTTCGGTCAGGGTCCAGTTGAGCTTGACCAGGCACTCTGCGGAAGCGTACAGCAGCCGGAGAAAACCCACGAAACGGGGTCCAAAGCCGAACGCCTGCAGGGTGCCCAGGAGATACCCGTGGTCCATCCTGTCGAACGCCTTCTCCTGGTCCAGGGACAGGAGGGCGAACGACAGGCCATCCCTACACCCGAGTTCCAAGAGGTCCCGGACCAGATACAAGTTGTTAAAGATGCTACGGCCCGGGACTGTGTAGGTCTGGTCGGGATGGACCACGTCCTGCAGCACAGACCCTAACCGCAGTGAGACGGCCTTGGCCACAATTTTATAGTCCGTGCTAAGGAGCGAGACGAGACGCCAGATCCGAAGGTCGCGGAGGTCCCCCTTTTTTGGTAGCAGGGCGAGCACAGCCCGCCTGCAGGACAGGGGGAGAGCTCCGCTGGCCTCAGACTCGGCCCAGACGGTGACAAGGTCCGGGCCGAAGACGTCCCAAAACACGCGGTAGAACTCCACGGTCAGCCCGTCCATGCCCGGGGATTTATTGGTGGGCATGAGGCCGAGGGCTTCCAAGAACTCGGCCAGAGTGAGAGGTAGCTCCAGCCGGCCTTGGTCGCCCGCGCTGACCGTGGGAACTTCGTTCCAGAGCACCCTGCAGGCGGCGACGTCGGTCGGATCCGGGGAGAAAAGGTCAGCGTAGAAGGCCCTGGCCCTTCCACACATCTCCACCGGATCCGTGAGAGGGGTGCCGTCAGCAGCCAGAGGCAGATGACATGCTTCCGGGCCCCCCTCCTTTTCTCCAGGGCGTGGAAGAAGCGGGAGCCGCGATCCATCTCCCGAAGTGTTGCGTCTTAGTCAACCTGGAGTCCCCAGTCTGCCCCCGGCTTCAGTTAATCCACCAGGGGCATCATTCGTTTTGGGTTCCTGCGGGCTGAACAAAGCACAGCGACCAATATGATTGCAAGCCAAGTCGTTTATTTCAGGGCAAAAGCCATCTTATATAATACTTCATGCACTGCTCACATCCTCTTCTTGCAGTTACTGATTGGTTAAAAGTTACAAGCATACACACAGCACAAGCACAAGCTGATTCTCATGGATAGGTCTTCGAGGGCCCGGAGCTCCTCCCGCTTCTCCCGTAACGCTCCGCAGAGGGACGGATCCTTGGGGCTGGTGGCTAGATGCCTCTCCAGCGCTAAAACCTCCCGCTCCAACTGCTCTATCCCCGCATCCCGCCGCCGGCTGGCCCCCCGAGTGTAGTCACGGCAGAAGAGCCTAGTGCGCACCTTCCCCACATCCCACCAGCGCCGCGCCGAGGGAAAGGCGCCTCTCTGCCCCCGCCAGGCCAACCAGAACTCCCGGAAGGACGCCACGAAGCCCACATCCTCCAGCAGGCTGTTGTTAAAATGCCAGTAGGCCGGCCCCGGCCTCTCTGCAGTGAGAGAGGCCGTCACGGTCACCATGTGGTGATCCGAGAACGGGGCCGGCCGGACGCTGGAGGAGTGGGCCCGCGCAAGATGGTGACGAGAGATATAGATGCGGTCCAACCGGGAGTGGCGCGACCCATCTTCCCCCACCCGGACATAGGTGAAGGTGACGGCGTCATCCGGGTGGTGGTCACGCCAGACGTCCACCAGGGAGTGATGGTCGATAATTCCCTGGAGGACGTCCGCGGCGGCCTGACACTACTCGGTCCCCGTGCGGTCCCGCTCCTCGAGGGTGGTGTTGAAATCCCCGCCCAGGACCAGGCATTCGTGAGGATCTAAAGTGCCGAGAAAGGCAGCCGCCTGCTGGAAGAAACGCACCCGCTCTGGACCCGCGGTTGGGGCGTAGATGTTGACGAGGCTCAGTGCCAGCCCCTTCACGCGGACCTGAAGATGCAGCAGGCGGCCCGGCATGACCTTGGTGACCCCCAGCACCTCGGGCTGCAGGACAGGGGAGAACAGGGTGGCCACTCCGCCCGCATGGGCGGAGAGATGACTAAGGTGCACCCCGTCTCCCCACTCCAGCCGCCAGCTGGCCTTGGCAGCTGGGTCCGTATGGGTCTCCTGCAGGAACGCTATAGAGTACCCCCCCTCCTGAAGGAGACCCGTCCTGCAGCCCCTTGTATTTAAGGTGACGATGGTGACAGGCATTACGAGGAGGGCTGGGGGGGATCCTCACGGGCAGGGGCACTGACGACCTTCGTCGGGCTCCGCAGCAGTCCATGGCCGGTGCCGTAGGCCATGAGGGCGTCACGGAAGCTGCGGGCCCGCTGGTAGGCCGCGGCATCCTGCCGCCCGGTCCCCTTCCCCTCCTTCATGGTGGCCCTCACGGCCCGGAGGATGCGGTGGAAGTCCCCCCAGCGCTGCAGAGCAAGCCTCACTCGGTTCCGGGCACCACGTGTGTCCCGGAGAAAGACACGGATTTCTTCGCGCAGCGCCTCGGGGGGTTCGTCCTCTGGCTCGGCCTCCGCAGCTGTCTTGTGGACCACTGGGATGGGGGATAAGGGTGGTGGTGGTGGCGGCGGTGGGAAGACAGCAGCCCCGAGTGAGCTGGGAGTGCTAAACACAAAGGCCACCTCCTGGGAGCTCTTCATAGGGAAGGAGACAACACCAGGGGCGACAGATGAACAGGCAGTGGAAGGGAAAGAGGTAGGCACAGAGAGGGGGATGGGGGTCGAGGAAAGGTAGGGAATAGGAATTGGGTTAGGAGAAGGGTCAGGGCAAAGAACGGGAGAGGGTTCAGGGTTAGAATTGGGGATGGATCCCACAGCCACAGTGGCCAGGCAGGCAGGGTGCATAGGCTCTTGGTTGGGGCTGGGGACTAAGGAGGCGGGCATGGGGTGGGTGGTCTCCACGGGGGTGACCTGTGAGGTATCAGTGCCCATGGCTTCAGGCCCTTGTGAGGGGACAGCTGGGCAAGCATCGTTAGGGAGGATGGGAAGGGGCTGGTCCACAAGAAGGGTTGGGGCACCCAGTGGCTTTGGGCTCAGCCATTCGGCCTCGGCCAACTCTTCAGTGGCTGGGGCGGTGATGGTGGGTTCCCCTTCTCCCGTGTGGTGGGTGGAAGGGTCGAGGGGGGTCGTGGTGGTGGGAGCAGGGGTGGCAGCTGAGGATGGGGGGGAGGGGAGAGGCCACTCAAAATTGCCCTGCTCTAAGCCCTCCTCGCAGGGGGCTGGGTCGTCCTCCGGGCAGGCTGGGGTCAATCCCAGGGTGTCAATCTCCTCCATTAGGGAGGGGAGGTCTCCCCCCACTGCCCCGAGATCTTCCCCGGCACTGGCGGGGGGTCTGGATGGCAGTGGGGCTGGGCGGGTTCCGGACGGGGACTCCTCCAGGAGGGACTCCAGGAGGGCGATGGTACAGCCCACGTCTGCCGCCACGGCCTCCTTGGCCGGTGCACCCCGCTGGGCTCTAGCAGGGGGCGCGGCCGTAGGCCCAGCCTCAGCAGCCCCCCTCCTGGCTTTGTAGGGGCTTGCGCCCCCCTCGGCTGCAGGTGAGAGGGGGCGCTGGGCCGTGGCCTTACGCTTGCCGCTCCTACCCCGCACGAGCTCCCAGCCTCCTGAGGTGGAGGGCTGGGCAGCGGGGGCAGGGGCAGGGTCAGGGGGCAAGAGCACAGGGGTTGGGGCTTCGGAAAGAGGGGGTGGGACAGCAGGGGAGGGAGAAGCCTCCCCCTGGGGCATGCCCCCTCCGACACCCGACAGTGCCGGCCCCGGCTCCCTCCCCTCCGCAGGCCCCGCTGGACTGCTCTGGGCGTCAGCGGGGCCCATCAGCTCGCCCGGGCGGTCCAGGGGGGGCGCCCCTGGGGCCCGAGCGCAGGTGATTCTTGCTGACGGAGGGGGGTTGGCCACAGGGACCGGACGGCTGGGGGGGCCACCATCGCTGGTCTGACTGGTGACCCCTGGGTCTCGGGGGTCCCGGGCTTCCCTCCATGCCAGGCCAGGGGGCAGTCCCTCCGAACGTGCCCCGCCGCCTGGCAGAGGTAGCACCGGGCCTCCCCCATAGCATAATAGACCCGGTACTGGGCCCCTTGATGGGGCACCAGGAATGACCCCTCGAGCGCCTCCCCGCCACGCGCCACCGCCGGCAGTAGCTGCAGCTGCACCTGCCGGCAGAACGAGAGGACGTGGCGGAGGGCGGGGTCCTTGCAGCTGAGGGGAAGCGGGCTGATGGTGGAGAGGGGCTTCCCCAGGGTGGCGAGGAAAGGCAGAAGGGCGGCATTTGGGAGGAAGGGCGGGACGGAGGAAAAGACCACCCATACGCCCAGGTCCTCCAGGCCCGTCTCCACTGCCTCCTGGGCGGCGGCCTCCGACACCAGAAAGAAGACCACCTTGCCATACATTCAGGAGGCCGCCACCATGGCCGTGGACCCCACCACCCGCGCCATCGCCCGCACATAGGTTTCCACGTGGGGCGAGGCAGGCACCAGGAGGCACCGGACCCCATGCCTCCTGGTAAGGGTGGGGAAGGGGCCCTGGCCACCTGGGATGGTGCTGGAGGCGGCGGTCAGGGCAGGTGACTTGGCAGCGGCAGGCGGGGGGCCCGCGGCCACCTGGGCGTACGCTCTGGGGGCGCCGCCGCCCCCAGAGCTGGTGGAAGGGACAGCGGGAGAGGATAGAGGGGGAGGAGGAGGGGCCCTTGCCGCGGGAGGCGCTGCTTTCCGGGCTGGGCCTTTACCCTTTTTACTACCTCCCTGGTTTTTCCTCCCGGCCGAGAGTGCACCCCCCGGATCAGGGGGGGCAGGAGCCGTGGCGGCGGCAGAGTCCCTGGTGTCCCTCCCCGAGTTGTCCACCGCCGGCGCCTGGGGACAGACACCCAGCAGCTCAAGGGAGGTGGCAGGATCAGCTGTTATAGGCAGGGACAGGGCCTCAAGGTGAGAGGGAAGGGCAAGAGCATCTAGGAAGAGGGTCCCAGCCCCAGGCACACCCGCCATCTTGGGAGGGGGTAGGGATGGGTGTGTGGGGGGGGAGGGAGGGGGAGGGAGAGTGGAGAGGGAGAGGAAGGGAAGGGGAAGAAGGGAGGGGGGTGACCGCTCCTCCCCGCTAGGCTGGAAGCAGGAGAGGAGGGCACCAGCACAAGGGGGTACGGGGGGACAAGCTGGGTAGGGGCAGTGCACTCACCAGCCCAAGATATGATAGCGGCTCCTCCGGCTGCACAGGGGTGGGGCAGGGCTAAAGCAACATGGGGGGGTGCAGTGTGTGGGGGGAGTCAACAAAAAAAAGGGGGGAAGTGTTGGGAACAGATGCTGGCAAACCACATCGACTTGTCCAAACATCTCCCCTGTGGCTCACCTAATCCTTGTCCTGCTTACGTGCGGTATCACTCACCCAGCGGGCGGCCTTATCAGCATTCCTCCCCCCTTGTGAAGTAGCACAGAGCCCTCTCCTCTGACCATCAGGCACGTAGTAAACAAGACCGTAAATTATGTATCGCCTGAGTTCTATTGTATGCATGCTATATAATAAAGGACCCCGAGGAGCCTTGGGACGCTTCTTTGCCGCACTCCTCGGCTTCGCCTGGTCTGTCGTCGCAGGGAAGATCAATTGGGGGGGGGCCATGGAAGCTGCCAGGGCCAGAGTGTGGGGGTCAGATCAGGGGGAAGCAGCAGTGGGCACGGGAGGGGAGTGGTGGGGGCCCAGCAGCAAGATGCTAGGGCTGGGCAGGGCAGGGCACAAATCAAGGCAGGGGCTGGGCAAACAAAGAAACCAAAGGGATGAGGGGTAAAACTGCAGGGGGGGCAGGAACAGGGGAGGGGGTTAGCAAGCTAGGAGGGGCAGCAATAGGGGAAGAAAAGGGGAAGGGCAGGGGTGCCCCCTAAGTGGGGGCAAGAGAAGAAGCAAATGGCAGCAGGGAAGGGGTGCTCACAGCAGCAGCAGCAGACCCTGGAAGCAGCAGGGGTGGTGGCAGTGGCAGTGGGGTGGCCGCTCGCTCGCTCCCTCCCTCCCTCCCCCTGGGAGAGGGGGGGCAGCTAGCAGGGCCTCCAAGAGCCAGGAGCACCCCAGAAGCAGCAAGAGGAGCAGCAGCAAAGAAGGAAAGTTCTAGAAGGGCAGTATGTAAGTGCTAGAATGATCCAGGCCTTATACCCTATAGACTAGCCAGAGTCAATAGAAGGTAATTAGTGTCAGCTGACACCAATTAAGGCCCCACCCAGGTGCCTATTAAAACCCTCTACTCCTGAGAGACAGTGTGGAGTGGAAGGAGCAGGTGTGTGATGAGCAGAGGAGTGTGTGAAGTGGAGGAGAACAGGATGGAGTACAGCGGCGTGTGGGAGAGATGGAGTCCTGAGGAAGGTACTGGGCTCAAGAAGCCAGAAAGACAGAATGGGGAGAGTGGCCCAGGGGAAAAGCCTGCAGCTGCAAGGTGCAAGCAGCACATAGCTGTTACTCAGAGGGGCCCTGGACTGGGACCCGGAGGAATGGGTGGGCCCGGGTCCCTACCCCCCTCCCTGGGAAGATGGGGTTACTGGTGACATCCTGGCCCACTGCGAGAGGCAAAAGTGTGAGACCCGCTAGGGAGAAGACGGCCATTTGCCACACCTCTTATACTTGATCCAGGGAACTAGTACTGTGCTTTGTTGACAATAAACCTGGCCGAGTGCCTTCACCAAGGTGACCAACTTTTTGCACCCATATTCCCCTTTGTCCATTAAGATGACTAATTTGATACCAACTTTTTTTTGAAAAAAGCAGTTAGTGCTCATTGCCCAATTACTAGCTAAACACCAGGAGATTGGTGATGTTTGGTTGTGTGTTTTTTCTGTGTCTTGTCCCCAGTTCTGTGCCGATAGCTTGATAGCACTACCCAGTATGGATAAGTGCTGGAGGCTGAAATATTGTTGCCTTCGTAGCTCTGTTGAGGCTACTCAGTGGTTTTGTCCTTGGACCCGCAATGATATTAGTAGATTGCGCAGCATGTTAATTTAGCAGACTTCTATGTTATTCATAAAGGAAGACCACATGGTGCGGTGGTGAAGGCACTCAGCGGGGTTTGTTGTCAATGAAGCTTGGTACTGATTCCCTGGATTAATGTCTACAGTTATACTAACATATGTATGCTTTTTACAGTGGACTCAACCAGTCACTGGTGGGACTTTCTGTTGCCCCTATGGTGTGCAAAGAGCTAAGACTAAGTACCTTGACATTTATATGCTGAGGCAAACAGGTGGAATGCACAACTTACACACCACCTTACATATTTTATTACATCTATTATCTACCTCCCCTTGTTCCCCTAAAACTTCCCTATTCATTGTTTTGTCAAACCATCTTGTCTTGTACTAGATGGGGATGTATCTGTAGTAGGGGGGATATATTTACATAACTATCTAATGCTTGGTACACTAGCGACAACTTTGCCACATTCATGTACTAGACGGTAAACTTGTAAGCCTCTGTTTTACTACATAGCCTGACTTTGGTTCTCAGCCTCTGGTTCAGGCCTCAGATTTTGCACAAGGCCCAGGCTCTCCTTTCTACATCTTCTGGCCTAGCTTCTGCGGTGCTGTAACAGTTTATGGTGCTTGCAACTACTGCCAGAGAAGAAGTACAATTCCTGAACACAAAGACTTCATGACACTGGGTGGCGCTGGAACCTGTGTCTGCAATAACAAGATTAAGCCTGGGAGAGTGTCCGTGCACATAAATGGCATGTGTAATCCTTTCCTGGATTTGAGCTTGTGCTCCTGTTAAATGCCCACTCAGCACAGAAGCTCCATCATAGCACTGGGCAATCATGTAATTAATATCTGGCTTCAAACGGCTAATTCTTCAATAATCATTCTTGAAACAGTTTTGGCATTTAGATTTTCCATGTGAAAGCAGCCCAGAGCTCTTTTCTGAACAATTCCTTTTCAATGGTAGCATAAAAGGAAATACAGCTGTTCTTTTTTTGGTGCATCGTTTGTTTCATCAACAATGGCAGATAAATACTTGGATTGTCTCTTTAACCATTATCACTTAGGGCATGTCTACATAGAAAAAGTTGTGCCTAGGTTAGCTTAAATCCAGCCAGCCCAGGTAACGACAGCAGTGATGAGATCACAGCCAGGCTTCAGTGTAGGTCGTGCAAACCCGGTCTGGACTTTGAGTCCCTACTTGGCTTGCTAGGCCATTCTAAAGCCTGTGCTAGGCTGGAGTGCAGGTTGAGCTGTGTTGGCCAGCAGCACTTCGTCCCCTGCCAGCTCAGCACCTGCTGGCAGTTTGCAGCACAGCTTGGTCACACATCTGTGCTTTGGCTAGAGGTCATGCCGGTTGTGGACCAGAAGGGTCTGTCCCCATTCTCTTCCCAGGGAGAGGTGTAGATGCTTCCTGCTTCTCTGAGGGCAAATGGACCCCAAGAGCCATGGAGCTGCTTGTAGCCCCCCACCCTCCTTTAGCCTGTAGAGGGGCATTTAGCAGTTTTTGCCAGTAAGAGAGCAGAGCGCATAAGAAAATGGTAAACAGGCATGACCTTTTGGAGGTGTCTGAAAAATGTAGTAAAGCTGCCTAAGAAACCTTGACCACAAGATGTTTTAGATGCCTGACTATGATAGGCGCCCTGGTAGCAGGTGGGGGAGATTTGTCCGAACAGTTAGCTATGGAAGTGGCAGAGACACAGGATGTGGTCAGGGTATGTCTTCCTCTGCCCTTTCCCATCACCCACTTGCAATAAGGACAGTTGCTGCTCCTGCAAGCACGAGAAGCGAGCCCGTAAATATGAGGGCGGTGTGGAGCGAGGCCGCCTGGAGTCTGAAGACCGACCTCCTCCCGTGCAGGACGGTGCAGAGCAGGCGGCCCCTCAGGGCCGAGTCCCGGCTGGCCAGCTGCGACCCGCTGGGGGAGCTGCAGGGAGCGCTCCCAGCGCAGTCCAATGGCGCGGGCTGCGCCCCCCGGACACCCGGACTCCCTGCGGAGCCTGGGAGCCGAGAGCGGGAGCCGAGAGCGGCCGGCGGCCGCGCCCGGGGCCCCCGCTGGGGGCGCAGGAAGGTTTCCCTCAGGGAGCCTCCAGGAGGGGAGGAACTGAGCAAAGCGCCGGCTCCTCAGCCAGCGAGCCCGGGGCGGGGTCTGGCGGGTCGCTGCAGGAGCCCCCGGCAGGGCGGAAGGGCAGGCCCCGGCTCTCGGGCCGGGCTGCCCCGAAAGGCCACGGTAACAAGGCCCCCGGGCCCCCTCCCTCTCCCTCTCCTGCCCCACCCCCACAGGCCCTGGGGCCATGGCCAGTGGTTAGGAGGTTTGTCACTCCAGTGCCCTCCCTGTTCCGATTGGTGGAGGCAGAGAGAGGCGGGGCGCGGCGGCCGAGGGAGGGAGGGCGGGATCGGGCGGGGGCGTGGTTTGGGCAGAAGGAACTAACTGAAGGCCGGAGGGGCGCCGCGGGCCGACGCGTTACCCCGTAGCCAGCGGAGACCTCGGGCCGGCTGCCGGGCGCCCTTGCGGGAGCGGCGGCCGGTAAGCGGGAGCTGCGCGCGGGGCTGGGGCACGTGCAGCGAGCAGGCCGCGGTGCCGAACGGGGGGAACCTGCTTCCCCCCCCGCGTCCTGCCTCAATGGCGCCGCCGCCTCTAGGGGCCGTTGGCGAGGGAGGCGCGCGCCGTGTGTGGCCGTTAGGCAGGGGGCGGGGCGGCGCTGGGGGCGGGGAGCTCCCTGCCCTGGGGGGAGGGGTGACCGAGCCTGTCCGCCCCGGGGGCGGGGCCGCGGCCGTGCTCGACACGCCCCGATGGTCACGCCTGGGTCCAGGCTTTAAAGCGCGCCGGAGCCGGGTCCGCGGCCGCGCAGAGCCGCCCGCCCGCCCCGCCCCGCCGGCGCAGGCAGGTAACCCCGGGCCGGGCCGGGCCGCGCCGCGCCGCGTGTCGGTAGCGGGCGACTCGCTGCCGCGGCCGGCCCCCGGTTCTGGTCCAGCGCAGCGTCCTCCGGCCGCCGCGGGCGTGCGGGGCTGAGCCCCGCCAGGGAGGGGGTGCGGGGCAGGGCCTCACGCTCTGCCGCGCAGGCCAGGCCAGGCGGCGGGGTCGCGTCGTCAGAGCACGGCGCTGCCCAGCGTCGGCGTCGCCGATTGCTCCTGGGTGCCACCTCCTGGGTGCCACCTCCCGGGTGCCGCTGGGCGGGAGCGGCGGGGTGACGGGGGAGGCCTAGGGCAGAGCAGGGGGCGCCTGACAGGTGGTGCCCCCTTGGTGGCAGCGACGGGGGCTCCCCCTTAAGCAGGCCCATCAAACCCTACCCTAATGAGGCCCACCTACCCGCCTCTGGGCCCCCCCCACGAGTGTCACACGCAGACCCCCACCCCACTGAGCCCCAACCACTGAGCCCCACCAAGCCCCATTCCCCCAGCACTCAGACCCACTGTCAAGCCCCATTTGCCCACACCCAGCTCCCTGTTGCTGGACCTGCCTGTAGAGTCCCATTGTCCCTGCACCCAGAACCCCCCCCCCCGACCCCTAAAGAGACCCTGTGCACCCAGATCCTCCACTGAGCCACCCACACCCAGTTTCCCCCACACAGAACCCTCTCACTTCACACCTGGATCCCCCTACAGTAAGCCTCTCCATGCTTGCATCCAGCTGAGCTGGCCTGTCCCTGCCTGGTGTGCCAGGGTGTTTCTGGGGCAGATGTGGCCCTTGTGCTGTGTCAGAGTCAGGTGAAGCCTCACCACCAAGTCCCTGTCCTGATCTCCCACCTCCATGCAGTCAGTGGCCTGTGCTCCCCACTGCTATGCTGTAGCCTCTACATTTATTTATTGACCGATTAAAATTTGTAGAATTTAAAAATTTTTGGTGCAGAGTTCCTCAGGCGTATGTATTGTGCTATAAATTTTTAATTCTACATTTTTTGTTTCTATCTTTTTATTTATACATAAGTTTATTCTGTGGGAATGACTAGTTGCAGTCAACTTTGCTAATTTTAGTGAAGTTCTGTAACTTCTTGTTTTAGCGGCACTTCTCTCCATTCACCAGAGTTGACACATGCCTCAGTAACTGGGCTTTAAGCCCTACGCTTCCAGCAACAAGGCCATGCCCCTGAGCAATCCACACTCAAGCTGCTTAAAGTGCCTGGGAGAAGCTCATATTGGGAACCATTGCCAAATTTGCAAGGATTTTAAGCCTCACACAAAGAAGGATCGGGAGGCCAGGCTGAAACTCCTCCTTATGGAAGTGCACTGAGATCTCCATCTGAGCCAGGCTGGTTAGACTTGGCACCCAGTTCCTTGATGTCACCAAGTAAGGAGAGTTCCTTGTACCGTACTTGAGTCCCAGCACCAATCCCCAGTGCCTAGAAAAAGGCGTAAGAAGCAGCCTGCCGAAAGGGGGAAATCCCCGGCACTGAAGATTGCTGGGCATGAGAGTAGAGAGCAATTTAAGCCAAAGCACTCCTGCACCTTGGTACCGCAGGAGTCAGTATGGCTGACTCTGGCACCTGTGTAAGCACTGTTGAGTCTGGTCCTGGAAGACCCTTCTACATCTACAGCACAATGTGCTACCATTACCATCTTGATACTGACTACACCGGGAGCATTTGCCGCTGCCGGAAACCTTCTCTAGCTGGCAGTACAGGAGTCGATGGTGGTGGTGCTGGCAGACAAGAGGGAACTCGCTAAATCCTTTTTTGGTTACCAGGCCCTTTGGTACCCTCAAAAGGGACACTGGCTATGCTTGCCACAGTGCAGATATCGCCACAACAGCACCAGTCTCCAGCGCCAGTGTGTAGCCTGATCTGTAGATTTTTAATTTTATAGATTACTTAGGAATTCCCAGTTATCACTTTGAGGGTTGACGGGTTCTTGTCCCAAAATCAAGCCCAGTATTCAAATTATTATTATATAGTTGGGAACCCTAATGTGCACTGCTGCAACACTCGCACTATAGGAACTGTTCTGTATTTACGAATAATGTATTAATACGTTCAGCACAGTCACAAACACCCCAACTCAGTAAGGTAGATAGAGATACTGCAGAAAGTACATCTGCACATCCATATACACAATCCCTGACAGAACAACCTGAAATGTTAGCCATCATCTTCCTCATCACCATCACCTCCCCTGTGACCATCACTCTGGCACCTTCCACGGGCTACATCTTTCTTCTACTGTCCATAGGCTGGGATGCCACTTTTGTAATACATTACACTGACAACAGTGTCTGATGCATATTCAGTAGGGAATTCTTCCCTCTTCCTTATTTGTGTTTCCTCATCTTACTAGTGTTAGTGTCCTTCTGTAGGTTGGTATATCAGTGATCTCAACTTATTGTCATGTACATCAGTTTGTTGTCATGGACATCTTGTGGTTAGGTATCTGCATATGTAATTCATGTAGCTGTTGTTAAGAACATCAATTCGTAGCCATGACACACTTGTGGTTGGAGTCATGTGTCTGTGGTCGTAAATTCCCCTTAAGCTCTATTTTCAGCTCCTCTATACTTGGGTTTTTCCGTTGGGCCGTTTGGCACAGATAAAGTTCATAGGCCTCAAGCCTTAGGCTAAAACTGCTGAAGCAAATGTCTTATAGGATACAGGCCTGTAGGTTTGTTGCATTACTGCTGAATATAAGAAAGGCAAGCTAGTCATATGGGCTACAGGTGGGAGCAGCACCACCGTGGTCACTGAACAGAGACGTGGTATCTTCTGAGTAAAAAATCAGGTCTTACTCCTGTCTGAGGCCACTGTCCCCTCTCTTCCAGGAATTTCCACCTATCTGTGGTCCCGGCCACAGGATTACCATTGAGTGGTTGTCCAGGAGCTTGCTGGAGACCTACACTGGTCCATGAGCCCTTTTGGAACTCGGGGGGTTTTTCCCGTACCCAGGTCTTATTCCAGAAGCTCCTGTTTAGTGTCCTCAGGAAGAAGGATGGCATCCTCTTATCAGGAAGCACCGGCTCTGGACTCTGGTACCGAGCCCAGTACTGAACTGCAAGAGCCAGCTCAATGGGATCCTGCTGATGCAGAAAGAGAGGAAGAGCTTCTGCAGCTAGTGCTGGCCGCCTCCTTCCCTGACGAGGCAATCTAAAGTGGGGGCATAGCGACTTCTCCGGATGACTATAAGGCTCTACAAGAATTGTTGAAGAGGGTGGCCTTAAATCTGAGCATACAGGTGAAGGGAGAGAGAGTCCTTTCATAGCCTAGTTCAGCAGTTCTCAGCTGGGGGTCCAAGGCCCCCTGGGGGACTGAGATGGTTCCAGGTGGTCCTCAAGACCATGGGTGGAATTGGGGGTATGTTGCCCCCCTAAACTGCAGCGCTGTAAGCGGAATGTGGCAGTCCTGGGGCAAGTCCACACCATCCCCACCTTCCCTCCTCCTTCCCCATTCAAGGCCCCACCCCCTGGCCAGATCAGAGGCCGGGAGCTGGACTATGTGGGGTGGCTGGTACTATGGAGTGGTCCTTGTTGGTGCTCTCCTGTCTCCTTCCTGCTTTTGCCCAGGGTTGCAGTTGTGCCTCCGCTCCCAGCCCCCTTTGACTGCTTGCACAGCCAGGAAGAGCCGCCCTGGTGGGAGACCTGACTCCAGACTGGCAGAGCCCTTGAGGAGCAGCAATCGCAAAGTGGGGCCATCCCCTGGCACACAACTCCTAGCTACCCCTTCCCTGCATGCTGAGTTACTCCCCTGCCCACACACAGCCCCAGCTCTCACCTCCCTGCACCCTGAGCTGAGTCCCCCGTTTGAGTTATAATTTTTTATTGCGACCCCCTCCCCCATCCCAGACAGGCTGTGTGGGCTGCTGAGGTGAGTCGGGGTGGAGGTAGGGCTCCCTTCCCACACTTGGCCTTGTGGAGCTGGCCTAAGCCCCACTGGACTCTTCACGCCTCCCCCCCCCCATCGAAGTCAAATTACGCCTATTCCTGAGCCCCTCCCCCCAGCTGAAGCCCTGGGCACCCCAACCTCCTGCTATGCCCAGGAGCTTTTGAAGCATGTTGAGGGGGCCTCAGAAAGAAAAAGGTTGAGAATCCCTGGCCTAGTTGACATTTTAGCTTCTGTGTGCCCTTCAGAAATAACCCTGCCTCTGAATGAGACCATTATGAACCTGGTTAAGACCTTTTGGCAGACCCCTGCATCCTTTCCCCCCAAGTCAAAAAAGACTGAATGAAAATACTTTGATTCCACCTAGGATTGAGTTTCTTTACACCCTTCCCCCCCCCACGCGGATACCTTGGGTGGAGAACAGGTCTGTTTTTTCAGATGACATGTCTGCCCAATTCCTCAAAGGCCTAGAAAGTGTATACCCTCAAGTCAGAGAGCCTTTGCCCCCCCCGGAACCAGAAATTGATCTTATCCAAGCTTATGGGACCAACATTTGAATCTTTGGCAACTTGGTCCTTATTATACCTCTCCTGGAAAGTGGTTTTCTTAGTGGCCATCACTTCATCCAGCAGGGTCTTGGAACTCTGTGCCCTTGCATCAAAGTGTCCACAGACAGCCTTCTTTAAAGATAAGCTGTATTTACGTCCTCGCCCCAGTTTCTTCCCGAAAGGGGTTTTGCAATTTCATAGTAATCAGGCAATCTACCGACCTGTCTTCTGCCTGAAGCCTCATGCAAATAGGCATGCAAACCATGTCTTCACTCGTTGGATGTAAGACAATCCCAAGCTTTCTACATAAAAAGAACTAAACCATTCCAAAGGTCCACCCAGCTGTTCATAGCTGTAGCTGACAGGATGAAGGGTCTCCCAATCTCTTCACAGACAATTTCATCCTGGATCACTTCATGTATATCAGCGGTTCTCAACCTGTGGGTCGCGACCCCGGCGGGGGTCGAACGACCAAAACACAGGGGTCGCCTAAAGCCATCGGAAAATACATATTTCCGATGGCTTTAGCCGCTGAGAAGTCGCGCTACCATCTGTAGCAGCGCTATTCAGCTGGAACGCACACCGTTATGGATGCGCGTTCCAAACTGAATGCCTGCGCGCATGCGCAGACGTGATTGCATCATCCGTCCGGGGCCTAAGGGGCGGGGGAAGCGGGGGGAACGCTCCACAGTCCATAGCAGCGCATTACGTGTGTCTGGCGCTTGCTGACGTCATCAGTGGGCGGACGCAGCAAGCGCCGGAGGACAGAAGCCTAGGAGGCGGAGAGCCAAGAGAGCCTGCGAGACAGCCTGCTGGTGTAAAAAAGGTTAATAATGTAAAAACAGTACACACACCATGCACACAATACTGTGTAAGTGTAAAGTGCTTTGTGTGTAATCATTATACAATGAGAATACATAATGCATATCAGGTATTTACATTCCGAATCATAACTGTAGCAAAATTACAGTTTTGAAGTAGCCACCAAAATTATTTTTTGGTTTGGGGTCACCGCAATATGAGGAACTGTATTGCGGGGTCACGGCATTAGAAAGGTTGAGAACCACTGATGTATATGCACTTGTTACAAGCAGGCAGGTCTCTCTCTGCCAGTAGGGGGTGTCTGAGATAAGAAGAGGGAGAGAGAAGCTGCTCCTGCAGAAGCAAGCAACCTGTCAGGAGGAAGTTGTGGTAGCGATAAAGGGAGCAGAGCTTGCCTGAACCCATGAAGGGTGGGGGAGGTCCTTGCCGCTGAGTTCAGCAGAGTTCCAGGAAAGTGCAGTGGGGTGTTAGGTGGGGAGATCTTTGCAGCTGAGCCCTGCAAGGTCTTCCCCACCCAGCCAGCTTGTGGCATCAAAGGGACAGAGCGCAAGATCAGCCCCTCCAACTGTTCTGCAAAATAGCATGTTTTTAAAAAAGCTAGTTAAACACAAAGGCCTTGTCCAAACACACAAGGTGTAGTTCTTTAGCAATACCAGTATATTTAAAGCAGTACAGCGCCTCCTCTCCCCCCTCATGTGGCTGTAATTATTTTGTTATTCTAATTCTTATATAAGAAAGGGAAGAAGCTGTACCAATATAAGGAAGGTATATGCTGGTATATCTGTAGGCATATTAGGAGATAACTATATTGGTAAGAAATCACACCACCAACTGAGTTAGGTATACAAGTACAAAGTCTGTGTGGCTCAGGTTTAAGGTCAGGTCTGCACTAGAAAGCATTTACAGATACTGGCAAATCCTCCTAAAATGCTTTTGCCACTATAGCACCTACTAATTTCCGAAGTGAGATAAGCTGTCTCAAACCAAATGACAAATTAGCCATGATGTTCAATGAAATAATTTACAAACCTTAAAATCATTCCAACACAAAAACCGAAAAGCACAGATTCAATCCTCCTAAATTCAATTAAAGCTTTTTAATAAAGCCTGTAAAACAATATACAGCAATGAAATGACAAAAGAACATAAGAATGGCTATGCTGGGTTGAACCAATAGTCCATCTAGCTCAGTATCCTGTCCTCCCACCGTGACCAATGCCAGGTGCTTCAAAGAGAATGAATAGAACAGGTAATCATCAAGTGACTCATCCCGTCAGCCATTCCCAGCCTCTGGTAGGAATAAGGTAGGAATAAATTGATCCGTTAGGCCATAAAGAACATTAACTTCACAATTAATTTTTTTATTTCTTTCACTGACCAGGCAAATGGAGCAACTGCCCTTATACCTGAAATGTGTTTTGTCTCCACAACGAGGCTTTGGCCACTATAGCTATGCTATCACAGCCTATGAGTGGGGAGACAGTGTATACCAACGTAAGTTTTTCTGTCAGTGTGGCTACCCCACCTCCTCAAATGACATTAGCACACCATCAGAAACACTATGCCGTTGGCATACCTGCATATCCCCTGGGAGGATGTTTCTGGCACATCTGTGTTGGCTGGGTGTGTGATCTTTTCCTCACTCCTCGCCAATATAGCTATGCTAGCAAAACTGCAGTGTAGACAAAGCCATCATCGCTACACATCAAATATTTGGCTCATCTTGTGAAACCCTGTACTTGGTGGCTTTTCTCTGGCTGTAATGTGATAACTTTTGAATACTGCATCTGATTAATTTGACAATTTCAGGGAACGATCTAGGCCTTGGTAGATTTTACTGAAAATGCAAAAAGTAGAAGATGGAATAGAGAGGACATGTGGAACCACTGGCATCTGCTTAGCAGGCCCATAACTTAAAAAAACCCTCAAATTGTGTATACATCAAAGAATCAGTTGACAGCAGCCATTAACCACTTCTAGCATAACACCCCAGTTAGCATGCCCCAGTAGAGTTTAAAATATTGACACCCTGAGTGACTTATCACCCAGACAAAAGAAAAGAATGATGGGGCAGAATTGGGAGGCAGGAGGGGCACACAGAGCCCTGAATGTGTTAGGGAGAATGGGGGACCCTGGTATGGGGAATGGAGGCACACAGATCCCCTAGCATGTGGAAGAGGGTGGAAAGAGGGGGCACACTGGGCCCCTGATATGATGGAAAGGTTGGGGGGAATTGAGGGAGTCCCTGAAATTGAGTGGGATGGGAGAGTGGCGTAGAGGGAGCTTGGGGAAGGGAATGGAGGGATGTGTGTGCAATGGAGTCTACATTTGAGCCAATGAGGCAAAAGGCTTCTGAGCGTAGCTTGGAGATGGCCACTTAGTTCTCAGATCATTGAATCATAGAAATGTAGGGCTGGGAAAGACCTCAATGTTATCTAGTCCATCCCCCATGCTGAGGCAGGACCAAATAAACCTAGAACATCCCTGATGGGGGTTGTGCAACCTGTTCTTAAAAACCTCCAGAGATGGGGATTCCACAATCTGTGCAGGTAACTGTTCTGATTCCAGATTTTTTAGCCTTTCCTCAGGTTTTCTGAATCTCTCTCTTTTTTGCTCTCCTCTGGCCCCTCTCCAGTTTGCCTTAAAGTGTGGCACGGAAAACTGGACACTTTAAGAAAGTGTCAATAAATTAAAAAATATCAAATGTAACACTGTAAAAATGAGAATAAAAATTACAGAACAATAGCTAATAAGGTAAATCTTTAATCCACATGAACAAGAAAAGGATGGTCTCTCTCTGTCAGTATATCGCCCTTCCACATTACTCCACTGCATACTTTGAAAAGGGAAAGCTGGCAAGTCACAAAGGCCCTCCTTATATTGTCATTGCTTATTACTGAAAAAAGGGAAGTAACTCAGGGCTCTTCACTGAGTGGGGAGAAAAAGAGACGTTCCTTACTCCAGCATGTTCCTGCTGTAATAAGCAGACCAAGTTGTAACAATCCATCCCATAAAACCTACATTAAAGAATTTGCTTTAAGCTGAAAGATTCCTGCTGAGGACTCTGGCAGAATATTTTTTGCAGTGTGACTGGTTGAAAATGGAGAAGAACTATAAAGAAGCTGCCTCATTTTATGATCAATTTTTGCTGAAAAAGGGGAAGTTAGGTGAGGGCTGTTCTGTGAGTGACGTGAGAAGTTCTTTCCTCCAGCTTCAGACCCAGAGCAATAAGTTTTGCTTTTAGCTAAAAGCTTCTTGTGAAAGCCTCTGAAGAAATAAATCCTTTGGTGCAATTGGTTGAACACCAACTGTATTCAAAATGCAGTGCGTCCCTTGTTTAAAAGGTGTTTCATGAGTTACAGAAGTATTTTACCCTAGTAGAATCTTTCTGTTCTCCAGTCTCTAAAAGCCTCCACCAAGAAATACCATCAACTCAAGCGACTCGTGTCTGGTAAACTAGAGGAGTGTGGGATCAGAAGTCAACGGACCAAAATTGGTTAGGATTTATGTACGTACTCAGTAGCTGACAAACTCTGGGAGACTGGCAATTGTTATCAAAGTGTGTTTGAGCTTGTTTTGTTGGGCTAAACATGCAAAGCCATCTGCTAATATTCTGGTTTGAAAAATCAGAGGGTTCAACAATTTAGTTTGATAGTTATTACTGTTTTTTAAATCTTTTTACAGATGCTTTGCTTCTGTCTTTTTCTTTTGTGTATTTTAAGATTTGCAGTTTCTGTAACTGGTGAGAACTTTGAACCTTCAATATAAAGGAATTTTTAAGCAAAATGCAAAAGTGATCAAATAAAGTGTTTTTAAATTGTTACAGGTGCAGTTGCGAAAGGAAACTTCTGCTCAGATTACATCATGAATAATGTAGCCCATAGGACTAGCCTGCTTGCTTACATATATATCTTTTCTTATTAATTTAATTGCTTGTTTTATTATAATAGATTTATAGATTTTTATTAGAGTATTTTGGCTATAACACAAGAAACCTACAGGCCACATGCTGCATGATGAGCTGAGACAAGTTAGCATACATATGTTTGGGGACCTTTAGCCTAGATCAGCGGTGATGAGCTAAAGCATCAAGAATATATATATGTATGAAATCTTTACTCTAGATAAGTCAGGATGTGTTAAGATACCTGGGCTACCATGGTTAGACTGTTAGACTTAACAGACTTAGACTGTTAGACTAACTGTTTGTTAGACTAGACTAGACTGACTAGACTGTTAGTTTAGACTAACTAGACTGTTAGTCTAACAGACTTAGACTGTTAGACTTAACAGGTACACCACAAGAACTTGGTTAGGCCTGAAATAAGCAGTGAAAATGAGCTAATGGTCTGGAAAGGACGTGGATATGTAAATAATACGCATGAACCTGCCAGCCTGTAGAATAAGTGTACCCTGGTATTTTGTGGGTGAGGAAGTTAAGTTTGGACATGGAAGGAGGAGGGCATGTAGTGCCCAGGCTACAAGAGGGGCCACCCACCATATTAAGTTTTAGTCTAATACTTAGTATTATCTTAGGCCTGGTCCACGCTTACCTTCCGGATTCGGCAGCAGTTGACGGGAGATATGCAAGTGATGTAAATCACTTGCGTATATTCCGTCGACTTCACTGTGTCTGTTCCGCGCGCCATCCACACTGCACTGCACTGAAGGGAACAGTGGTTCCTGTCGATGCAGTGCTGTGCCACTTACCCGGGTGGTTTTCCTGCATCGATTTCTGGATTGACTGAGCGCGTCTACACAGACTGCTCAGTCAATCCAGAGACATCAATCTTTGCTGCCGTCAGCGTGGACCCAGCCTAAGTCCTCGTGTTAGTCTTAGTTTTATTCTCACTCTTAGTTTGAGTCTTGGTCTTACTTGGAATCTTATTCCTGGAGCTATCTACAGAGTTATAAGTTGGATCTTATAGTCTTTCTATAACTCTTAGTTCACTAGCATCTCCTAAGCTCTCCCACTCGAGAATTGAGGAACCTGGACATCAGCATACAGAGGAGAGGCTGGTCCTTTGTCTCTTATGACCAGGTTATCAAGGAAGAGTGTGAGTATGTTAATCTAAAAAGCTTTATAGTATCTAATACCGCATGTATCTTTATAGTAGCTAATACCACATAATAATAATAGTAGCTAATACCACATGTATCTTTATAGTAGCTAATACCACATAATCAAAAGGATAATAGTTGGAATTACAAAGGCAATAGTATTGTTTGATTATTCTCCTTTTGATTATTATTCTATTTTATCACAGAAGTCTTCAAGACTATATTTTGGATCTTAGTGTTAGTGTCCTTGTCATACATCCCCAGGGTCCTTGCAAAACTGTATGTAGCTTGATTCTGGGGCAAGAACCTTCTTATCTTCTGATCAGCTTAACTGGTGAGCCTATAACTCCATTCTGTAAAGAGTAATGTTAAGCACCTAAAATCAGGCAACAGAAACTCTTTTTAAACTAAATGCCAGCTTAACTCAGGGCTGCTACTACATTGACTGTAAACTGAGTTTCAAACCATTGGAAAGGGCTGTTGCAGCCCCCAGGTTTTTTGTGATTGGAAAAACAAAACAAAGTGTTGGTGATTGTTTTTCTGTATGTGAAACAGCACAGATCTAGTGGTTCGGATTAGACCTCTGGGATGGGCTAAATTGCTTCAGTGGCCATGAAATGTTGGTGTACAAGATCTGTCATAGACTAAAATGCCTCTGTATTTTACTACCTTTGGGTGTTGCAGATGGCTCATGGATACAAAAATGGTTCCAAAGAACTTTAGCTGGCTGCTGCTTTTTAAAAGAAGGAAATATATAGGAGTAAAATTCCACAACAGCTAAAATTTCTGCAAGTCAGCAAGTTTAACCCCTTGTGTGTGACATTTTCATGGTTGATGTAAATGTGCAGTTTTAAATAAGGAAAAGGAGGAAGTGGATGGGAGAGATTTTTGATCTTTAACCAATCTGGGCATTCAGCCAAAAATGTGCCAAGAGTGTCTCTTTCTAAACATCTTAAGTCAGAGAACAGGAACAGTTTTAAGTTGTAAATTCTTAGCTTTATTAACATCGGAAAGATTCAGATGTCATTTTCGTAGCATCTAATCAAATAAGATTTGAAAATCCCAAATTTGGAATGAGGAATTTTTGCAAAATTTTAAAGTTTGCAAAAACCTTAAAATACAACCAGTATCTTTTTGTTTTTGTTTCTCCAGCTGTAGGATTGCAAGTAAGAGTCAGCACGCGAGACAGAGCTGCATTTTCTGTCTTTGCTGTTCTTTCCTCTCCTCTTTTCTGTGCGTTTGTCTTGTTCTGTTTTCAAGGAAATGAGATCAATTTTCAAAAATAGAAACAACTCCAACCCATTTCAATTAACCCCCCCTCCAAGGAATGGTTTTACCATCCTTAGCACCATCTAAAACAGGGCTTGACAAACCCCCGGCGCCAGGTTGTCGTGGTGCCTAGAACTTTAATTCTGGCACCTAGTATTTCTTCGGGGGGGAGTGGCTGCTGTGCTCTGGCCAGGGCGCCCCACCGCTGGGCCCAGATTGTCTGACTCCTTAATTTTTGGGCTGGTTCCTAGCTCCAAAGCAAATTTGTCAAGCCCTGATCTAAAAGATTGCTGGACAAGGTTTCTTCCTCTTCTAAAAAAGCTCTACAGCTAAAGGAAAATTGAAGAAAGGAGATAGTTGAAATGAAAGCCTTGCCTAATACTTTACATTTCAAATGGCTTAACTGTTTTTTCTTTTTCTGTATCATTAGGAAAAGGTTAAACATGTTTTTAATGCTGATTGTTGCCATAGCACTAAGCAGGCTGAGGTTTACTGGCCTGGTGGATTGAGGGGGAATACATGACATGTCTTGACTTTAGTTAGGCTTTTGACATAATGCCATATAACATTATCTGAGCAAATTAGGAAAATATGGTCTAGATGAAATTACTAAAAGGTGGATGCAAAAACTATTGAAAATCTGTACTGTGAGTAATTTTCAATGGTTCGCTGTCACACCCTCCCAGTCTATCTAGAGGTTTCCGCAGGAGTCAGTTGTGGGTCTGGTAGCATTAAGAAAAGCTTTCTAACTAGAAGGGTAGTTAAACTCAGGAATAATCTTCCATGGGAGGTTGTGGAATCCCCATCACTAGAGGCTTGTTAGAACAGGTTGGACAAATACCTGACAGGGATCATCTAGGACAGGGGTCCCCAACCACCGGTCC
>ML675708.1:434125-444371 GCA_007922155.1 Mesoclemmys tuberculata
CCCCCCGAGTTACTTTGACACCCCGGCCCTCCCCTCCCCCGTGCAGCCGGAGGAGCCACCGACATTCCACCTGGGCTGGTGAGTGCATTACCCCCTGCGCCCCTGCCTGGCTTGGCCCCCTGTCTTTTCCCCTCTGCTGGTGCCCTCCTCCCCTGCTTCCAGCCTAGCGGGGAGGAGCGGTCACCCCCCTTTCCCCTCCTTCCCCTTCTTACCCCACCCCTTCCCCTCCCTTTTCCACTCCCCTCCCCCCATACTCTCCCTCCCTTTCCTTTACGCCCCCCCCAACGAACCGTTCCCACCCCTTCCCAAGATGGCGAGTGTGCCTGGGACCGGGACCCCCCCCATAGACACTCCTGCCCCTCTCTCCCACCCTGAAGCCCTGTCCCTGCCCTCAACAACCGGTCCTGCTGCCCCCGCTGAGCCGCCGGGAGTCATTCCCCAGGTGCGGGCGGAGGACGACTCTGGTGGGGACGCCAGGGACTCTGCTGCTGCCACAGCTCCTGCCCCCCCTAATCTGGGGGGCGCTCCCTCGGTCGGGAGGAAAAATCAGGGGGGTAAAAAGAAGGGCAAAGGCCCCACCCGGAAGACGACACCTCCTGTGGCTGGGGCCCCTCCTCCTCTCCCTCTATCCTTTCCCGCTGTCCCTTCCACCAGCTCTGGGGGCGGCGGCGCCCCCAGGGCGTACGCCCAGGTGGCCGCAGGCCCCCCGCCTGCCGCTGCCAAGACACCTGCCCTGACCACCGCCTCCAGCACCATCCCAGGTGGCCGGGGCCCCTTCCCCACCCTCACCAGGAGGCATGGGGTCTGGTGCCTCCTGGTGCCTGCCTCGCCCCATGTGGAAACCTACGTGCGGGCGATGGCAGGGGTGGTGGGGCCCACGGCCGTGGTGGCGGCCTCCCGTATGTATGGCAAGGTGGTCTTCTTCCTTGCCTCGGAGGCCGCCGCCCAGGAGGCGGTGGAGACGGGCCTGGCGGTGGGGGGCATCCACGTCCCCGTGGAGCCCCTGGAGGAGGTGGGCGTACGGGTGGTTTTGTCCTCCGTTCCGCCCTTCCTCCCCAATGCCGCCCTTCTGCCTTTCCTTGCCTCCCTGGGGAAGCCCCTCTCCATCATCAGCCCGCTTACCCTCGGCTGCAAGGACCCCGCCCTCCGCCACGTCCTCTCGTTCCGCCGGCAGGTACAGCTCCAGCTGCTGCCGGCGGTGGTGCGTGGCGGAGAGGCGCTCGAGGGGTCGTTCCTGGTGCCCCATCAAGGGGCCCAGTACCGGGCCCATTATACCTCGGGGGAGGCCCGGTGCTACCTCTGCCGGGCGGCAGGGCACGTTCGGAGGGACTGCCCCCTGGCCCGGCAAGGAGGGAGGCCCGGGACCCCCGGGACCCAGGAGGGCGCCAGCCAGACCATCGGCGGCGCCCCCAGCAGCCGGCCGGTCCCTGTGGCCGCCCCCCTCTGCCGGCAGTTGTCACCCGTGCTCGGGCCCCGGGGGCGCCCCCCCCGGCTCGCCCGGGCGAGCTGACGAGCCCCACTGACGCCCGGAGCAGTCCAGCGGGGCCCGCGGAGGGGAGGGAGCCAGGGCCGGCAGGGTCGGGCACTGGAGGGGGCGTACCCCGGGGGGTGGCTTCTCCTTCCCTTGCTACCCCACCTCCGCTTCCCCACACCCTGACTCCTGTCCTCTTGCCCCCTGCCCCTGCCCCTGCCGCCCGACCCTCCACCTCGGAGGGCTGGGTGCTCGTGCAGGGTAGGCGCGGCAATTGCAAGGCCGGAGCCCAGCCCCCCCTCCTGCCCACAGCTGAGGGGAGTGAGAGCCCCCGCAAGGCCAAGTGGAGGGGGGCTCCTGGGGCCGGGCCTGCCGCGCCCCCTGCCGGAGCCCAGCGGGGGACACCGACCGAGGAAGTTTTTTCATCTGTTGTCCCCCGTATTCAGTTGGACCCGGTTCCAGTGGCTCTGCCCCTAGGCTGGGGGGGGAGCCTTTAGTGGTGGGTGGGCTCGCGCCCACCCACCCACCCCGGTTTCCAAATAGGAGCAACCTTGCATAGCCGTCTGGCCTGACCCTGTCACAAAAAAAAAAATATATATATATATATAGCTCTAACCATTACTCTAGATAAGTCAGGAGGCATCAAGATGAGGGGGGGACTTCAGTTTATGCTCTGAGTAAATTTCACAGGTTACACCACAAAACCCAGAGAATGGGCCACTAATAAAGGTGAGATGAGTGAACCATCTGGAAATAAGTGTACCCCAATAATTTGTGGTGATGAGGCCAAGTTTGGACTTAAAAGGAGAACCCGTATTATTCAGGGTGTAAAAGGGACAAACCACGTTAATTGGGAATTAGTGTTTGGCTCCTTATGCTAGTGTGGGTTCTTGAACTTGTGCTTTCTTCTAGGAGGAATAGGACTAGAGGAATATTTATCAATAAGATAGACACCTTTATTTTGTCGGGATCTTTTGTTGTTAGTTTATACTTAAGTAGTCTTAGTCTTAGCCTTATAGCTCTTAGCTCCCTATCACTGCCTAGTTTTCACCTCTCACTTAAGAGTGCAGGAGCCGGACTTCTCTCCACAGGTCATCAAGCTTAGTTCTTCATTGGTCTATCATTCTACGCTATCTCAATAAAAGTCTGTAAAACTCTACAGACTGGGTATAAACATTGCTGTCATGCACCCCGAGAGCCCTTGCAAAACTCTATGGAGCTCGATTCCAGGACTAGAACCTCATTGCCTTCTGATCAGATCGATTGGCTCTATGGGATTTAAGGCCAGAGGGAAGCATTGTGATCATTTAGTCTGATCTGCATATCAAAGGCAACAGAACCTCATCCACTCACTCCTGTAATAACCATAGCATTTGGCTGAGTTATTGAAGCCCTCAAATCATAATTTAAAGACTTAAGTTACAGAGAATCCACCATTTACTCTACTCTAGTTTAAACTAGAAGTGACCTATACCCCATGCTGCAGAGGAAGACAAAAAGCCCAGGGTCTCTGCCACTGTGACCTGGGGAAAAATTCTTTCCGACCCCAAATATGGCACTCAACTACACCCAGAGCATGTTGTCAAAACTTACCAGCCAGACACTGGGGAAAGTGTCCATCATAGGAACTCAGAATCCTCTCCATCGAGCGTCCCATCTGTGACCTCTGGAGATGTTTGCTACTACCTCGATTTGCTGCTACTTAGATGGAGCTACTGTAAAGTGTTACATTTCTGAAATAAACAGCAGGCTCTTACTCGGGACAAGGCAGTGTGCCACGGTTATTATGAATACAGAAAGTATTTGAAAAAGCAATTGCCTAAAACACACTTACACATTGTTCTGCAGGAGGGATATAATTACCAGCCTTTGTGTTGCCTGAGCTGAAATCACTGGCGAGGTGACTCAGACACGAGGATGGAGCCAGGCTCTGTTGGCTGCGACACGGTGCTCCTTGTGGTTTGCAGAACCAGGCCAAAGTCCAAGTTTTTTCTCCCTATTTTTATAATTATTTTTTTTTATTTGGGTCTATGGATTTTGTCATGTCAGATAGTCTCCTTGTTTGATGTAACTCAATTAGGTTTGATGTTGCAAGTATGACAGCTTTCCCATTATTCTTTTATTCTCTTTCACACTTTGTTTTGTTCCTGTCCTTGGGTGTTAACTCCCCTGTTTTCGGGGTTATCTTGATCTTCGGCCATCTGGGTTGCAAAAGTTCTTTAAACAAAAGCATCTTCTCTCCTTCCTGCGCTTGAAGGCTGAGAACCATTACTTCAGCGATTGCCTCCTCGCCAGCTTATTTTTACATACTTAAACTGCATTCACTCTTCATTATACTTACTAAAAATCATTACATTCTTATTCTTTTGCTTTAATACAATATTTTATACTTACTTACTAACATAATAAAATCCTAATCCCTATACCAATTTTATTAATACCTATTTTACTAAAATGGAATAAAATAAATCTTATTTGCCCTCTTATTGTTCCATGATTTACACATTAACCACATTCCTCATACGCACTGGGCACTCTACTTCACTTGTAAATTATCACAGTTAGATTTCAGGAAGTTTCTGAACATTCAGATGTAGATCTTCACAAACAGGGCCCCAATGTGTCGTAAATGTTAAATTGCAAAATGTTTAGGCAGGATGTTCCCACTCATATGTTCAAGCAGTCAATTATCATAGTCAGCCTGGGGTGGTGTGAACAAACAATGTGCTGGTGCATCCCTATCTATAATGCCTAGTTTTATTCTCTCTCAGGGTGAGGATTAACCCTTAAGCTTCAAATACGTATCCATGGTTGGGGCCTGCTCTAATTCAGGCCTACATCTCAGTGCTGGGGCCTACAGCATAACTGATTGGAAAACCATTCTCCGAGAGGAGTTATCAGTAGTTCTTCTTCGAGTGATTGCTCATATGCATTCCACTTAGGTGTGCACGCACCCTCATGCACGGCCCTCGGAGAACTTTTTCCCTAGCAGCCCCCTGGAGTGCCGCCCTCATGCGGCGGTTCATAGGGTGCTGCCGGCCCCTCCCCTCCCCAGTCCCTTCTTTCCGCCCGTGACGGCCAGTTGGGAACAGCGCTTGCTCTTCGCAAGCCTTTTCCTTTCATGTAAGTAGTCAGCTAGCAGTTCGCCCCGAACTTAGTTAGTTTCTAGTTAGTTAGGTACTTTAGTCAGAGTAGGAAAAAAAGCCTTCGGGCTCTGGGCGACCCAGCTATGCCGGGCTCACCGGGGTTTAAACCCTGTGCTGCCTGTGGGAAGGCTTTTCCCGACAGCGACCCCCATGACCGCTGCCTGAAGTGCTTGGGGGAGCAGCACCGTAAGGACCGGTGCCGCATATGTAAGGCCTTCAAAGCTCGCACCCAGAGGGAGAGGGAGTGAGGCTTAAGGCCATTTTAATGGAGTCCGCCTTGCGTCCAGCGTCCGAGTTGACGTGGACTCCCTCGGCACCGAGCGTCTCCTCAGTGCAGAGCGCACCGCCGGCACCGCAGGCGTCTCGGCACCGAATGTCTCCAGTGCCGAAGAAGAAGAAGCACCGTCGGCGCTTGGAACAGTCCCCCGCACTGCAGGAGCGGCCAGGGTTGAGCCCGGAGGTGCTTCGGCTCTCCGATGTGCCGCCTGCTCCGGCACCGGCACCGACCAGGGAACCTCCCCCGACTCCTGGGAGTGGGGGACCCCCTGTACAGGACCCTTCCACGCCGGAGGCGTTTGAAGCGGCTCAAGCCTTGCTGGCCCTGCCCACGCCTCTAGCCCTCTCTCGGCTGAGAGAGTCAAGGCCTGTGTCCCGGGGCAAACCTGCGTTGGGTGTCCCTGAAGGGTGGGCGCGCCCGGCACCGGAGGATCGGCCGCCCACGACTCGATGCCGGAGAGTTGAGCTCGACAGCTCCTCTCCCTCTTTGTCATCGGACGTGGCGTCGTGGCACCGCTCGAGGTCTCCCAGGCGGCACCGCTCATCGTCGGCGTCGAGTTCCAGCCCGGCACCGAGACGGCGTTCTCGGCACCGTTACCCAGTATCCGGGAAGAGGCGTTGCAAGTCGTCCCTCTCTCAGCACCGATCATTGTCTTCGTCAGCGTTGCCCCACTGTCAGCACTGCAGACGTCGTCGCTCTTCGGGATTGTCCGGCAGCGGGTCCCAGAGCGGCTCTTCCCAGCGTCGTCACTGGCATCGATCTCCTGGCTCGGGATCCCAGACCCGGCGCCAGGAGGAAGTACTTCCACCGGCACCGCAGCTGGCACCGGCGCTGCCCTCGGCACCGGTACCGCCCTCAGGTTGGCCCCAGGCCCCTTGGCTGTGGCATTTTGGGGTCCGTGGGTGGCCCAGATGGGGCAGGGAATAGTGGTGGCCCCTGCCTCGGTTTCCCAGTTAGCCCCTCAACAGGCACCTTCGGTGCAGGAGGGGCACCACTCCTCCTCCTCAGAGGAGGAGGACCCTGGGGAGGGCCCCTCTACTGGACCTTGCCACCTGTCCTCTTCATCGTCGCCGGACGAGGCAGCCGTCAGGGACCAGGGGGCCCCTCTTATTGATTTCAGGGCTCACCAGGAGCTCCTGAAACGGGTGGCCTCGAACCTTGGCCTGGAGGTCAAGCTTCTGGAGGAAGAGGTGGACCCCCCTCTTCGGGCGTGTGGGGACACAAGGACCATCCAGGGTAGCCCTCCCCGTCCATGAGAGGGTCCTGCGCCTGGCTAAGGCCGTTTGGCAGACCCCTTCCTCGGTCACCCCCACGTCTAAGGGCACCAAGAAGAAGTACTACGTGCCGGCCGAGGGGCACGAGTACTTGTAAACGCACCCTGCTCCAGGTACTCTGGTTGTGGACGCCGCCAACCAGAAGGATAGGCAAGGGGCTCAGAGCGCCTCCCCCAAGAACAAGGAGGGTAGGAGACTAGATCTTTTTGGCAGGAAGGTCTACTCCACGGGGGCGCTCCAATTCAGGGTGGCGAATCACCAGGCCCTCTTGGACAGGCACAATTTGAACTTTTGGGACTCGATGCGAAGGTTCGCAGAGTTCCTGCCCCAGGACCAGGCTGCGGATTTCGCCACGGTCCTGGAGAAAGGAGTGACTGTGGCCAGCGCAGCCCTTCAGACTGCCTCTGACGCTGCGGACATGGCCAGTAGGGTGATGGCCTCCGCCGTTGCCATGTGGTGAGCAGCATGGCTCAGTCCACTGACTTGTCCCAGGAGGTGCAGCACTCCATCCAGGACCTGCAGTTCGATGGAGCCGCCCTTTTCTCAGAGAGGACGGATGAGAAGCTGCACGCCCTGAAGGACTCAAGGGCAACGCTTCACTCCTTGGGTCTCTATACCCCTCAGATGGCAAGATTACAAACTCACCAGCAGCCGCCGCAGCAGCAGCAACCTAGGCCACCGCCTAGGCCTTTCCCCCCTGCAAGGGGTAGGGATAGGAATAGGGGTTCTGGACGGCGCGACCGCACCGCGTCGTCCACATCTTCCCAGAGAGGACCCTCTCAGGGCTCCAAAGGGAAGCGCAACTTTTGACGGTGCGCTCGAGGGTGGCACCGTCTCCCGTTCCCTGGATTCGCCCCCGCCTTTTCAGACTGCTGGGTCCTCGACACCATGTGCCGGGGTTATACCCTCCAGCTTGTGGCTTCCCCGCCCCTCATCCCCCCCATCCCTCTTCAGGGACCCCTCTCACGAGCAATTACTCCTTCAGGAGGTCCGCTCCCTCCTGCTCAAGGGGGCCATAGAAGCGGTTCCGCCGCTCGAGGTGAGGAAGGGGTTCTACTCAAGGTACTTCCTCGTTCCCAAAGCCAAGGGAGGCCTCAGGCCTATTCTGGACCTGCGCAGGCTAAACAGGTTCATAAAGAAACTGAAGTTTCGCATGGTGTCCCTAGCGTCCATCATTCCCATCCTGAATCCAGGGGATTGGTTTGCCACCCTCGACCTGAAGGATGCGTACTTCCACGTCTCCATTCTTCCCGCCCACAGGCGGTATCTAAGGTTTATGGTAGCTGGTGCCCACTACCAGTTTACGGCCTTGCCCTTTGGCCTGTCTTCCTCCCCCAGAGTGTTTACCAAGTGTATGGCGGTAGTGGTGGCCTTCCTGAGGCGCAGGGGGGTCCAGATATTCCCCTACCTGGACGACTGGTTGATAAGGGGCAAGACGAAGTCACAGGTGCACGAGGCAGTCTCCTTCGTCTAGGCCACTTGCCATGCTCTGGGGCTGCTCATCAACGAGCAGAAGTCAACGCTATCGCCGGTACAGCGCATAGAGTTCATAGGGGCATCCCTAGACTCGGTGCAGGCCAGAGCCTCCCTCCCATGCTCGAGGTTCGAGGCCATGGCAGTGATCATATCGCGGCTTCAGAGGTGCCCCACGACACCAGCCATGCGGTGCCTTCAGCTGTTGGGCCACATGGCCTCGTGCACCTATGTGGTGAGGTTGGCCCGCCTCAGGCTTAGTCCCCTCCAGGGTTGGTTGGCCACGGTGTATGTACCCAGCAGGCACTCTCTGGACAGAGTGGTTATGGTGCCCCCTGCGGTGTTGGGGTCACTGAACTGGTGGTTGGACCCCGGGACAGTGCTGGAAGGGGTTCCCTTCAGAGCCCTCACTCCCTCGGTGACTCTGATCACGGACGCTTCGGACCTCGGGTGGGGGGCCCATATCACCGGTGGTCTGACCACACAGGGATGCTGGTCCCAGGGAGAGACTGCCCTCCACATCAATGTCAAAGAACTGAGGGCAGTCAGGCTGGCATGCAGAGTGTTTTGCCATTCTTTATTGGGGAAAGTGGTGCAGGTGCTGACGGACAACACCGCAGCAATGTTCTACCTCAACAAGCAGGGTGGAGCGCGCTCCTCGGCTCTGTGCCAGGAGGCGCTTCGTCTTTGGGACTTGGCGGTGAGGTACGATTTCTGTTTAACGGCCTCTCACCTCCCGGGGGTCAGGAACGACGAGGCGGACCGCCTCAGCAGGTCGTTTCTACCCCAACACGACTGGTCGTTGCATCCGGAGGTAGCGGCCAGGATTTTCCACGAGTGGGGTGTTCCCCGACTGGACCTGTTTGCGTCGTCCTGGAACAGGAAGTGCCCGAGGTTTTGCTCGCTCCGGGGTCGCGAGCCGGGCGCCCTCTCCGAATCGTTCCTCATCGAATGGACGGGGACCCTCTTGTACGCGTTCCCCCCCATCCCGCTCCTACCCAGAGTCCTCTTGAAGATCAAGAGGGACAGAGCAGACATCATACTGATCGCCCCAGCGTGGCCGAGGCAGTACTGGTACAGCTTCCTACAGGACCTGTCCATCGCCCCGCCGATTGAGCTCCCGAGGAGGCCGGACCTGCTCTCCCAGGACCACGGTCGCCTGCTGCATCCCAGCCTGGACTCCCTGCACCTGACGGCCTGGAGGCTCTGGCTGACGGAGGAGGAGAGAACCTGCTTGGAGCAGATCCAGCGCGTGCTGCTGGGAAGCAGGAAACCCTCCACGCAGATCACCTACAGGGCCAAGTGGAGGAGGTTCACCGGCTGGGCGGAGTCGCGGGGCGTAACCCCCGGTACGTCCCCCATGCAGGCTGTCCTCGATTACCTGCTGCAGCTTAGGCTGCAGGGTCTAGCGCTAGCCTCCCTCAGGGTGCACCTAGCGGCCATCTCAGCTTTCCATCAGCCGATGGGGGGGGCGGTCTCTGTTCTCCCACCCCATGTTCTCCCACCTCTCAAGGGGGTTGAGAGGCTTTACCCGCAGGTCTGTGACCCGGTGCCTCCTTGGGATCTCAATCTGGTCCTCGCTAGACTGACGGGGCCCCCCTTTGAGCCCTTGGCCACCTGTCCCTTGCTGATCCTGTCCTGGAAGGTGGCCTTCCTTGTGGCCATTACCTCGGCTAGGAGGGTCTCTGAGCTAAGAGCTTTGACCTCGGAGCCCCCCTATACCTTGTTCTTCCGGGATAAGGTGCAGCTGAGGCCTCACCCAGCCTTCCTGCCTAAGGTAGTCGCCCAGTTCCATTGTAACCATTTTCCTCTCCGTGTTTTTTCCTAAACCGCACGGGTCCAAGGAGGAGAGGAGACTACACACCCTCGATGTAAGGAGGGTGCTGGTGTTCTACCTCGAGAGGACGAGGCCGTTCCGAAAGACCACGCGCTCTTCGTTGCGGTGGCAGACAGGATGAAGGGATCCCCAGTCTCCACCCAGTGCATTGCCAGATGGATCACCGCCTGCATCCAGTTCTGCTACGAGCGCGCAGGCGTCCAGCTTCCCGGAGTGGTGACGGCGCACTCGACGAGGGCCCAGGCCGTGTCGGCGGCCTTCCTGGAACGGGTCCCTCTGGATGACATCTGCAGGGCTGCCAGCTGGTCTTCGGTGCACACCTTTGCCTCGCACTACGCTGTCGTCCAGCAGTCGAGGGAGGACGCACGAGTCGGCAGAGCCGTGCTGAGGGCAGCTCGCCGTTGACTCCTACCCACCTCCAGGTATGGCTCGTTAATCACCTAAGTGGAATGCATCTGAGCAATCACTCGAAGGAGAAAACATAGTTACTTACCAGTAACTGTTGTTCTTCGAGATGTGTTGCTCAGATCCATTCCACACCCACCCTCCATCCCCGCTGTCGGAGTCGGCAGAAAGAAGGGACTGAGGAGGGGAGGGGCCGGCAGCGCCCTATATACTGCCGCATGAGGGTGGCACTCCAGGGAGCGCTGGAGCTGGCCCCTGCAGGGGGCTGCTAGGGAAAAGTTCTCTGAGGGCCGTGCACGAGGGCTCGCACACACCTTAGGGAATAAAAGTGATCCGGGTAATTATAGGCCTGTTAGCTTGACG
>ML675708.1:449371-494886 GCA_007922155.1 Mesoclemmys tuberculata
TGGATGGGATGGGAACTGAGTTATTGCAGAGAATTCTTTTTTGGGTGTTGGCTGGTGAGTCTTGCCCACATGCTCGGGGTTTAGCTGAGGTCTTCAAATCTCACGTTTGAGGATTTCAATAACTCAGTCATGGGTTCGGGGTTGTTATAAATGTGTATGGGTAGGGTTTTGTGGCCTGCCTTGTGCAGGAGGTCAGACTAGATGATCATATTGGTCCCTTCTGACCTATGAGTCTATGAGTCTAATGGATATGAGCAACACATCCCGAAGAACAACAGTTACTGGTAAGTAACCATGTTTTCACAGACAATCTGGAAGGGCATCTTAAGTGGGGTCCAACAGGGATCAGTTCTGGGTCCTGTTCTGTTCAATATCTTCAGCAATGATTTAGTAGAGATAAATAAAATCTGCTTCCCGGTGCAATTGTTGTTGTTTTTTAAATATCTTATGTTCCAAATTGTGATGAGGAGAATGAAACAGTTAATTTCTTCCAGGAATGTTTAAAGGTAAATAAATTATTGAAAACCAACAAACAAAAAACATTCCAGATATGAGCTAAAACAATGGATAAGGCTGTGGTCTCATTTTGACAAAATTGGCAATGGTGTTGTTGATATCCATATATTTTGAAGCTTCACATTCACAGGGTAAAATTACCAAGTCATTCAGTGCCCATCTCCCAATGTGGCTCTTAAGTAGTCCTTTACTCTCTTGAGCACAGAGATGTACCTCTCATTTGATGCTGGAAGGCTGAGAACACAATATCTACAACAGACAGCAAAGATGGGTAACCCCTTGGTGAGCCAGTGAGAACATTTCAGAGTGCAGAAATGGAAGTCCCATTTTTTGGTGCAATGGGCTTCTTGACAGCTTTGAATTCTGCATCCAGATCACCAAAATTGGTGCCTGTTGATCTATAGTTAAGGTTAAAAGTCTGTCATGGTTTGTTTGTTTTTTTGTTTTTTTTTTTTTAGTAAAAGTTGGGGCCATATTGAGGGCACTAAGATGTGACCTGGCCCTGACGTTTACTAAAAATACCTTGCTGGAGGGGGGGAAACAGCTGCTGGGGCTTGCAGCTTCTCTAGTCCGGGCTGGCTGCTGATCAACTGTGCCGGGGCAGCCCCAGGTGGGGAGGGGTTGCATCTTGCTCCCCTTCCCTGGTTTAATGTCACTTTCTGCTGCCTGGCTGGTTCTGGCCTGCTCAGACCAGGAATTGATTGTTCTCAGTGTGAGGGGCCATTGCCTCTCGCTGGAACTGAGTGGGGGGGGTTGGCTGCCCATCTCCCAGCACCCAAAGGCCAGGGCCTTTGGAGAGAGGTCAACCCTCCAGGTCAGCCTGATTGACAGGGCAGGCAGGCCAATGAGGGAGTCAGATGCCCAGGGGTCCGTCCTCCATGTGAGCTGAAGCTGGCTGGGAGCAGAGCAGGAGCAGCGCAGAGGCAGAGGGGAGCTTGGGGCTGGGGCCGGGGCCATCAGGAGCTGGGTGTGGTGAGCAGCTGGGGAGAGCGAGGGGGGACCTGGAGCCAGGGCCCAGCGTGAGGAGATGCTGTCACAGGAGATTTGCAGGCTGGACTTGGAGGGGGATCATGACCCCACCGGGGGGAGGGCAACATCCTGCCACCAAGAGCCTGGGGGTGTGTGGCCACTGCCAGGGCAAGTGTTGGACCTGCGGCGTCCCTGACGCGCAGCCAGGGCCTGGGACGTGTGAGGCCCAGGCTGTGAAGGTCTTTACCCTTCCTCAGCTGGCTGGTTGTGGTGTCCCTGGGCCCCTGGGGCAGGGCGACTTGTTTCCTTTAACCTTTCCCAGCGGGCGGGGCAGCATTTGTGCCGGGGGGGGGGGTGTCAAACAGCTGTAGGCAGGGGAAGGAGAGGGATTGGGGTGGGGTGGGGTGTGGTAGGGAGGGGGGTCAGGGTGCTCCCTGGCAATGGCAGAGGGGAAACCCTGGGATAGGGAGGGGCAGAGGGCATAGCAGATGCCCCAGGTGGGGTGAGCAATCTGCAGTGACTGCAATAAAAGGGGGGAGGCAGAGGGGCTTTTTCCCCCCTTTCAGGGTGGTGCAGCTCAGCACCCGCTTTTCGAGGCACTGAGCATCCCAAAGTGTAGACAAGGCAGGTCGTTCCTATCTGATGGATTTGTTGAGCTGTTAAAGGAGACCTGACTCACTGAAATATTTTATATACATCCCCTCCAGATACAAATGCTCATACATGTGTTTAGTGCTTAAAAGAATCTTGAATCAGTTTATGTGTCTGCATAAAGCCTTAGAGCAGTTCACAAATGTGACACATCTGCTTTTCTGATGGCCTGAATTGGACTGTGAAGATTGGACCTTTTATTGGCCCACCGCATTAGTGCCAGTGAAAATCTGGATTGAGTTTTCTTTAATGCAAAGCTATTTATCTGAAAGAATCCCAGACAGACAGCGAAAAGGTTAGACAATGCTTCTTCCTAATAAGCCGCAATTCCCCAAGCACAAACCCTCAGTAACTATGTTGGCCCTACCCAGTAGCCTGATTGGTAAACTAAGCAGATGTAGCTGCCAGTGCTAGCTGGAGGCCACTTTTTCTTGAGCACTTGATCTGTGCAGTGTTCCCCTGGGGCAGGGTGTTGGCTTCCCTGATAACCCTCTGGCTCAAAAGTCCCTTGTAGCAGGGTGTTGGCTACCCTGGTCCCGTCTTACAGCTCCACAGGCCTTTTTTAGATGTTAATTGTGTGTGTGTCAAACTTATATTCCCCAGTACTGATACCCTTTTCTCAAAGGAGTTGCATGTTCCCGAAATGTGCCCTGTTAGCATTTCATAACTTGTTTTTCTGATTCATTTTGGTAGGGACAGCAGGGCTAGACTGAGAGCTGGCTGAAATTTACCTTCTCGTCAGTCATTCACTTGGGCATCTGACATTGTGCTGTCCTAAAGGGTGAATTGACTTGGGTAAGTTAGTTCCAAGTCCACCATTTACGTGTCTTCTCCGTGTACACCAGGTGACCTGGCCATTGACTAACTATGCCCATAGAGCACCAATACACACCAGAGCTCTGATTAAACATTCAGGGTACATAGTTCATGTTGGTGTTCAAGTGCAATTTCAGCACTCTCGGTAATTTTCCATACACCCTGTCTACCGCTACGAGATCCTGCTCCCAGAACTCTCTAGCAAATTCAGACTTGCCAAGTTTACCTGACTCATGTCCACCACAGTAATTCATAGTAATTCACCACCATCCCAACAGACTGCCTGTTTTCATGTAACCTACTGTAAATGGAGTTTTGCTCCTTTAAATTATTTACTTATAAAATAATATTTTATTACTCTGAGCATTCTGTCATTTACCTTCATAAACACTGTGCCAGTGGATGTCAATATGCTAGTTATATTTTCATAGCAAATAATCACTGAAAATATTAATAGTTGCTAGTAGCTTCAGCAATCGCATCTCACAGTGTTTCTGGTGTAGCACTTCCTCTTTGTATTGCCTTATTAGTTTTGAAATTTAAATTTTTTCAAATCTTTGTATTTATACACCACTTAATTCTGTGGGAACATGTGGAAGTTTGGTCACATGACTAGGGAGGATTATAAAAATACTGCCTGAACATACAGGACTGAAATCAGGAAGGCCAAAGTGCAATTGGAGTTGCAACTAGCAAGGGATATGAAGGGGAACTAGAAGGGTTTCTACAGGTATGTTAGCAACAAGAGGAAGATTAGGGAAAGTGAGGGCCCCTTACAGAATGGGGGAGGCAACCTAGTGACAGAGGATGTGGAGAAAGCCGAGGCACTCAATGCCTTTTTTGCCTCTGTCATCACAGACAAGGTCAGCTCCCAGACAACTGCACTGGGCAGCACAGAATGGGGAGGAGGTGAACATCCCGCAGTGCTGAAGGAACAGGTCCAAGACTATTTAGAAAGATTGGACATACACAAGTCTATGGGGCCAGATGCAATGCACCCGAGGGTGCTGAGGGAGTTAGCTGATTTGATTTCAGAGCCATTGAAAGCTCGTGGCAACTGGGGGAGGTCCCTGATGACTGGAAAAAAGCAAATATAGTGCCCATCTTCAAGGAAGGGAAGAAAGAGGATCCAGGGAACTACAAACCAGTCAGCCTCACCTCAATCCCTGGAAAAATCATGGAGCAGCTCCTCAAGAAATCTATTTTAAGGCACTTAAAAGAGAGGAAGGTGATCAGGAGCAGTCAACATGGATTCACCAAAGACAAGTCATGCCTGACCAACCTGATTGCTTTCTATGAAGAGGTGACTGGCTCTGTGGATGCGGGGAAAGTGGTGGACGTTATATACCTCGACTTTACCAAAGCTTTTGATACGGTCTCCCACAGTATTCTTGTCAGCAAGTTAAAGAAGTATGGGTTGGATGAATGAATTATAAAATGGATAGAGAACTGGCTAGAGCATAGGGCTCAATGAGTAGTGATCAATGGCTCCATGTCTAGCTGACAGCCGGTCACAAGTTTAGTGCCCTAGGGGTCTGTCCTGGGTCTGGTTTTGTTCAACATTTTCATGAGTGAGCTGGAGGATGGGGTAGATTGCACCCTCAGCAAGTTTGCAGATGCCACTAAGTGAGGGGGACTGGTAGATACCCTGGAAGGGAGGTATAGGATACAGAGGGACCTAAACAAATTGGAGGAGTGGGCCAAAAAAAATCTGATGAGGTTCAACAAGGACAAGTGCAGAGTCCTGCACTTAGGATGGAAAAATCCCATGCACAGCTACAGACTGGGGACCGACGAGTTAGGCAGCAGTTCTGCAGAAAAGGATCTGGGGGTTCCAGTGGATAAGAAGCTGGATATGAGTCAGCAGTATGCCCTGGTTGCCAAGAAGGCTAATGGCATATTGGGCTGCATTAGTAAGAGCATTGCCAGCAGATCGCGGGAAGTGATTATTCCCCTCTATTTGGTATTGGTTGTTAAACGCCCAGGTTCGAGATGTAACTGCAGTGGACCAGCAACACCCACTAAGGAGACAGACACCAAATTCAAGTAACAAAAAGGGGATTTTATAGTAATCTCATAAAAAACATATCAAAACAGCAAAGAAAAAAACATATGGTGCACTAAACAACTACACAGTGCAAAGGGTCATGCAAAATACAGGTTGGGTAATAAACAGCTACACAGGAAAAAACAAGGAGAGAAAGAAAACTATACCAGATACAAATAGAAATTATTACACTTGTGAACAACACTTAAATGACTTCATAAAAACAAAGAAGAAAAGAATAGATGGAGAGGGGTAGGGTAACTGGACCAGTTTATTATACCTGTCCCAGCACCATGGTGGTACCCAAAGCGAGGAGGCAGACCAGCTGCAGCATCTCAGTACTTAATCGTGGGCCGGCAATTCGCAGACACCCAAAGGTCTCGTGGGCGGGAGCTCCCTGTCTCAGTTGGGGGATCAGTCCGACCGGTTCGTGACGTGCCCTTTAGCATTCGAGGGTGGGAGAACACCTGAGCTAACCGGGGCAGGAGCTTAAATAGTGCACTGCGTGGCCAGAGTATAAAAAAGCCAATTAAAAATGAGATGCAGGTCAGGACCAATGAAGTAACTGGGGCCCCAGACAATGATCCCTCCTTCGTGGTGACGGGGGTGCCGAGAAATTATCAGGGTGATCGAAACTCACCTGAGAAATTGAGGCCCATCAGGGGAGATCGGTACTTAACATTCTTCCCCCTGAGCTGCATAGTCCGGAGATGAGACCCATCAGGGCAATTCACACTTAACATTCTTGCCTGTGGGCTGCATAGACTAGAGGGCCATGTCAGGGGCGGGATGGCCATCATGTCTGCCACCTCCGCTAACATTGGTGAGGCCACATTTGGAGTATTGTGTCCAGCTTTGGGCCCCCCATTACAAAAAGGATGTGGACAAGTTGGAGAGAGTTCAGCGGAGGGCAACAAAAATGATAAGGGGGCTGGAGCACAAGACTTATGAGGAGAAGCTGATGGAACTAGGCCTGTTTAGTCTGCAGAAGAGAAGAATGAGGGGGGATTTGATAGCAGCCTTTAACTACCTGAAAGGGGGTTCCAGGGAGGATGGAGCTAGGCTGTTCTCAGTGGTGGCAGATGACAGAACAAAGAGCAACGGTCTCAAGTTGCAGTGGGGGAGGTCTAGGTTGGACATTAGGAAAAAGCTTTTCACTAGGAGGGTGGTGAAGCACTGGAATGGGTTACCTAGGGAGGTGGTGGCATCTCCATCGTTAGAGATTTGTAAGCTGTGGCTTGACAAAACCCTGACTGGGATTATTTAGCTGAGGTTAGTCCTGCTTTGAGCAGGGGGTTGGACTAGATGACCTCCTGAGGTCCCTTCCAACTCTAAACTTCTATGATTCTATGATATGAGTTCAAGGTGGACTGATTTTCTGGGTTGGTGTCCAAACTTCTTCACTTTCCTTTGATCTGCCCATGGGGATTGCCTTTGTCAACTGTTACTTTGTCTCTTTATCCAGCACCCTAGTGCTTTTTCACGTCACCACTGGAGTGTACAACTTGGTTAACAAATATTCACTAAAGGCCAAATTTTTAAAGGTTGAGAACACCTAGATGCATTTGAAAATCCCACCAGTCGCCTAAATACCTGGCCCTAAGTATCTAAAAATCTGATTCTAGGGGCACTATATTATCTTATATGAAATCCTTCTCAAAGGCAAATTTTTACTGTAATTTTTGCTGAATATAGGTATAGAACCTGAGATAGACTGACAGCCACATGCATTCAAAAATCATGAGTTATGTACCCAAAAGTCATGAAATTAAATAAATAAGTAGATATACTTTGGATTCTTTTAATTTGCCTTTTTGTTTCTGACCCTTTATGGCATACTAGCTTCATGCTTTTGGTATCCCTGTCCCAAAGAATCCATATAGCTTAAAGAGTTGTACATTGCTTTAACATTCAGTTCTGTTTTGGACTTCCAGTAACCTGATTTCCTCCCCTTCTCCTCCCAGCTTGTAACTGAAAACTTGTTAAAAATCCTTATTTCTGTAAGTAATCCCCCATCCTGTAAACACTGAAATTCACATTTTCCTCTCTTATTACTTCATTTGTTGCATACATATTGATTTTTTCTACTGAATTGTTTATACATCTAATTGCATATTTTAATTTCATAACCTTTTTCATAGCATATTTTGTTATGACACATTTCAGTGATGTTCTTTATTCTGACAAGTTTACTTTACTGCCAACATCAAGGATTTAAAAAAAATGAATATACTGTTACTCCTTTGTACTGATTGGGTGGAGGCATTGTGATGTCTTTTGGTGAAACTCAAGTGCCTTTTCTCCATAACAGGGGGATAAGTAATGCACATTTGTTATTCTGTGTAAAAACACACATTTCCTTAGCACCAGGTCAGATTTTAATGCTGATTCAGATGTTAAATGAGCCATTATTATTCAGAGCTTGGCAACTCTAATTGATTGTGTGGCTAACACTGCTCCTTCGCCATCAGAGGTATTTGGAACTGAATGTCTGCAGCCTGCCGGGTATATGGGTGTCAGGAAAAATAATTAAAACATTTTAAACTAAAGAATTAGCAGAGGTTTTCCTCCCCTTAATGTCACTTATTCCCTTTCCTTTCCTTATAAAAGGCTACTGTACATGGTGTGACATTACTGCATGTCACGCGCCGCTCTCAACGGCCAGTGGCTGTGGCCCTCCCCTGGCCTCCAACCCCGGGGGAGACCGCAGCGCCTGCTGGAGTGAAAGGGGGAATTAGCAGATCCAGCAGGCGATATGCCTGGTCCCTGGGCAGCAGGGCAGGCAGCAAACAGTCTCTACGCCTGGTCCCTGGGCAGCAGGCAAACAAGCAGTCTCTGGGCCTGTTCCCTGGGCAGCAGGCAAACAAGCAGTCTCTGGGCCTGTTCCCTGGGCAGCAGGCAAGGCAAGTCTCAGGGTCGGTGTCTGAGACAGGAGGGTCCTCCCCCCGGGCAGCTAGGGAGAGGGGGAGGGGGACGCAGGCCCACCCGTCTCCACTGCGTCCCAGCCCAGGGCCCTAGTAGTGGCACAATGGTTGCCACGGAGGCAGCGGGGCTCCGGCCTTAACCCTCCGCCGGGCCGAGGCCCATCCTTCACCCACTAGGCAGGGGTGTCCCTGGGCCACTTCCTCCCCGTATCCCCAGGAGCCGTCCCCGGGTAACCCAGAGGGGTCTATGGCCCCCGGCTGACTCACCAACCCCTCCTCGTTGGTGGGCGGCAAAGGCGGCAGGCCGTCGGCGGCCGGCAGCTCCTCCAGGTCTGGCCCTGCTTCCGGTGGGGTCACCCCCTGGGGTCGGCCCGGGTCCTCAGGCCAGGCCGGGGGTTCGGGGCCTGTCGGCCAGTCTTTGGGGCTCGCCGGCCACTCCCAGTCCCCTGCCCCGGGAGGTCCTACCCAGTCTGGGTCCCGGGGCTCATCCACGGGTCGGCCCGGTCGTGGCCTGTAGCAGGCCTTCTCTTCCCTGACGGGAGCCTTGGGCGGCACGTCTGCCTCCCAGGGCTGACTTCCTCCTACTGGTGCCAGGGGCTGAGTCTTTATACCGCCCCTTCCTGGGTAGGGCCCACCTCCTGCCCGCCGATTGGGCTGCCTGGTTGGTCCTATCCGGGTCGGCCCTGCAGGTTGATGGACAGGCTGGCGGGCCAGTCCAATCCCCTCCCGTTGCCGGACAGTTTTATCCGGCTGCCTGTATCGCCGCTCTATTGGCTGTGGCCCTCCCCTGGCCTCCAACCCCGGGGGAGACCGCAGCCCCTGCTTACACTGCACATAAGCAACAAGGTCTTAAACCCCTGTGTGAAAACTCTTTTCAGAAGCGGTCTTAGTTTTGCAATGGCAGTCAGGGCAACCATAGACAATTGTCGGAGTCTTTCCCCTGAAAACTATTAATCATTAGGCCTTTGACAGGTCTTGAACATTTTTAAAGTTTTATATAGTCCAGATGTGCAACGACAAACCAGGCGAGGACGGGGAGTGCGGCAAAGAAGCGTCCCGAGGCTTCTCGGGGTCCTTTATTATATAGCATGCATACAATGGAGCTCAGGCAGTACATCATTTACGATCTTGTTTACTACGTGCCTGATGTCCAGAGGAGAGGGCTCTGTGCTGTTTCACAAGAGGGGAGGAATGCTGATAAGATTGGCCCTGAGGGATGTGCTATAGCACGTAAGCAGGGTGAGTGCTGTCAAAGGACAAGGAGATGTTTGGACATGTTAACGTGGCTTGCCAGCGTTTATTCCCAACATCTCCTCCTTTCTTATCTTTTCTGAGACCAGGGGCAGCCGTTGAGGCATATAGTAATGATGGATGGAATACACTGCAGCCCACAACAGCAGAAAAGAAGGGCCAGTAGAGCAAGGCCCCCATAGGTGATTAATTGGTGAAGCCATCCCCATCCGGGAAGGAGGGAAACTAACCAATCCCACCAGGCAGAGAAGGGATCGGTGTGCATGCGAATTTGGGAAGTAAGATTTTTTAGCATTAATAATTGCTTATTAATAGCGTGAGAATGGTCTGAAACGTTGAAACAGCACATGCCGCCTACCTTTTCACATCCATAGTGGTGCAGAAATAACAGATAGTCAATAGCTGCTCGGTTTTGCAAGACCCCATGCCGGAGCTCGGTTTGTTCGGAGTTTAACAGGGAGATAGCGACAGAAGTGGCATTCAAGGCTTTCACAGCTGAACAAGCTAATACATTAAGATTTTCACTATTTCTGAGAGGCAAAAGTTGGTGCGGTTAAGCATAACAGCGAATTGTTCCCAAACATTAGTAACAAGGGGGGGTGTAGACAGGGGGGTGGTTTGGCATGTAGAACATACACTTATCATGAACACACATAGCAGGAAACAGGAATTAGCATTGAGGCAGGCAATGAGAGCAACGACAAAATTTTCAGGCGTTTTGTCGAGGTTACGATCATCGAGGGTCTTTTCCGCCTGTCGGGCCAGGGTTTTGACCTGGCCCCACGTCACGGGGGGGTTCGGGCGTCCGCGACGTCTCTGTGTGGTCACCGGTGTGGTGGGGTCCTGGGTCAGATGTAGGTTGAAGTCGGAGATCGGGTTCTGCAGGCCCCGGTGCCACGCCATTATCTTTCCACGGCTTTACGTTTTTTGCCGGGACCCACAGAAGACCTGTTGGAAGAAGCACAGCAGCATGTCTGCGCCCCCAGGTTATCAGGGGCACTGGCCCATGCCAGTTAGGGTCCGGAGCCTTTCTGTACAGGACTAGTGGTCGGGGGAGTTCCTGTTCTGTCTGAAAGTGACGTTCTGTTGCCGAAAAGTTATTGGAAATATTTAAATGATTAAGGGTAAAGAGGACCTGTTGAAGGGTTAAAAACAAGGCAAGTAAGTTATCATCACAGGTTGGAGATACATAGGAGCCTGGAAGATTTACAACTAGATTGGAGACATACAGGCTATCTGTTATAATGTTTAAAGGCTGTTCTGAAAAGCTTCTGCACTAAATGGCACACATATTATTAGCAAAATCATGTTTAACTAAAACAGGCTTTATATTTGTAAGGTTTACAATGAAGGTAATAATGTTATCCAATTTTTTACAACAGTTGCAAGGGTTTAGTTAGTTCACTAGTGGTGCTTGCTTCACCACTGGTTGCTCTGTTACCTGTACATTACCCCCCTGCTTGAAGTAAGCATTGGGCCTGCACTCTGGCCCCCTCCATAGAAACATTTTTTGTTGAGCCCTAACAAACTCATTTTGCATGTGGCTCCAATTCAGAGCTGTTCCAGGCACGCCCAACTCAGGTTTAGCTGGCCACACCCAAGAGGCATTTTCCTTGCTAACAGCTATGGGTGGATTTTCCCCCCCTTTGTCAGGCAGGTAATTTGCATCTACACTCCCACTCGCTAGTTCACTAGTTTCCAAATTCTTAACTGTTACCCCTTTCCAGTCTGGACTAGGTTTTAAAGAGACATCAACCATTTTCACTAGCATCTCATACACAGGGTTCTGATGTCCTTCCATTGCTAATCTCTGATTCCACATAGCATCAGATGTACCTGAGTCCTTTAAGAGACTACAAGATATGTCCAAAGCATGTAGAGGTGAGAGTTTACCTACCACCCCCTGCATTCTCAAGAGATTAACATCACCTTTGTTCTGCTGAATAGCTTTAGCTGCCCAATCCTTCCTCTGAAATTGAGACACTCTTCCATCACTTACAGAGATAACAACCTGGAGACAGTCCTGTTCCAACATTATTGTCTCCCCCTTACACTGACCACCCCCAGCCACACAGGGCTGTTTAAACCTCCTAATACTTTCCACTCTATTTGGAACCTTTTCCAAGATATCCAAACTGGACCTTTCAAAAACAAGGTCAGTGAATCCATCCACATTGGAAAAACTTTGGCAGTTAGAAACTGAACCACTTTTCCCAACAGGTAAACTGTTGCTTGCTACAGGCGGTGACTTATCCTGAGCTAACTTACTCAATTCATTATCACACCCTCCCCTTGCAGAAAACTGCTTGCAAATGCTATCAGGAGATTTTATTCCTTCAGGAGCATTTTTAGGCAACAATTCACTTTCCACAGAAAAGCCCTTTCCCTCTTCAGCTAGAGGCTGCTCCAAAGAAACATTTTCCTGAGCCCTGACAAACTTCTTCTGGGTTTCAATTACATCCATAACCACTTCTGGCACAACTGACAAATCCTCAGTCAGAACAGGCTGAGAGGCACACTCTGTCTGCTCTTTAGACAGAAGTTTGGAGACAAACTCTCCCTCAGCAGATAAACTGCTATCCTTAACATCTCCTTTGTTTGAGGGAGGAAGAAAGGAGCAAAGATAACTTTTACCACTCAACTGGTGGAAGAGGAACCCACCCTGATAACTTTGGAGTCAGCCCACTTCAAAGAACAAAATCTGATCAGGCTTGCAACAATGTGGGTGATTAAGGATCACACCAAATGCAAATGCTGCATGACAGACCAAAAACCCATAGACTTATATGGTGTCTTTACCCTATAAAATGGGACAGAAAGATGAAGGCTGGAGGTTCGGGTCTACATCACCAACCAACCAGGAGTACAGATGCGCATCGGCAAAACCTTGCTCCTCACCCTCGTGCTACAGTCACCTGGCCAGTGACTACCACGAGCACCAAGAGGTTTGTAACTATAACATCTGTGAGACCCCTGTGTATGTTTGTCTGTCTTCCTGCCTGTGTGTGCCTGTCAGTGTGTATGAGTGTGAATTAAAGTACCAATTGAAACATGTCATGTGTATACTTTATTAACAAGAATCTTTGTATTTACAATCACCAGGTAAAGCACAATATTGATATTGTTACAATGTTGATACTGTTTTCCTGGTATTTGCATTATTGATAATATTTACCAAATTTTTGTATTCACAATAAACGTGGCCTGTTGCCTTATCCCCTGAAAAAGATCCTGTGATATTTGTTATTTAAATAACAAGATCACCTCCGCAGCATTTCTTCAGTTACCATGAGTGATTCCTTTGCCCAGATGTGGTGAGAGATGTTCTCCAGTAATGGGGAACTCTCCAGATAGAATATCTGCAAAGAGGAACAACAGAAAGTGTCACCAATTCTGCTCTCTGAGGTCCCAGTCTGGGTTCTGACATGGACATCTTTCTACTGCCTTGGATGGAACATTTTTATTATGCTTCCTCCTGATTCCGCTTGTGCACAGATGACTGCTAAAGATGGAGCGGGCCCGCGCGCAGTTATTCTAACAACCCCAGCATGGCACCGCCAACACTAGTTCTTCACTCCGATAGGCCTCTCAGTGGTGACTCCAATCCCCCTTCCATTGCACCATGATCTGATCTCCCACGACCACAGTCGGCTGCTCCACCAAAACCTGAACTCCCTTCCTCTGAAGGCCTGTGTTAACTCACAGGCTGGGATCTGCCATTGGTGTGCTCAGGAATTGACACGGCTCTCCTTCGATAATGACAGAAAGGCTTTAATTACTATACTTATAAACATATAAAATGAGCCCCCAAACCAAAAGTCCAGTATGTTGCAGCTGCAAAAGCAATGATTCTCACCAATGCAGGCAAGAGGCAGCGATGGTTTCTTAGCAGCTTCCCCCGAAAGCCTGGATCGGTGGTCTCAGAAGACAGCTGGGCAAGATGTCAGGTCTTGTCAGTTTCTTGTCAAGAGTGATTTCTGTTTGCCAGTTCCATTCCTTCTCTTTCATATTCTTACATTCAGTGTTTTTCAGAGCATTTTGGTAATGTTCATGAGTAAACAAAAGAATTCCAGAAAACAATACAAGAGGGAGAGACCCATGTGTTTTACTCAGGCTGGGTCTACACTGATGGCAGCAAATTCCCCGCCGTCACATCGATTGCTCTGGATCGACTGAGTGGTCTGTGTAGACGCGCTCAGTCGATCCAGGAAGTGATGCAGGAAAACCACCCCGGTAAGTGGCGTAGCGCTGCGTGGAAGGAAGCGCTGTTCCCTTCGACGCAGCGCAGTATGGACGCCGCGCGGAGGAGACGCTGCAAAGTCGACAGGAGATTTACATCACTTGCGTATCTCCCGTAGACTGCCGCCGAATCTCAAAGGTAAGTGTGGACCGGGCCTTAGTTAAAAGGCACTAGCCACCTAGATCTCTTGTTCAGTTTCAGTGTTCTACCCTTCAAACAAAGGGGTGTTGGGGTTGTTGTGATTAAATTGAGCAATACCTGGAATGGCATCCAGCTTTGATCATAAGGTATTTTGAGACGTCTGAAGCCATGGAGGTCTGGCACACCCTGCATTTAACACATTTCTGTTTACTGCATAGACAAGTTACTCCCAGAGGATAAATTCATTAGGGAAGATGGTCCAATCAAGAGAGGCAATTAATAAACATTTATCTTAATGAAATACCAGACATACTTTGAGAATGGAAAGACAGCATGGGTGTGTTGTTTCTCATTGCAATCACCCCTTTTCAAAAGGGACTCCAGCCACCATTTCACATACTCTACAATATGCATCTTACTAATATTTAGTAGCTTAATTTTATAAGTAGGGCCACCTAGTTGAAATATCATGGTGTACACCTGGAGACCCCATGGCTAAAGCCAGAGACCAAGCTTGCTCAGAGCAAGTTTGTCAGTTCATACTAGGTAGTAGAAAGGCCTCCAGCAGGGTGACTTCCCTCTCAAAGGGGAAGCAGTTCTTTGGTTGGGAGTCACAATATGGAATCTCACCCAGGCATTCATTCATACAAGACTAGCTTGAATATTTATTGCACCCGAAAGAGCCAGGTTTAGCAATCTCCTCTGCCTAAGTTCACCTTGCAGCCATAGCAGATTTCCACCCTCCACACACAATGTGTACGAGGTCACACCAGCAGGGGCAGGGAAGCATGCTCTTAAAGATGATACCCCCCTCTCTTCCATGTGGCGTAACCTCACACAGGTGTTGTCCCCGCACTTTCTGGAAGTACCAGAGCGTCCTCCCTTCAGCTTTCTAATTGCTGGTAACCTGACTCCTGAGGTCCCGCCTCCCTCCACCTCTTTCCCAGTCCCAGGCTCTCTCTATTCCCTTCTCTGCCCCTTCCCGCAATTAAGGCTCTGCCCTGCACTCTGTCCTCTTCCCCCTACTCCCCATTGCTTGCTGGATCTCTCCATTTCTCCCCACCTGGCCTCCATCTGCTCTGGGACTGGGACAGAAGCTGCTGCAGCCTGACAAGGAGCCTTCCTGCAGGTAGGCGGTGGCCCCGCTGAGCTGGGCTAGCACAGGTAAGTGACCCGGGCCTGCGCTGGCCCCGCAGCGACCGGACTTTGTAGGGCCTGGACATGGCAGGTCCTTTCCCACTGGACTGCCTGGTTGGAGGCTGGACACCCGGCAGCCCTCGCTGACGGCACCTGGCACAGGTGCCCAGACTGGTCTGTCCGGGTAAACCAGGCCGGGGTGGCCCTAGCGACTCCGCCAGAAGGCGGCAGCGGAGACGGCCTGGCCGCGGTGTCCCCGCAAACCCCGGCTGTGCAGCCCCGAGCGCCGCGGGGCGGCGGCCTGGCTCCGGGACCGCCGGGGAGCTCGGCCAGCCCCGCCAGCCCGGCCCTGCTGCGGCGAGCCCGGGAAGGGGGAGCTTCCGGCCCCGGCCGCTTCCTCCGCGGGCGCCCGGGCGGTGAGTGACGGACCCGCGGGCCGGGCCGGGCCTGTCGGGCGGCTCGGCCCGCGCGGCAGCTGCGGTGGGTGGGGGCCGGGCGCCCGGAAACGTGGCCTCGATCCTTTCCAGGGGCACGGCTGTGACCCCGCCCCGCGATAACGGGGGCTGCCCCGTTTGTCTCCCCTTGGCGCGGCCCTGCTGGGAAGGGGCCCGTGCGGCTGAGCCGGGGCCCAACCCAGCCGGGTCTGAGGAAGCCCAGTTGGGGGCATCTGTGCAGCGAAGCCCTGCAGGGTCTGGCGTGCCGGGGCGCGGCCCCCAACGCAGCCAGCAGCTCTTCTGCAAACCAGCTGTTTAAAAAGCTCTTGGGAAACACCGAAAGCCTTGTCCCCCCCATGTGGCTCTTTAACCGTACCAGCACATTGAAAGTGGTGCGGCCTCCCCACCCTGCGGTCGGACTCCTTTTGTTACAAAGTTGCTTATTTAAGAAAGGGAATAAATGTATAGTGGCCTAAGACAGCTACATACTGGTATAACTGGGTACATATTCGGAGAGTGCTATATTGATGATAAATCTTACCACCAACCAATTCAGGTGTACAAGTGCAATGTCTGTGTGGGTCAGGTTTAAGGTCAGGTCTGCACTAGAAAACATTTGCAGATATTGGCAAATCCTCCTAAAGTGCTTTTGCCCCTATAGCGCCTACCAATTTCCCAAGTGAGAGAAGCTGTCTCAAACCAAATGACAATTAGCCATGATGTTCAGTGAAGCTTTAAAATGATCACAGTACAAAAAATGAAAAGCACAGATTCAATCCTCCTAAACTCAATTTAAACTCTTTTAAAAAGCCTGTAAATCAACATACAGAAATGAAATGACAAAAGTAGGAATAAGTGAATCCATTCAGGCTATAAAGATAATTAAGCCCACACAATTAATTTGTATTTCTGCTGCTGACCAGCTCAGTAGGGCAACTGCCCTTATAACTGAGACATGCTTGTCTCCATCACAGAGGCTTGGCCAGTAAAGCTATGCCACCAGAGCTCATGAATGGCGACACAGCCTACACCAGCAGAAGGAGTTTTTCTGTCAGCATGGCTACCCCACCAAAAACGCCATTCTGTCAGCAGACTTGTGTCTTCCCCTGCAAGGAGGGGGTGGGGAAGGACAGTTGCTGACATATCTGTGTTGCCTGGGGTGGGGGTTGTGATTTTTTTTCTCACTCCTCCCTAGTCTGGCTACACTGGCAAATCTTTGCACTGTAGACTAAGCCATCATCACGGCACATCAAATGTTTGGCCCAGCTTGTGAAACTCTGCACTCAACTTGGTGGCTTTTCTCTGTCTGTCTTGCGATAACTTTTGAAGGCCACGTCTGATTAATGCGACAATTTCAGGGAATGTTCCCGGCCTTGATACGTTTTGGTGAAAGTCAGAAAAGTAGAAGGTTAGTGTGGGGGGGACATGGTGCCCTTGGCATCTGCTTAGCAGGACCATTAACTTTAAAAAACTCTTACATTGTCTAGAGAGTGAAGATCCGTTAACAGAAGCATGACAGCAGCCCTGTTAGCATGGCCCAATGGACGCCCTGAATGGCTTACCCAGACAAAGGAAATGAGAGAATGGTGAGGCAGAATGGGGGGGCACAAGGAGCCCTGGACACATGGTGGACAATGGGGAACCATGGTATGAGGAATTGAGGCATGCAGATCTCCTGGCATGTGGCAGAGGGGGGAGTGAGGGTACACAGTGGGCCCCTGATATGAGGGAAGGATTGGGGGCTTGCAGAGAGTCCTGAAATAGAGTAGGATGGAAGAGTGCACACAGGGAGCTTGGGGAAGGGAATAGAGGGAAGTGCGTGCAGTGAGCTTGGTCAACAGAAGCAATGGAGCATAGCTGCCATTCTACCTAGTGATAGTTACATCCAAACAAGCATTTCACACTACCATGGGGTGCAGAATGGGGCTGTGGTCCATGGGTAATCCTCTGAGGCACTGTGGTAATAAATATTACGTTACAGGTACACCTGTTGTAATAAATGGGGCTGGACAGGCCTGCCCCAACTGGGAAAATGACTAAAATTTTATAAAATGTTCCAGTCACCTGTAACAAATGCTAATGGGAAAAGGTATAAGAGGGAGGCAGACAGATTGGGTTACACAAAAACAGACAAGCCTGCTTGTCTAAATCAAAAAGTGTGTCAAGATCATGTCTCGTAAACAACAGGAATGTGGGATCAGAAATCAGTGGGGGACGTTTCTCTATCCAGCCACAGTTTTAAGTTTCTTTTAGCGCCAAATGAAATGTGTTGTAAGTTCTTAGCTTTGTTAACCACTGAAAGGTTTCACTGTGATTTTGACTGCATCTAATGAAATAAGATTTATAAATCCTGCAACTAGGATTGTGTTCAGCTCCTGTCTAGTAAACCGGAGGAGTGAGGGATCAGAAATCAGTAGACCTTGCGATTCTAATTGTGAAAGGAAAATCAGGCTAAGCTCATTACAATTGGAATTGAGTGTTATTTAGATTAAACCAAGTGATTTTGGAGTTAAATGTCTCGGTTATGTATTAGAACTCTCTCTTTAAGTTATTGCTTCTGTACTGTTTGTTTAAGGGAAAAATCTGCTGGGCAAAGAAACAGTGAAAAAGCAAGAGCACCAGCCACACTTTTGGGTGTGCAGCCAAGAGTCTGTTTTATTCTAAAAGGGAAACTAAAGTCAGGTTTCCGCTTAAAATGTATATTGGCATCGTTATGTCACTCAGTGCTGAGAAACCAAACGCCCTCAGTGACATGGTTATGGTGACAAAACCCCAGTGTGAACACAGCTATTTCAAAAAGGGAGGTGATGTTTGTTTGCCATCAGAAAAATTCCTGTCAGTGTACGCTGTGTCTACACTAGGGTGGCTATCCTGGGCTCCATTGTAGGCTCTGGAGTGTAGACACACTGTGACTTTCATGACAGTCTCTGTGAGGCAGTGGAAGTGAGATTGACAGCACTGCTTTTAAACTAGTCCATGTCATCTAAGTTTGTAGCTGGCTGAAAGGCAAGTTAAGATGCCCGCTGGGTCAAGGCCCTAAAACAAAAGCACCATGGGAATTCGTAAAGATTTACTCCATTTCTCGGTTATCCTGACATCATTTGGAAATCACTACCTGCTTAGTAAGAGCTTACCAGACAGGCACCCATGTCCAAATGACTAATATGAAATGTAAAATAAAGCGTGATTTGAGGGCCAAAACATTTTGAACTGAGTGTGACAAATGCATCTTGACTCATGAAGCTGGACACAAGCAACCCATGTAGACTGGCTTTCTTGTTTATCAAGAAACATGGACCAGAACGTTTTCCCAGTATGTTGATGCTACTCCAGAATTCAGGATCTTCTTGTGACAAGTCTATGACTGACACAGATGCTAAAGGTAACCTACCAGCTGATACAGTGTTAACTGGAACCCCTTACAGGAAAAGCATTCAATTAAATCAAGCTAGAGCTAATCTTTCACTACCAAAAAGACAAGTACATTGGAAAATGTAGTGCTCGGTTATAAAGCTGTTTGGCTCTAAAAAGGGTTTTGAAAGGGGAACAGTTAACTCTGGATCTGGCAGAAGTTAAAACAAAAAGGTTGCCATTAAATAAAATTCTGTTCGCTCATGCTCAGATTGGATACCCTCTGAGTGATGTCCCTCAAGTGGAGAAGGATCATGTTACAAGGGAAGCTCTTTGGGGCAGAGACTGTCGTTTTGATCTGTCCTTTTTACAGCACCTGACACAAGGGGGTCTTGGCCCAGAAGCAGGACTCCTGGGCTGTAGGGTAATACCGAGAAATAATCCGCATTAAAAAAGCGCAAAAAGGGCTAAGTATCTCCAGGAGTGCAAATCTGATCTGATATTCCCGGGTGCTCTGACCAGTCAAAGAAAAGGCAGAATTGCGGTAACATAACCTGAGTGTAGAAAAGGTTCACAAGGGGGGAAAAAAAGGCAGCATGGGAAGGAAGAACGCTTGGCAAAACGCTACAAGCAAGAAACTCTACTTTGAGATCTGTTCTAGTAATCAAAACCTGAAGAGGGAAATCCGGGGGGGAGAGGGGAATGAGAAAGAGCCCCCTTCTTGTGTATAGCAGCCCACCAGCTTTAAGTAACTCTGTTAAGTAGAGCATCTGAGCCACTTGTCACTGCCCCTCAGTTAATACCTGTGTCCCACACACAGAGCTATCCATCTATGTGTTTCCCAGGGCTCAGGTTGTCTGAATGGAAGAGAAGGGATTTCTGAGACGATGGAGCCCCCCTCCAGTACAAGGTCTCAGCGGTTCCACCACCCAGGACCACAGCTGAGCTGTGACCTTAGAGCGAAGCCGCACTATCCACGGCAACAAGGTAATACGTTGCGTGTGGAGGTGCATGTGGTGTGGGGGCAGGGAGGGGAGACCCATAGGCAGCCTGTGTGCAATCGTCAGAACAACATTTGGTCGTCTAGGGGCATGTGGGAGGTGAGCGGGTCACTGTCTCCAGTAGAGTTGTGAGGTCCAGGAGCATGTGTGTCTGTGTGGGTCCCTCTAATGGTATCTATCTTGTCCTTTAGACCTCCCTGCAGCTCGTCTGTCTGTTCTTTGTGATAAGGGGAATGAAGGAGACCAGGGTATCGTGGCCTTGCTTCATAGGTTCGGCTTTATGGTGAGTGGTGAAACTTTCAGGCTGTTCCCCCTGCCGTGCCTTGCTGCTTCCTTGTCTATCCTCGCTCATTCCTCCCACCGCCTCCCGGCTCCTCCATCGCTCACCGACCTTTCCAACTGTCCTTCTTCCCCATCGGTAACATAATCACACCCCTTTCTTTGGGAAGTGCCTTGTGCCTGTGGAGCTCCTCCCACATCCTGGATAGCTCATTTCATGCCCCTCCAGTTGGCCTTTCTGCTCCTTCACTTCTCCCAGGCTTGGTGATGGAAATGAGTTTTTAGGGGCACTTCAGTGTTGCGGCCAACAGATCTGACGGGGGTATTGTAAGCACGTAAATGGCAAGGAACTTAGGGCTAGCACTCTCGTGACTGTGTCAGGCAGAGCAGTCTAGTGATTAGAGCATAGGACCCTGCCAGCTTCCATTCCTAGCTCTCCCCGGCTTTGCCCCGGCTGTTCATCCTGTATCTGAGCGGTGAGACTATCATGGGAACAGCACGTGCTGAGTGGGGCTCCCTTGTGGCTCCAGGTGCTTGCTTCAGTGGCCTTGGTTGGGGCGAAGAGCTCGGTAGAGACGGGGAGCTTTGAGGCAGGCTGATTCCGGCATCTCTTGCTGAGTGGAGCAGGTTGGGACAGTGGGAAATGGGTTTATACCCCCGCCCCATTGCGGCCTTGACAATACTGGCTCTGCCCTTTGCTGCTCAGCTTGTGCCTGGGTGATGGGATTGTGGCCAGAGCAGGCAGGTGCTGAGTGGAGGACACATGTCATTTCAGATGCCAGTGACGTTTGAGGAGGTGGCCGTGTACTTCTCTGAAGCTGAGTGGGCTCTTTTGGATGAAGAGCAGAGGGAACTCTACAGGGATGTCATGCAGGAGAATTACGAGACTCTCATCTCGTTGGGTGAGGAGCTGCTATAGTCGCCGTAGCGCAGACCTGGCCTAAATCTCCTATAAGGAACTCAGCCCATTTCCCACCAGACAGTCTGCTTATCTAAGAGTGATGCACGAACGTTTCACAGCCTGCATGGATTCTGTCTTTCCCCTTCAGCAAAGAATATCTTGGAACGTTCTTTGTAGTTAAGTGATCGATGAATACTTAACAAGTAGTGATGCATGTACCTCTTTCCAATGAGCAGGATTTCCGATCGCTAAACCAGATGTGCTGTCCCAGATGGAGCGAGGAGAAGAGCCGTGGTTCCCGGATCTCCAGGGCTCTGAGGAACGAGAATTCCCAAGAGGCAGTAGCACAGGTGAGGAATGAGTGACAGCAATTGAGAAACCATCTGGGACTGAGGGAAAAGCTGAGATCCCGAGTCCTTCCCCTTCTGTCTCATTTCATCTGACTCACTACTGTGCCCTGTCCTCATGACAGGAGTCATTCCTGGCTCCACTCATCCTGCCTGATCCCTGGCAGAAGACTTTTCCTCCCCCAGCCTTTTTCTTAGGGCTAAGATTGGAATTTGAGGCAGACTGGCCCCTCCTCTCCCATTTGGCGGAATTCACTTCCTTGCCTATCAGGTTCTGTTATCAGTGACAAATCCCTTTGCAGCTCCCTCCATTCCCAGAGAATGAATCCCACTTGGATTCTGTCTCCCAACAGGTACTGGGATGGCAAGTGGAAACAGGGAGATTCCCCAGCAGGAAGGGGCTGTGGGAGTGAAGCTGCACAGGATGTTCCCAGGAAGACCGGAGAGTTCTCTCAGGATAGATGCCAGCAAGCGTCAGGACAGAGTGGGATGGCAGAGGGGAGGCTGTCCAGGTAGGAATAAGTCCACTCACAGCAAAAAAGGTTTGAGGAAGTCCAGAGACACCAGTGCCCACCAGGCAACCTGTATGGCAGAGACACCAAATACTGTCAATGACCTAGAGGAAAGTTTCAGTAAAAGCTCGCTTCTTATTCAGTATTGTCAGCAAACTGGGGCAGAAAAGAGTGCCTTCAAGTGTAATGAGTGTGGCAAAAGCTTCTCTCGAGAACACCTGCAGATACATCTGAGAATTCACAAAGGGGAGAGACCCAGGAAATGTCATGAATGCGGGAAAAGCTTCAGGCACAAGACAAGCCTTGTTCTTCATCGTTACACAGTCCACAAGTCGGAGAGACCCCATAAGTGTCCAGTGTGTGGCCAGCTCTTTATCCTGAGAGACCGACTTATTCAGCATCAGAGAATCCACACAGAAGAGGCATATATAGGGTTTAATGATGGGACCGTGAGTGAGAAGGGGGACGAGAATCCCCAGAAGAAAGGGCCTGCAAGAGCTAAGCCGGATGGGATGTTGTCAGGAAGATCCCAGTGTTCTGAGTTCGGAAATGCCGATGAGGGTAGGGACAGTGCAAGACAGCAGCAGGGAGATGCTCCAGTTTTGAGACCAAGTAAATCCACTGTCAGCAAAACATGCTTTAGGAAATCCAATCACACAAGCCCACAGCAGAGAGTCTGCTTGGGGGAGACTCCCAGTACAGGCAGTGAACTTGGCAAAAGTTTCCATCTCAGCTCTCTCTTTACTAAGCATCATCAAACTAGTGCAGAAAAGAGTGCCCACAAGTGTAGTGAGTGTGGCAAAAGCTTCACTCAGCAAAAATACCTTCAGCTGCATCTGAGAACTCACAAAGGAGAGAGACCTTATAAATGTAAGGAATGCGGGAAAAGCTTCAGTCGGAGTTCAGTACTCAAAGATCACTCCATGAGTCACAGGATGGAACAACCTTATAAATGTACTGAGTGTGGGAAAAGATTTAGAGAAAAGACAAGCCTCATGTATCATCGTTACATGGTCCACAAAGTGGAGAGACCCTATAAGTGTCCAGACTGTGGCCAGCTCTTTGTCCTGAGAGAGAGACTTATTCAGCATCAGAAAATCCACACAGAAGAGGTACCTAGGTTTAATGATGGGCTCATGAGTGAAGATGAGGACAAAAATCTCCAGCAGAAAAGGCCTGCGGGAGCAGAACCACACAGGACATTCTCAGGGCGACCCCAAGTTCCTGAGAAGGGAGAAGGCTGTGGAAGTAAGGGCTTGGCACGAAGGCAGCAGGGACACCCTGCAGGGAAAAGAGGCGGTGTATCTATTCAACGTGAAAGGAATTCCAAGAAATTGAAAACCATCATCACCCACCAGGGCACCAACAGCGGAACACAAACAAGCACAAATGGTGACAACAAGAAAAGCTTCAGTAGCAACTCAACCCTTGCTGTGCATCAGAAAATCCACCTGGAAGAGAAACATTTCAGCTGTGCTGAATGTGGGAAAAGCTACCACCAGCATGCTCACCTTCGAAGGCATCAGAAAAACCACACTGGAGAGAGACCCTATGTATGTGCTGACTGTGGAATGAGCTTTGTATACAGGTCAATACTGAGCAGACATGAAAGGACTCACAAAGAGGAGAAAAACTATAGCTGCACTGACTGTGGAAAAAGTTTCAGTGAGTACACATACCTTACCCTGCATCAGAGAATCCACAGGGAAGAGAGACCCTATCAATGTCCCGACTGTGACAAAAGCTTCAGGCTGCGTGGACACTTTACCAGTCACCGCAGAACCCACACAGGGGATAAACCTTATAAATGCACCGAATGCGGACAAGGCTTCGGGCGGAAATCAACTCTGACTAAACACATCAGGATCCACACCGGGGAGCGGCCCTACAAATGCACCCAGTGTGAGAAAAGCTTTCGTCAGAAGTTCGCACTTTCCCAGCATCAGCTTATGCACCAGGGAGAAAGGCCTTACAAATGTACTGAATGTGGGAAAAGCTTTCGTCAGAAGTTCGCCCTTTCCCAGCATCAGTCAGTGCATCGGGGAGAGAAACCTCACAAATGTACTGAATGTGGGAAAAGCTTCAATGACCCATCAAATCTTGTTAAACACTTGGCAAAACTCCACTTCAAAAAGAAACCCAATACAGTTAATGTAACTTTAGTTTAGATAGCTCTAGGCTCGCAACGATAGAAAATAGTGGAGTGGCACTTTTTTGATTCTAGTGAAACACTTCTCCACCCATACTTATTGTAAAATACAAGGTTTAAGGAGGATGGGTGGGTAGTATCGGCTTGTTTATGAATATGGCAGTGGGATCTGGGTGGGGGACAAAGCTGATGAAGGGAGGAACAGGTCTTTCAATTGGATGGGAATATTGAGGCAATGGAGTTGGACTTTGTGAGTTGAGCAGGGCCGTCCTGTTATTCTGGGTTTGTTTTCCTGCGTGTGCTGCTGCTGGTGGTGGTTGTGCTTTCATTTCGTAAGAATAGGACTAACAGAATATTTACCAGTGGGATCTTTTGCTCTTAGTTTATACTTCGTTTCATTCGTAGCTGATCTTAGTCTTATAGCTCTCAGTTCTCTAGCACTGCCTAACTCTCCACTTCCCACGCAAGAATTGAGGTGCCGGACATCTTTCTACCAAGTCAGCAAGGAAGGGTGTGAGTATATTAATCCATGCGTACAGTGTGTGTGTTGTGTATTGTATGTGTCTTCAGAACAAGACTGTAATGCTAATCATTATCCATTTCATTATTCATTTGTTTATCATTCTACACTATCGCAATAAAAGTCTGTAAAACCCTACACACTCGGTGTGAGCATTCCTGTTGTGCACCCTGTGGGTCCTCGTAAAGCTCTGCGTAACCTGATTCCTTATAGAAATTTCTTATGCTTCAAGGATGGGGGATTTTCTCCTGAGAAGGTGTGACTCTGAAAAATATTTGGGGTTGTGGGGGTTCATCAGCTGAACATGAGCTCCCAGTGCGATGCTGTCTCCAAAAGAGCTCTTGTGATCCTGAGATGCATAATCGGGAATCTTGAGTAGGAGTAGAGAGGTTATTGTACCTTTGTATTTGGCACTGGAGCAACTGTAATTTTAAATACGTCTCAGGGCTTACCTACTCCAGTGTTTGACTGGTTTAATTTTGCCAGTACGGTTATACTGCATAACTTCACAGGACCAAATGTGTCAACGTGGCGATTACAGAGGTAGAATTATACGGGTATATTTATACCAGTTAAATTCCACATGTAGACAAGCCCTTAGTGAGAGAAGTTTTAAAGGTGACAGCTGAACAGGGTAAGTTAGTGCCATCCACACAGCAGCTTTCTACCATGCACTGACTGGCTATAGCACTATTGGCTAAAGATACAGCTCACTTTCAGAAGGCATATATATGGTCAGTAATGGGTTGCCAAGCAGTGAGTCTAAACCTGGATCTTCCATCCCTAGCCCTTCAGTCTATACCATGGCTCCTGTAAGTGTTCGGCACGGAGATTTTCTCCTGTGTGGCAGGTACCTCTAACTGTGCCAGTACGACTGGCAATGAAAGTGCTACTTCCTCCCTGAGCTGTGCATCACACAGTCCTCTGTAGGTGTCTGGAAAAAATACCCACAATCCTTGATGCTGGGACCTGCTGCTTATCCACTATGGAATAGCTGGCCAAAATGTTTCATATTTACTCCTAGAAACACAGCTGGGCAGAGTGCTGGCTATGAACCGGAAACCAGTAAACACTCCGTTAAACTTGTGACTGAGTGTGACTTGTTAGCCTATGAACCAAACGCCCCCAAGGCTTTGCAGCTACACTAAGCATACAAAAGGTATGTTTGACAGATTGCTTGCTGGTGAAATAAGGAATGGAAAGATACTGAGAATGAGCTGTTTGTGGATGTTTTATCCATTGTTTGCAAGTCTTAAATGTTTTGCTTTGTAAGGGACTTGCGAATGGTATGAATAGAACAAGGAAGTAATTAGTTCTAAACAACTGAGATATATATGTGATGGGAAAAGAAAACTAGAACAGACACAGTTGGTGACACTTAAAGATAGGTGAGAAAAGATTTTACAGCTAGCCTGGGGACAAGACTCCCATAATGCTTTGCAATTAAGATAAAGCTATCTAGCAAGGAATGGAATTTTACAACATAGTAATCTGATATATTTTGAAAACTGTTATAAGATACATTTCTGCAATGAACTATAACCGCAACATATGTGCAAGATAAGGAACGAATAAAAATGTCCAAAAATGGGCATTAAAAATTACTAGTTGTTTGAAAAAGCTGGAAAATGACAAGGAACAAAAAACTGAGGAAAGAGCTTAAGATATAGAGATATATGCACCAAAAGGAGGACATACATAGGGGTTGGAATGCTGAACTAAGATGAGTTACCTGGGTATAATTACCACAAGAAATCATAAAGAAGTAAGGTCATTGGCAGACAGGATACACACTGTCTGAAGCTACAGAGAAGGCCTTCCACAGTTGCTGGTAACCGTATACCTCTCTGTATGTGCTGTCTTGACTGTTCAATAAATTCATTCAAAGCTGACTTGTTAACCAAATCTAAATGTAAGAGAAGGCTATTCATTAAACAGTCAATCACCTTTAAAATTCCTATTTGTTATTGGCTATTCATGTATTAATTGTTGACAAAGTGCTGATTGATTATCAGCACAAGAAAGATGTAAGCTCCAGCTGCTGGCCGACTGTTCTCTCCATGGGTAATGTGTGACTTTTCTGCATTACGCAGTTTTACTGCTAATCAATAAACTGATTGAGCTGAGTTATCTGAGGTCTCATTAATTGATGCTGAACTTAAGCAGCAACAGCCTCAGACCAGTTACAAGGTCCCAGTTCTAGCTGTAATGGGAATGGAGCCTCATGGTGAGTGAATTGGATAAGGACTGATGACTGGGTCCTAGAAGTGTGAGGCATTTGGGGGAGGCTAAAGAGGAAGGGATTACAGATCAATTAGCAGTTGCCTTTCCTTTCCTTTCCCCTTTCTCAATAAGCTTATTTAACAAAACCAGCACTACCTTACATTATTACCTTGTGTGCTGTTAATTAAGCAGGAATGCCCCAGTGAAGGCAGCTGTGCCTATTATGAAACAATGAGTTTGTGTATGTCTTGGATTGTTCTGGGGACTGTTGTGTTCCTGTAACCCACAACAAAAGCACCCCATGGCTCCTTACTAGGGAACACATTGCTTTTTCTCTGGAAGGCTGTGGGGTAAATCCCTTGTTTCTGAAAAAACAGAGTCCTGTAGCACTTTAAAGACTAACAAATTTAATTTCTGCAGGCATAAGCTTTGGGCTTTGCAACCCACGAAAGCTTATGCCTGCAGAGATTAAATTTGTTAGTCTTTAAAGTGCTACAGGACTCTCGTTTTTGCTGTATACAGACTCACAGGGTTACCCCTCTGGAACTTGTTTCTGAAGAAATTCAAGGGGATCCATTTTTGTTTAGCTGCCTGCTCACTCCCTCTCCCTGGGAAGAGGCTGGGATCTGAGCCCCTCTTCTTTTACCCCTCTGCAAAATCAATTTTCTCCTTTCAGCAACTCCCATGACGTTGTTGAGTCCCAACAGGAACAGCCACAGCAGAGCAGACCAGTTTTCCATTTAGTCTTGTGTCTGATAGCAGCCGGCACTGAACACTTAGTTGGAACATGCAGGAAACCCCCTATTGGACAATTATGGCAAATCTGTCCCTGAGAATGGCAGGAGTTACAAGGTGGCTAATGGGGGGCTTAGGAAACTTTTGGGGTGGCTATAGTTCCCAGAAGTCCCTCCAGTGCCACCCCTGGTCAACTTAGTACCAATTTCTCATAAAGTTTACCAGAAGATGTGTCTGTTTATAAGTTGGGGACCTATTTATTACAGCATGGTTTTCCTCCCTGTATACAAAATCTTCCATTATACAGAAAGCCCTTGTCACCCTGTATCCTCGCCCCTTGAAGTTCTTGATGACATCCAATCTTATGTCCTGGACTCTTGTATGCAGTTACCCTGTATACTCTTTCCTAGATACTGTGCCCTATGCAGTGGTCCACATACACCAAGTCCTACTGAGTCCTTTCTCCGTGTACTTGGCCATGCATAGTTTTCTTTATATATTGCTGGCTATGTAGAACACTCCTCCCCTATGCTCCGTGGCCCATGTGTACTGGGCCCTATAGACTCACAGACTGTAAGGCCAGAAGGGACCAATATGATCATCTAGTTTGGCCTCCTGCACAAGGCAGGCCACAGAACCACACCCACGCACTCCTGCGATAACCAGAACCTCTGGCTGAGTTACTGAAGTCCTCAAATCATTTAAAGACGTCAAGTTACAGCGAATCCACCGTTACCCTAGTTTACGATAGCAAGTGACCAGTGCCCCATGCTGCAGAGGAAGGCAAACCTGCCTCCTCATGGTCTCTGCCAACCTAATCTAAGGGAAAATTCCTTCCCAATCCCAAATACAGCAATCAGTTAGACCCTGAGCATGTGGGCAGGACCCACCAACCAGACGCCTGCGACAGAATTCTCTGTAGTAACTCCGAACTGACCACATCTAGTGTCCCATCTCTGGCTGCTGGAGATGTTTGCTATTAGCAGTCGCAGATGGGCCATATGTCATTGTAGGAATCGCATCAGACCATCCCCTCCATACATTTATCAAGCTCAATCTTTGAGACCAGTTAATTTTTTTGCCCCCATTGCTCCCCTTGGTTGGCTGTTCCAGAACTTCATTCTGGTTAGAAACCATTGTCCATTTCAAGCCTAAACTGGTCAGTTTATAGCCATTCGTTCGTTTATAGCCATTCGTTCTTGTACCAACGTTGGCTCTGAACTTAAATAACGCCTCTCCCTCCCCAGTATTTATTCCTTCTGATATATTTAGAGAGAGCAATCAGATCTCCTCTCAGCCTTTGTTTTTTTAGGTTAAACAAGCTAAGCTCCTTAAGTCTTCTCTGGTAAGGTAGCTTATTCATTCCTCTGATTGTCTTAGCAGCCCTCCTCTGCACCTGTTCCAGCTTGAATTAATATTTCTTAAACATGGGAGTCCAGAACTGCACGAAGTATTCCAGAAAAGTTCTCACCAGTGCCTTGTGTATTGCTAATAACACTCCCTTATTGCTATAGCTTTATTGGAAATATCTTGCCCAATGCAGCCTGGGATCGCATTAGCCTGTTTAATGGCTGCATCACACTGGCAGCTCATATTCGTCCTGTGGTTGACCTATATGCTCAGGTCTTTCCCCTCCTCTGTCACTTCCAACTGATATGTCCCCATCTTATAGCAAAAATTCTTTTTAGTCCCTTGCACTTTGCACTAATTTCATCCCATTTTTATTACTCAAGTTTTCAAGGTCATCTGTATCTTCTTGTATGATATTCTGGTCCTCCTTTGTATTCGGAATACTTTCCAACTTTGCACCATCCACAAATTTTATTAGCACACTCTCACTTTTTGGGCTAAGGTCATCCAGAAAATTCTTAAATGAGATCGATCCCAAGACTGATCTTTGAGGAACTCCACTGTTAACCTCACACCAGTCTGACAGCTCACCTTTCAGTATTACCCATTGTGGCCTCCCCTTTAACCAGTTCCTTACCCACCTTTCAATTCTTGCATTAATCCCCATCTTCTCCAATTTAACTAATCATTTGCCATACAGAACTGTAGCAAATGCTTTATTGAAATCCAGGTAGCTTAGATCTACTGCATTTCCTATCCTAAATAATCAGTTATCTTCTCAAAGAAAGAGATCAGATTGGCCTGGCAGGATCTACCTTTTATAAAGCCATGCTGTAGTTTATCCCACTTACCATTTAACTCTATATTCTTAACTATTTTTTCTTTCAAAATTTGTTTCAAAACCTTGCATACAATTGATGTCAAACTAACGGGTCTGTAGTTTCCTGGATCACTTTTTTCCATTTCTTAAAAATAGATCCTATATTGGCAATTCTCCCGTCATAGGGTATGAGCCCCAAGTTTATAGATTCATTAAAAATCTTTGCTCTTGGGCTTGCAATTTCATCTGCCAGTTCTTTCTTGAGGGAAATTATCTAGGCCCTGTGATTTGGTGCCATTAAGGTTTTTGAGTTTCACTTCCACGTCAGATGTGATCATTCCTACTACCATATCCTCATTTCCACTAGGCATCCTGCCACTACCCCTAAACTCCTCACAACCCTTATTAATCTAGGTGTTAGACCATGCCTACATTATCTTTAATATTCACTCCATTATTAGTACTTAGCAGTCCCACTTCCTCTTTACTTAATTTCTTTTTGTATTTTATGGCTAAAGAATCTTTTACTATTGATTTTAATTTCCTTTGCAAGGTCCAATTCTGCTTAGCTTTTGTCAGTTCTCACTCTTTCCTTAAACTTTCTGACTTTGAAGAATAGCCTTCCTTGTCGATTCATCTCTTCTTCCATTCCTTGTGGGCTTTCTGCTTTCTCTTAAAAACCCGTTTGAGATGTTTATTCATCCATCTTGGTCTGAAACCCTTCCTTATGAATTTTAGGCTTTGCTTGGGGTGCAGACTTCAGATAGTTTATCCAAACTTTGCTTTAAAGTAATTCCAAGCCTCCTCCACATTCAGATCCTTGAGTTCTCCTTCGAGTGGTTGCTCATATGCATTCCACTTAGGTGTGTGCGCGCCCTCGTGCACGGCCAATCGGAGAACTTTTACTAGCAGTCCCTGCAGGGGCCGGTCCAGTGACCCCGTAGTGTCGCCGCCATGCGGTGGCACAACCGTCGCTGCCGGCCCCTCCCCTCTTCAGTTCCTTCTTTCCGCCCGTGACGGTCGGTCGAGAACTAACCCTGCTCTTCTCAGGTTTTTTCTTTCGCCTTAAAAGTGAGTATTTAGTTAGTAGTTCGCCCCGAACTAAGTTAGTTTTACAGTTAGTGAGGTTTTTTGTAGATTAGTTAGGGAGCCTTAGGGCTCGGACGCCCGCGGCCATGCCCGGCGCGTCTGGCTTCAAGCCATGCGCTAGCTGCGGGAAGGCCTTCCCAGCTAGCGACCCCCACGACCGTTGTTTACGGTGTCTGGGGGAACAACATCGGCGAGACCGATGTAAAATATGTAAGTCCTTCAAGCCTCGGACTCAAAAGGACCGAGAAGTGAGGCTGAAGGCTTTCCTAATGGAGACCGCGCTCAGCCCGGCGTCCGAGCCCACGCGGTCCACTACGGCACCGAGTGTGTCCTCAGTGCGGAGCGCACCTCCGGCACCGGGGAGCACGGTGCCGAAGAAAAAGAAGAAGCGCCACCCGCTTGTGGAGAGCTCACCTGCACCGCAGGAGCGGCCGGGGTCGAGCGCAGAGGTGCGCCCCCTGGACCGGGCCCCGACCCCGGCACCAGGACCGGCACCGACCAAGGAGGTCTCCCCGACTCCTGTGAGCGAGGGCCCTACCTTACAGGCTCCTTCGACACCGGAGGCGTTCGAGGCGGCACGTGTCTTGATGACCCTGCCCATGCCTCCGGCACCCCCTCGCGTGAGGGGCCTAGAGCCTGTTTTCCGGGGCAAACCCGTGTTGGGTGTCCCCGAAGGGTGGGCGGCATCGGCACCGGACGTCCAGCCGCCCACCATCACCATCGCCCGACGCCGGAGGACCGAGCCCGGAGGCTCCTCTCCCCCTTCGTCATCGGAGGACTCACGGCACCGCTCCCGACGCCGCTCCAACTCCGGATCCAGCTCCAGCCCGGCACCGAGCCGGCGCGCTCGGCACCGTTCCCCGGCACCGAGAAAGAGGCTGCGGAAGGCTTCCCAGCCCCGGCACAGATCTCCATCATCGTCTTCGGGATCGCTCCACAGACGAGTCAGACGACGTCGCTCCTCCGACTCTTCGTCTAGTGAGCCACGGAGCGTCTCCTCCCGGCACCGTCGCCGCCTTTCCCGCACCCCTGGCTCGGGATCCCGGACCCGCCACCAGGAGCAAGAACCCTCGCCGGCACCGCAACCGGCACCGGCGCAGCCGGCACCGCAACCCCTGGTACCGCAGACCCCGGTGCCGCAGGTACCTCTCCCCGCGGTGCCAACACCGCCTGCGGCAGTGCCAGCTTTGCCCTCGGCACCGACGCTGCCTCTGAGTTGGACCCAAGGACCCTGGCAGTGGCCAATGTGGGCCCAATGGGCGGCTCAGATGGGGCAGGGAACTATGCCGGCCCCTGCCTCGGTCACCCACTCCCAACAGGCACCCTCGGTGCAGGAGGGTGACCACTCCTTTTCCTCCCAGGAGGAGGACTCTGGGGAGGGCCCCTCCACAGGACCCCGCCACCCGTCTTACTCGTCGTCCCCAGACGAGGCGGCCATAAGGGACCAAGGGGCCCCACTCATTGACTTTAAGGCCCACCAAGAACTCCTGAAACGGGTGGCCTCGAACCTAGACTTACAAGTCAAGGTTCTAGAGGAAGAGGTGGACCCCCTCTTCGGCCAGGTGGGGACCCAAGGCCCTTCCAGGGTGGCCCTCCCCATTCATGACAGGGTCCTACGCCTAGCCAAGGCAGTATGGCAGACCTCTGCCTCGGTCGCCCCCACGTCTAAGGGCGGCGAGAAGAAGTATTATGTGCCAGCCGAGGGGCACGAATACTTATATGCGCACCCTGCCGCGGGCACCTTGGTGGTAGAGGCTGCCAACCAGAAAGACAGGCAGGGTGCCCAGAGCGCCTCCCCTAAAAACAGAGAGGGCAGGAGACTAGACCTTTTCGGCAGGAAGGTCTACTCCACAGGGGCGCTCCAGCTCAGGGTAGCCAACCATCAGGCTCTCCTGGGCAGATATAACTTGAACTTGTGGGACTCCTTGAAAAGGTTCACGGAGTCCCTGCCTCCAGACCAGGCCGCCGACTTTGCCATGGTCCTGGAGGAAGGGGTGACAGTAGCCAGTGTATGGAGGGCTATGGCCTCCGCTGTCGCTATGCGGCGGGCAGCGTGGCTGCAATCTACTGACCTGTCCCAGGAGGTGCAGCACTCCATTCAAGACCTGCCGTTTGATGGAGCCGCCCTCTTCTCGGAGAGGACGGATGAGAAGCTGCACGCCCTGAAGGACTCAAGGACGACGCTGCGCTCCTTGGGCCTTTACACGCCCCAGGCGGCAAGACTGCAAGCACGCCAGCAGCCGCAACAACCGCCACAGCGGCACCAGCAGCAGACTAGGCCTCCACCTAGGCCCTTCCCCCCTCCCAGGGGTCGGGACAGAAACAGGGGCACAGGGCGGCGCAACCGTCCTGCGACCTCCTCGTCTTCCTTCAAGGGTCCCTCCCGGGGCCCCAAGGGCAAAAGACAATTCTGACATTGCGTCCGAGGGTGGCATCTCTTTACGTTCCCTGGGCCACCCCCCACCTTTCCGGGACAGGCTAAGACCGTACATCAGCCTGTGGAGGGAGATAACGTCGGACCAATGGGTCCTCAGCACCATCCGCTGGGGCTATGCCCTCCAGCTGCTAGCTACCCCCCCCACTTCCCCCCCATCCCTTTTCAGGGACCCATCTCACGAGCATGTACTCCGCCAGGAGGTTCACACCCTCCTTCTCAAAGGAGCCATAGAAGTGGTTCCACCACTCGAGGGGGGAGGGGATTCTACTCCAGGTATTTCCTCGTCCCCAAGGCAAAAGGGGGCCTCAGGCCTATACTGGACCTGCGCAAATTCAACAGGTTCATAAAAAAGCTCAAATTCCGCATGGTGTCCCTAGCGTCCATCATCCCAGTACTGAACCCAGGGGACTGGTTCGCCGCCCTCAACCTGAAGGATGCGTACTTTCACATCTCCATCCTTCCCGCCCACAGGAAATTCCTAAGGTTTATGGTAGCTGGTGGCCACTACCAATTTACGGTCCTTCCCTTTGGCCTGGCCTCATCCCCCAGGGTGTTCACGAAGTGTATGGCAGTGGTGGCGGCCTCCCTGAGGCGCAGGGGGGTCCAAATCTTCCCATACCTGGACGACTGGCTGATAAGGGGCAAGACCAAATCGCAGGTGCGCGAGGCGGTCTCCCTCGTCCAGACCACCTGCCATACCCTGGGGCTGCTCATAAACGAGCAGAAGTCAACATTATATCCAGTGCAGAGCATAGAGTTCATAGGGGCCCACCTGGACTCGGTGCGAGCCAAAGCTTCCCTCCCACGCTTGAGGTTCGAGGCCATGGCAGCGATAATATCGCAACTCCAGAGGTGGCCCACGACAACAGCCAGGCAGTGCCTACGGCTGTTGGGCCACATGGCCTCCTGCACTTATGTAGTGGGGCTGGCCCGCCTCAGACTCAGGCCCCTCCAGAGCTGGTTGAAGAAAGTGTACATGCCCAACAGGCATGCCCTGAACAGGGTGGTAACAGTCCCCCCTGCGGTGTTGGGGTCACTGAACTGGTGGCTGGACCCCGGGACTGTGTTGAAAGGAATTCCCTTCAGGGCACCCACCCCCTCGATCACTCTGATCACGGACGCCTCAGACCTGGGGTGGGGGGCCCATATCACTGGTGGTCTGACCACACAGGGCCTCTGGTCCCGGAGGTGAGACTGCCCTCCATATCAATGTAAAGGAACTGAGGGCAGTCAGACTGGCTTGCGAAGTGTTTCGCCACGCTTTATTCGGGAGAATGGTACAGGTGTTGACAGACAATACCACTGCGATGTACTACATCAACAAGCAAGGGGGGGCGCACTCCTCGGTACTGTGCCAGGAGGCGCTTCGACTTTGGGACCTGGCGGTGAGACGCAACTTCTGTTTAACCGCCTCTCACCTCCCGGGGGCCAGGAACAACGAGGCAGACCGCCTCAGCAGGTCGTTTCTTCCCCAACACGACTGGTCTCTTCACCCAGAGGTGGTCGCCATGATCTTCCGCAAGTGGGGTGTTCCCCACCTGGACCTGTTCGCGTCAGCCTGGAACGCAAAGTGCCCGAAGTTTTGCTCGCTCAGGGGTCGCGAGCCGGGCTCCGTCTCCGACGCGTTCCTGATCGAATGGACGGGGGAACTCCTGTACGCGTTTCCCCCCCTCCCGCTCCTGCCCAGGGTCCTCTTGAAAATCAAGAGGGACAGAGCGGACATCATCCTGATCGCCCCAGCGTGGCCGAGACAATACTGGTTTTGCCTGCTTCAGGACCTGTCAATCGCTCCCCCGATCAAGCTCCCGAAGAAACCGGACCTTCTCTCCCAGGACAACGGTCGCCTGCTGCATCCCAACCTGGACTCCTTACACCTGACGGCCTGGAGGCTCTCTGGCTAACGGAGGAGGAGAGAACCTGCTCGGAGCAGGTCCAACATGTGCTCCTGGGAAGCAGGAGGCCCTCCACCCAGAGCACATACAAGGCCAAGTGGAGGAGGTTCACCTGCTGGTCGGACTCGCGGGGCATAACCCCTGGTACGTCTTCCGTGCAGGCTGTCCTGGACTACCTGCTGCAACTCAAACAACAGGGGTTGGCATTGGCTTCCCTAAGGGTCCACTTGGCAGCCATCTCGGCTTTCCACCAGCCAGTGGAGGGGAGGTCCCTATTCTCTCACCCCATGTCGGTGAGGTTTCTCAGGGGAATCGAGAGGCTGTATCCGCAGGTCCGTGACCTGGTGCCTCCCTGGGACCTGAACCTAGTCCTTGACAGACTGACGGGGCCCCCCTTTGAGCCCTTGGCCACTTGCCCCCTGCTGATCTTGTCCTGGAAGGTGGTCTTCCTTGTGGCCATCACTTCCGCCAGGAGGGTCTCTGAGCTGAGAGCCCTGACCTCGGAACGCCCCTATACGGTGTTCTTCCGGGATAAGGTACAGCTTAGGCCTCACCCAGCTTTTCTACCTAAGGTAGTCTCTAGGTTCCATTGTAACCAAGATATTTTCCTCCCTGTGTTTTTCCCCAAACCGCACGGGTCCGAGGACGAGAGGAGGCTACACACCCTCGACGTGAGGAGGGCGCTGGCGTTCTACTTCGATAGAATGAAACCGCTCCGCAAGACCACTCAGCTCTTCGTCGCGGTGGCAGAGAGGATGAGAGGCTCCCCAGTGTCATCACAGGGCATCGCCAAGTGGATCACCGCCTGTATCCGGCTTTGCTACGAGAGCGCAGGTGTCCAGCTTCCCGGACCGGTGACAGCGCACTCGACAAGGGCCCAGGCCGCGTCGGCGGCCTTCCTGGAGAGGGTTCCCCTGGAAGACATCTGCAGGGCTGCCACTTGGTCGTCTGTGCACACCTTTGCCGCGCACTACGCTATCGTCCAGCAGTCCAGGGACGATGCCCGCGTGGGCAGGGCAGTGCTGGGAACAGCCCGACGTTGACTCCTACCCGCCTCCAGGTAAGGCTCGTTATTCACCTAAGTGGAATGCATATGAGCAACCACTCGAAGGAGAAAACGTAGTTACTTACCAGTAACTGTTGTTCTTCGAGATGTGTTGCTCATATCCATTCCACACCCACCCTCCGTCCCCGCTGTCGGAGTCGGCAGAAAGAAGGGACTGAAGAGGGGAGGGGCCGGCAGCGACGGTTGTGCCACCGCATGGCGGCGACACTACGGGGTCGCTGGACCGGCCCCTGCAGGGGCTGCTAGTAAAAGTTCTCCGATTGGCCGTGCACGAGGGCGCGCACACACCTAAGTGGAATGGATATGAGCAACACATCTCGAAGAACAACAGTTACTGGTAAGTAACTATGTTTTCTTCAGTCCAGTCCACTTCCCTAATTACTTCCCTTAATTTTTTAAAGTTTGCCCTTTTGAAATCAAGGGCTGTAGTTGCAGACCTAGTTTTCTTGTAATCTTCGATTTAGTTTAAACTGAATTAACTCATGATCACTCGAACCAAGGTTGTCCTCTATAACCAGTTCCTCTGTGACGTACTTACCAATACTAAATCTAAAATGCAGTGGCGTACCGTGGGTCTCCGATGCCTGGGGGCCAATGCTTACATTTGTACCCCCCCTCCAGGACTCAGGTGCCCCCCATGCAGGGCAGGAGGGGTCCCTGGCTCCCACCAGACGGCGCCGCCTCCCCAGCTGCCCCAGGAAGGGAAGAGGCGGTCTGCACTTCCAGGTGAGGGACACACCACGTTCCACCTCCTGTGCTTAGTGAGTATGATATACTGTAGTTAATTTTAGGTTTTGTATTCAACTAGTATATCTATAGAAAACCTTGCTCATTAAACAGTATTGATCTGCAAATTGGGTGTACCGTGTCTCGCTAGTATCCACACTGATCACTAAGTGTCCAGTAGCAACAACTGTTAGTGTCATTGGTTTTGGCACTATCTTCCTCTTGACGTCCATTCTCTTTCCCTCTGTTGTTCCTTTCTCCATTGCTGGATCCCCTCTTGCATGGGTGGCATGTCTCCTGCCTTTCGGGAGTGTGGGTGGGGAGGAGCACCGTCGCTGACGTGGCTCAGCCCCCTCCCCAAGGCACCCCTGCCCGCTGTTTGGGTCTCTCAGGAGTGAGGGCAAACAGGTGGGAGCAGCAGGCAGGGAGGGGGCTGAGCAGGAGTGGGGCCCGCCTGGACCCCCCTCACCAGCTGGGCTCCATGCTCCCAAGCCTGGAGGGCAGGCACCCTTTGCTTTCCAGGGGTGCAGCCTGTGCCCCACCTGCACTGGGCTCCTTGCTGCACTCCCCAGGTGCTGGTGGGTGATAGCTGCAGCACCCAGCCCTGCCAGGCTAGGTCTTCTGTGTGCAGAAGTGGCTGCTGGGGCAGGCCAGGCCGACTCCTCCTGGGGTAGGCAGATCAGTGTCCTGCTTGGCCCTGACATCTGTGTTGGGGGTAGGGAGCTCCCTGCCTTCAAGAGGCACAAGCAGTGGTCAGGGGAGCCTAAGGGGATGGGGCCGAGCAGGAGCAAGGCCTGGGGTGAAGTGGAGCAGACAGACGAAGCAGGAGCTTCTGGCGGCTGTTGTGGAGGCTTTGCCTGCCCAAGCCGATTGTACCTGCCACGTATGCTCCCTTACCTGACTTTCCTCCTGCTCCATATTAGAATCAGGCATGGAGAGTCCATGCTCATTTCCCAACCATCTCCCCTGAATTCCTAGTTTAAAGCTCTTTTAGTCAGTTGTGCCTGTGACCCGTCCAAGCCCAGGGCAGCTCACTGATAATGCCAGGGTCAGGGCAGGCTGTAAAAGGAGAGCGAATTCTCCCAGCACTGGTGGATGACACTGCAGTCAGACTTCCCAACCAGCCACAAACAGTGCTTCTGATTCCCCCACACTGGTTATCAAGAAGCCACTGGGCAGATACACACAGCCCCCTTTACTGCATTTCAGTCTCTGGCTCCCAAACTGACACTAGGTCCAGTAAAGAGACCAGTCATTTAAACTCTATGCTCTTTACTCAAAAGGTTCCCTCTGACCCCAAAGGACCAGCCACAGGACCAGTTCACTGTAAGTTAAGATCTTACCCAAAATCCCATGCTGCCAGCCAATCCTTTAGTAACTAAAACTAAAGGTATATTATAAAAAGAAAAACAAACAATAAGAGAAATGTTAAAGGATTAAAGCAATCAGATACATACAAATAATTTGAAAGTCCATATACATTAGGTTTTTAGAAGAATTGTAGAGTTGCAGGCTTGTATAGTCCCTCTGGTGTACATCCAGAACCTGGATGGGTCTAAGTCCTTCAGTTCAGTTGCAAAGTGTGTTGATCCAGAGGTGTGTCTGCAGCTGGACAAGAACAAAGACAAAATGGTTTCTGTGGTTTGATCTTATATACCCTCTGCCTCTGGCCATGTGGCTTGTGGAACTTTACAGGAACCAAAATGGAGTCCAGAGTCACATGGGCCAATCCTGGTAACTCCTCAGGGATGCCTTTAGTTTCTTCCTGGGCCTTTTGCTTTTGTAAAGGTCTTGATGGGCCATTAAGCGGGCTATTGTCCTGCGGCCTCTCTGTCTGGGGTGTGTCTTATACAGCATAATTTGAAATACAGGTATATCAAAGATCTCCATAATTTTCCTCACAGATATCACACATGAACACAAATATTATCTTCTTATTTAGCACATTATAACCTTTCCGACAGTACCTGACATGGTATGTCTCACATGAATCGTTATGATTTTGACATATTAATGTCAAATAACACAACCCCCCCCATCCAGTCTGCATGACAGTGCCAACTTCCATCCCAGAAGTCCATTTCCCTCCCTACTCAGGTGGAGTCCATCCCAGGAGAACAGTCCTTTGGCCATGAATGCCTCCCAGTGGTCGACTATCCCAAAGCCCTTGTTACAGCAAAGTTGCCTGAGCCATTTGTTGATCATTGTCATCTTGTCTCTCTTTCACTGTCTTCCTTTAGGGACAGGTACAATGCAACTGAAAATTATCTGTCTCCACTTCTTTAAATGTCCCCAGTCTGGCATAGTTTCCCTGGACGCGTTCCAGTGGGAATTGTTGGAGGCCTAGCTTGGCCTGAGTGATTTCAGAGCCATTGGCTAGTATCTTTGAAAACTCGTGGTAATTGGGGGAGACTCCTAATGACTGGAAAAAGGCAACTATAGTGCCCATCTTGAAGAAAGAGGATCCAGGGACTTACAGACCGGTCAGCCTCACCTCAATCCTTGGCAAAATCATGGAGCAGATCCTCAAGGAATCCATTTTAAGGCACTTGGAAGAGAGGAAGGTGATCAGGAACAGTTAACATGGGTTCACCAAGGGAAAGTCTGAGCCTTTATGGCATACTAACTTCATGCTTTTGGTGTATCTATCCCAAAGAATCCATACATCTCTGAGTTGTACATACCTATAAAATTCAATACTGTTTTAGACTTCAGGTATCATGTGATTTCGTCCTCTGCTTTGTAACTGAAAACTTGTTAAGAATCCTTATTTCTATAAGTAATCCCCCATCTTGCAAACATTCAAGTTCATACTTTCCTCTTCTATTACTTCGTTTGTTGCATACATAGATGTTGATTTTTCTACTGAATTGTTTGTACTTTTAATTGCATATTTTTATTTAATTGCCTTTTATATATGCTACATTTCAGTCAGGTTCTTCATTCTGACATGTTTATTGTTCTTTACTACCAAAGTCAAGGATTTAAAAAAAAAAAAAAAAAATATACTGTAGAGATGCCTATTTTCATGTATTGCTATACTAAAGACACACAAAGTTCCTCAGATTTGTAGTGAACCACTCACACCACCAATTCATGGTCCTCCCTTTCATCTGGTCTGCAGCTCCGTGTGTGTTCACAAAATGTACGGTGGCAGTGGTGGCTGTTTTGCGGAGGTGGAGGTGCAGGCCTACCCATATCTAGACAACAGGCTAGTCCAGGCCTCAGGTAGTGTCCAACCTTCAGCTCATCTACAGTGAAACCAATGACACTACCATTCCACACAGACTGCTGTTGCCTTGCTCGTGGCTGGTAATGCTTCTTAAATGGAGGGCAGGACTGGAAAAAGAAGGGGCAGACAACTCTGGAGCCCCCTCCCTTTCTCCATCTCTCCCTCTCTGCCAATCAATTCACTGCACCAGCAAGAATAAAGGAAGTAGCTATTAAACTGGGGAAAGGGTCCTGGCCTACGAAGTTCAGTCAGACTGCTGACACTACGTGGTGAGAAAAACTTTGCTTTGAATTTAAGAGTTTGTTAAGTTAGGCACCCGTTGCGTTTTATTCTTATTTTTCTTGTAAACATTTCTGACTTTTATGCCTCGTTACTTGTACTCACCTAAAATCTACCTCTCTGAAGTTAAATAAACTTATTTTATTGTTTTATCTAATCCAGTGCGTTTAAACGGAACTGTTTGGGAAATTCCATGTGGGGTAACAAAATGCGTGCATATCATTTCCACTAATAAAATGACGGACTTTTATATAACCTTGTATTGTCCAGGAGAGGACTGGGCAGTACAGGACCTACATTTCTAAGGGAAAATCTGGGACTGGGGTGTGTGTTGGGGTCACCCTGTATTATAACCAAGGCTGGTAAGAGCCAAGGTGAGGTTGGTTGCAGCACACACAGACATAGCTGGCAGCAATTTGCATGCTGGAGGCTGTGACAGTCCAGACTGGAGACAACAGGGGCCCCAAGTCAGAGGGCAGGGCTGACACAGCTACTCATTAGACTGGATTGTACCCAGGTATGCCACAGCTGGCACAGTGAACTAGGGCATATGCACAGCTTGTTATTTTAGATGAGGGTTATACATTAAGTCCTGCCATAGCAATTTAAAGAGAGTCTCAAGTGATGGCTGGAAACAGTCAAAAAGCAGTTCCAGGCTGTTATTTTCTGTTTTCTTATTTTGGGTAAGAGAAATGACTAACAGTGAAACAACTTCAAAACTAGAGTTGGCCAGGTTAGAAAAAGAAGAAAGAGCCAGAGAATGCGAGCACCAAAAGGGGCAAGTAGAGATGAGAATTAAGGAGTAGGAGGTTGCCCCCAAGCGAGCCATGGAGCTGAAAGAGAAAGAAGACCAAGAAAAGGAGAAAGAGTAAATATAAACAGGGCATGATGGAAAAACATGGACAGATCTGAGAGCCACCAATCTCTCCCTCTGTTCAAGGAACCGTCAGCATGGACAAGTTGGGTTCTGCATACAAGGAATCAGGCAAAAAAAAGTCCCCACACTAACTGCAAAATTGTCTGGTAATGCTTTGAATGTATTTAATGAAATGCCACATCAAGCAGCTTTGATATATTCTGAATTTAAGAAAGCAGTTTTGCAGCGATTTCAACTTACTCCTACAGTGCATAGGCTGAAATTGAGGCCATGTCTACACTAGTGAACTCCCAGCGACACAGCTATGCCACAACAGCTGTGCCACTTTAAGACCACTCGTGTAGCCGCTGACAGGAGAGAGCTCTCCCATTGACATAACAAAACCACCTCAATGTGCCACGGTAGCTAGAAGCAATCCTGCTGACAGTGCTGTGCGCACAAGTGCTGCTGCTCGTGAAACTTATATTGCTCGGGGTGGGGTGGGGAGGGTGTTTTTTCACACCGCTGAGTGACATAAGTTTTGCTGACATAAGTGGTTGTGCAGACAGGCCTTAGAAATCTCAAGAAAGGTGCTGGCGTGCATCACAGTGAATATGTCTATAAACTGAGTAACCTAATGAGAAAATGAGTGCAAGGGAAGGGGGCTGAAGATTATGACCACTTGTTTGCTCAAGAACATTTCCTAAGTCTAGGCACTGAAGACGTCAGAAATAGCCTGTGGGGAAAATCTGTGCAAGAAATGGCCACTCTGGCTGATTCCTTTGTTCAAGCCAGATGACCAATGAAGTTCTGGAACAGCCTTCCGAGGGAAGTAGTGGGGGCAAATGACTTATCTGGCTTTAAGACTTAGCTTGATAAGTATATGGAGGGGATGTTACGATGGGATAGTTTATTTTGAGCAATTGATTTGGATTATCGGCAGATAAGTCTGCTCAATGGTCTGTGGGAATGTTGATGGGATGGGAACTGAGTTACTGCAGGGAATTCCTTTTTGGGTGTTGGCTGGTGAGTCTTGCCCGCATGCTCGGGGTTTAGCTGATCGCCATATTTGGGGTCGGGAAGGAATTTTCCTCCGGGGTGGATTGGCAGAGGCCCCGGAGGTTTTTCGCCTTCCTCCGCAGCGTGGGGCATGGGTCGCTTGCTGATCGATTCCCTGCAGTTTGAGGTCTTCAAATATCACTTTTGAGGATTTCAATAACTCAGTCATGGGTTCGGGGTTGTTATAAATGTGTATGGGTAGGGTTTTGTGGCCTGCCTTGTGCAGGAGGTCAGACTAGATGATCATATTGGTCCCTTCTGACCTATGAGTCTATGAGTCTATGAGTGCAAGCCACAGAAAGAGGGGCAGAAACCCTCCCATTTTACCCCTGGGATGCTCCCATTTTACCCCTGGGAAAAGCTAGGTGCTGTACAAGCCCCCAATGAGTTCAGGATTCCCATGGTGCCGGGCACGGCACATACCCTGACTGAAATTAGGGTCCCCATTGTGCACTGCACGCACACAGAGTAACTCAGTCCTTGCCCCCAAAGAGCTCACAGTCTAAACAGACAAGACAGGGAAAGTGAGGATTGTTACCTCCATTTTATAATAGACAGAAAGACTAAGAGTAACAGTTTTTAAAGGGGCTTAAGTGACTTAGGAGTCTACAGCCTGGTCAACACTACAAAGTTTTGTTGGCCCCTCTGTGTTAGTTGGAGTGTGAAAAAATCCCCAGCCCACTCAGCTAAAATAGCGATGCCAGCAAAACCCCTGGTATAGACACAACTATGCTGACAGAAGAGTTGGCACGGTTACTGTTCAGCGAAGCGGTGTAGCTATTCTTCTGATGGCTTATGCTGTGTTTCCATTAGGGGCTCTACCAATAATGGAAAAGCTCTGCAGTGTGTAGACAAGCCTTGTCCCATTTTCAAAAGTCTCATCAAAAGGCTCCTAAGTGCCTAATCCACTTTTGAAGCTTTTACCCAGGAGCTCTCGAGGCAGGTTCCGTATTGCATAGCTCTGGCTACAGCAAAGTCTGGATGCTCAGGATTCGGGCTTGTTGGCAGCAGTGCCGACTCGAAAGAGACTTAAGACTGTCAGTTGATTCTGGAGATGTAGGGCCTGATCCAATTCTCAGCAAAATCAGTGGGCCAGAGTCTCAGCTGGTGTAAACTGGCATAGCACCATTGACTCTGGTGGATCTACAGCCCATTTACTCACCAGCTAGAGCTCTGCCCATGGACTCCAATGGCGCTACAGCTGATTCACACCAACAGGGGACTTGGGCCAACAAGAGCCTTTCCTCTAACTCCAGTGGGTGTTGGAACAGGTCTGTAAGTCAGACCCCTTCCCCACTGTGACAGAAAAATGGAGGCCTGGCCCTGTTCAAAAGTAGCTGTTGAATTCTTTGGCATATGGTTCTCAGATTCTCTGTCTGGCACCAACCTTTGTGTGATCAGGGCAGGGCCCAAGCAGAATTTTTTCTGGCCCAGTACAAACTTGTAAGACAGGCCCTCTCTCACACATATACCATGGGGGTTGCAGCCTGGGCAGGGCCCCCAGGGCCTCCTGTCCCTGGTACAGTTTACCCTTCCCCCCATGTGGGGGCCCTGGATCAAGGAGCTGTATCTTTTCCCCTCTGAACCCCACCACAGATTGAAGGTATCAGCATGACATCCGAATGGTCACTGGCGTTCGTGTCTTTGGAGACTAGCCAGGTCTGACCCCATGCTCTGCCACGATGGTTTTGGATGACAGACTGGTTGTAGCTGGCATTTGCAAAGAAACCCAATCAATAAAAGAGGTTGGTTTGTTTTTTCATAAAGAAAATGCTTCATTTCAAGACTGGGAGAATAGCAGAGAGATTAATTAATTGTCATAATAATTAATCTTAACAGTAGAGCCCAGACGCCTGACGTGAGATCAAGGCTCCACTGTCCCAGGTGCTCGCAGACCCAAAATAAGAGACAGTCCAGGCCCTAAAGAGGTTAATACCTAAATAGCAAGATAGACAAAGGGTGGGAGGGAAACAGCCAGAGAGAGGAATGCTTAGCCCAAGCTCTTACCCATCAATGGTAGGATCGGGAATCTCCCAGCCATTAATATTAGCTAGCTTTCGTAAGCTGAAAATAAAGGGACATTAGTTATTTGCAGTTCGCTGACTGAGCCTCGAGGTGTACAACCTGGGGAGCCATGGGTGATGGTCCCAGAAGAGCCTTCATTGCTGTATAAACAGTCCCTGCCACCTACCCCAGAGGCAACTGCATTTCAGCACTGGGGGAGGGATCCCTGTAAAAACCAGCCCCCACCCCAGAGCTGGCTGCATCTCAGTGCTGGGTCAGCCAGCGCCTCTAGAGCATTGGCAAGGCTTCTGAAAGGCTCTGGGATGGCAGGCGTCGGACAAACATGGGCCCTGGTCTTGCATTCGCCTGCCTCCCTGGGGAGCGTGCCCCAGCCTCGCCCCTGGGGAAATCGCCACCCAGCCGCTCCCACAAGGAGCCAAACCCGTAGAGCGCCGCAGCCCCTGGCGCCCAGAAAGGCCTCGGAAGCGGGGTCTGAGCAAGCAGGGACCTTCCTGTGCTGGCTGCGTGCGTGTCCCTCCGCGCCCGGGGCTGGGACAGGAGCGCCCCGCCCCGCCCGCCCGGCCGCAGCCAGGAGCCCGGCAGGGAAACAAAGGCAGCGCGGCGCCGCGGCAGGAAATCGCTGCCCGCAGGGCGCGGGCCGGGGCCGGGGCCGGGGCCGGGGCCGGGCCCGCATTAAAGCCGTGGGGCGGCCCCTGTAGGCGGAGCTGCCGCCCGCCATGGAGCGAGGGGCCGAGCCGCGGGCCCCGCATCTCCAGGGCGCCGAGGAAAGGGGGGTCCCGGGAGGCGGCCGCGCAGGTGAGGGAAGAAGGAGGGCGCGGGCGGGCGCGGCGGGAAACGCCCCCGTTGGGCCAGCGCCTGCGGGAGCGAGCGCGCCCTGCCCGTCCCCGCACTGGCCGGTGCCCGTGTGAACGCGAAGCGGGCGCCGAGCTCCCTCCGGGGCCTGGCGGAAGCGGGGGAGAGCCGGGGCTCCCGGGTTCTCTTCCCAGCGCTCTGGCTCTGCCTGCGTGAGCCGGGCAGCCCCTTCCCCGCCCCGGGCCCTGTCTCCCCAGCACCTCCTGTCTGGCTTGTGAGCTCTTTAGCGCATGGACTGGTTCGTGTGTGTACAGCACCCGGACCCATGGGGCCCAACGCCCAGGGCAATGGGGCCCCAAGCATGGTGTGGATCTCTGCAACGCCCGGTGCAACAGGCCCCCAAATTCGGGGGGTCTGTGCAGTGCCTGGCCCAATAGGGCCTGATGTTGACCAGGAGTCGTTGCAGCACCCAGCAGGGCAGAGCACACCAGAGCAGGGGCCTTGGGGCTCTGGCTGTGGGATTGGTGCAAATGTCGCGTTATTCGTTCCAAACCGCCCCCTCTCCCTGGCACAGGGAACAAGCCCTGTCTGGATTGTGTCTCTCCCAGCAGGTGCCAGGACAGAGAAGGAGAATCCCCAGCAGGAAGAGACTGCGGGAGCGGAGTCTCATGGGACATCCCAGCACCTTGAGTGGGGAGATGCCAGTTGGGTGGGACGGCAGCAAGGAGACGCCCTGGGGGGGAGACAC
>ML675708.1:495286-593128 GCA_007922155.1 Mesoclemmys tuberculata
CGAAGGATCAGAGGACTGTGAGCTGCGGGCAGACCAGCTGCCGCCCAAACCCCTCAAGGGGCAGAAGGCCACCATCTGCCCCGACTGCGGGAAGAGCTTCGGGAACAGCTCGCACCTGGCCCGGCACCGCCGCACGCACACGGGGGAAAAGCCCTACACCTGCCCCGAGTGCGGCAAGAGCTACCGGCAGGACTCGCACTTGGCGCAGCACCGGCGCTCCCACACCGGGGAGCGCCCCTACAAGTGCACCGAGTGCGGCAAGGCCTTCTCGCAGAGCTCCAACCTCATCATCCACCAGCGCACGCACACCGGGGAGCGCCCCTACACCTGCGGGGAGTGTGGGCGCAGCTTCGGCCACAGCTCGGACCTGGCGCAGCACCGGCGGGTGCACACGGGGGAAAAGCCCTTCCCCTGCCCCCAGTGCGGCAAGCGCTTTTCCCAGAGCTCCAAGGTGACCCAGCACCAGCGCTTTCACACCGGCGAGCGCCCCTTCGGCTGCCCAGAGTGTGGCAAGGCCTTCCGGCTCAGCGCCGACTTGCTGCGGCACCGGCGCAGCCACACGGGCGAGAAGCCCTATGGCTGCGCCGAGTGCGGCAAGCGCTTTGTGGAGAGCTCCCACCTGATCAGACATCAGCGCACCCACCGGGGCGAGCGCCCCTACCGCTGCCCCCAGTGCGGTGAGGCCTTCAACCAGAGCTCGAACCTGCTGCAGCACCAGCGCAGCCACCGGGGCGAGCGCCCCTACATCTGCGGCGACTGCGGCAAAGGCTTCGGGGTCAGCTCGGCCCTGCTGCAGCACCGGCGCACTCACACGGGCGAGCGGCCCTACCGCTGCCCCCAGTGCGGAAAGAGCTTCAGCGTCTCCTCCACCTACAACGTCCACCGGCGCATCCACACCGGCCTCAAGCCCTACGCCTGCGCTGACTGCGGCAAGGCCTTCAGCCGCAGCTCGGCCCTGCTCCAGCACCAGAGCATCCACACCGGGGAGCGGCCCTACCGCTGCGGCCACTGCGGCAAGGGCTTTGGTCAGAAAGCGGCCATGGCCCAGCACCAGAGGACTCACCTGGGCAAGGAGCCGACCGGAGTGATCCCGCTGGGGGACTGGGGCGTGGCCCAGCTCGGACAGACCCAGGTGGGGGAGGAGGAGGGCGGTGAGGCAGGAAGTAAGGGGAGCGCCGAGCGGGGGTGACTGGGGTCAGGGCACGGAGGGGAGTGTGGGCCTGGTGGGGGAATTGAGGGGAGAGCAGAAGCTGGAGTGAGTGCGGCGGGAACCAGCCACGTGAGGATCGCTCTGACAACTGGAGGCGGCCTGGTTCCAGCTGCAGGATGGAAGGGGCGGGTGAACAGGCGGTGGGGATGGGAAGGGGGTATGTATCAGGGTGGTTGGCTCAGTCGGGTGGGAAGAGGAAGCCAGAAGCAAGTGTCATGGAAGAGGGGGCAGTGGACTTTGGGGGGCCACAAGGCCCCTTCCCACTGCACTGGCAACACTGGGAAGCTGCCTGGCTGAGAGGCTCATGGGCTGGTGAGGCCTCTGCCCCAGTGCTCAGAACAGGAGCGTGCCTGGAGAGTCCTGCACCCTGGCTGTTCTCTGCTCCCTTGGGCCCATGAGGAGTAAGTGTAAGTGGAGACCTGAGGCTGCTCTGTCTCTGCTGCGGCTGGGAAGGGCATGGGGAGCACAAAGGGGGCTAAAACCTCCTTTGCCTCCCACCACCTGCCCCTACCCCGGCAACTGGTGACTCCATCCAGCCGCCTAGGACGCCCTGCCACGCTGGGTCTGACAATGCTTCTGGCCCTTCGCTGGCTGAGATGAGCCCCCGGCCCACCCCTCGCCACGGAGAGCTTTCTCCTGGGATCACACCTAGCCCTGGTTTGTCTAGATCAGGAAAAGAAGAGGAGGCTGGAGATTAGCTAGACTCAGCATAACCCATCTCCTTCCAGTGCTGGCCAGGCACACGTTGGCTGGTGGAAGTGAGGCCTGGTCTACACTACGGAGCTAGGTCAGGGTAGGGCAGCTCATGTCCACCTCAGTCCGTAAGCGTCTCCACTACACTGGTGCTCCCACCGATGTAAGTCGTCCACTAGATCGCCCTTCTCAGTCCACCTCCGCCAGAGGCGTAGCGCTTGGGTCGATGTAGAGAGGGCGACGCAGTGTCTGTGTGGACACCACATTACTTACATCACCAGGACTGACAGCCTTGAGCCTTGTTGCCCCGCCCAGTGAGGGATTGTGGGGGGGGAAGGAGAGCCAAAGCCTGGCCACCCCCTGGTCTCAGGCTCTCCTCCCCCCCACAGTCCCTCACCAGGAGACGGCTGGGGGCTTACAGCAGGAGTTCTCCCCTGCCACTGACAGCTTGATCTGAGTCAGGCGCTGGGCTCAATTTCACAGCAGGGAGCCTACCGGGGTCCTGAATTGCCATTCTCGGCAGTTTCACGGCCATTATTTCACATTTTCTCTCTGGCTAGGCCCTCGGCCCCGGGGGGAAGGAGGGGGCTCCAGCCATGAGACCCCCTGGCTGACAGCCAGAGACAAAGTGATATAAACTGACAAGAACCTCAGTCTCACAGCTGGTGGCCTCCCTCCTGCGAAATGGAGCCCTTCACCTGGCTCGCGGCTTGGGCTGTCAGCCCTGGGCCAGGGGAGCTCCAGCGTTGAGCCCCGTGTGGCTGTGAGTGCCCCACTTCGGTCAGTGCAGGCACTCCAGGTGAGGGCAGCGTGGACCCCGCCAGCTGAGTTAATGACTAGAGTTTTGTATTGTGGGTAAGTCCTTAGTGGTGTCTTGTACCTGAAGATCCAGAGCGCTTACATTCAGGCCCTGCTGGCGCTCACCGTGCGGGGTGCTGGTGGGGGTGTTCTATTCACTCACCCAAACCCAACCTCTCTTTAGCCTAAGGTCTGGCTTCAGTGCAAGAATTGGCCCAGCCTCCTACTTGGACCCCTGACGTGGGCCAGGGGTGCTGTCCCCTTGTGGTCACTGGTACGAGTGTGGTGCTCATAGATGCTGTTCTGCGGGAACAGGGCAGGGGCTGAGTTGGGGATACTCTCCCCCGCAGTCGGTGATGACCCCAAAGCCAGATGCGACATCAAATTGTGATCCTGAGTCTTTTGCAGTCGATAAGAATCCCCGGCGTCAGGATCTCAGCCTTCCCTAACTCCCCTGCAGCTTCGGTTCCATATGAGATTTCCCACTTCCTGTCCCGCACCATTGCTGTGCTCTGGTTAAAAGCAATTTTTGCAGCACTTTACCCCAGAGGTGGCTGCATTTCAGTGGCGATGTGACACAAGTCCCTCTTGAGTCTAGCTCTCAGCTAACACGGGAGGGTGTAGAGCGTAACTGATGGCAGTTTGCAGATGCCACTGAGAGCGTTAACCTGAGTGGAAAGCAAATTATTTCCCACAGGCTCTGTGTGCTGTTGCAGCATTTAAAAAGACCAGCCAGGGAGGCTTTTTGTATCCAATGCACGTTTCAGATCCTGATTTCTTAGTGATTTGCATAACTCTCTAATTCTTGGCTAGGGGATCGGTGTTTCACCCCCAGGAGGCCCCCCCTTCCTACATCCCTCAATGTTCTGCACTCACCCGGCTTTGGTCCTGGAGCCCCCATTGCTGGGGCAGGGGTTAGAACAACCCTGTACGCAGATTTCCAGAGTCTGTAGGGAAGAGAGATCTCACTTGGCACGTGGGGTGAGCTGCCCCTTTCTGGCATTTACCTGTGTGGCACCCCGAGACTGGAAATTCAGTGTGTGGCTGCGCCAAAGAACCCGTGACCCAGAATGGCTCTTCACTCCCCTCGAGTGTCTGGCCTGAGTACTGAGGTTTCTGGGGCGGCCGGTAGCTGAGCGACTGGCCTGGGTCCCATAGCTCAGGCACCAGAGGTGTGTGCTGATCGGCCCCAGGCTTCAGTCCCGCCGGATGCAGTGCAGTTTTTACCTAGGTGTCAAAGCAGGGGCCCTGCTCCTGTGAGCCCACCGAAGTTGGGGCAGGCTAGGGGTGGGTTTACAGAGAGATGCAGGAGCTCCAAACCTCCCAGCACACCTACCCCACACTGAGGACACCTGGGGCGAGCAGCATGGGAGGCGCAGCTGGTTAGCATGCCCACTGGTTAGCGCATTCACGTGGGCTGCAGGAGATCCGGGTTGGAATCCCCCCTCTGTCTGATCGGGAGCAGTGACCTTCGTCCACATGGTCCCAAGCGAGGTCCCAAGGCACTGGGCTGTCGGGTATTCGGGGGTGGGAATCTCCCCTGCTCCAGCTTGGTTTAAATAGTTATGGGAGCAGGGGGGTCTCCTCCACCCCGGTGAGTGCTCTGCTCCTGGCTCCGGTGGGGCGAGGCACCTAACTCCAGGAGAGGGTTGACAGCTGAGACTCTCCAGTGGAGGGAGGTGCCTATCTTTGGCCCAGCAGCCTGGCCCCTAAGGCTCAGGCCAATGGGAGTTAGGCACTTAAGTCCTTTTGTGATTCTGGCCCCCTCTCCGCAGCGTTTCCCACTGACTAGTTAGGTGGCTCCTGCTCTGCTTGTTGGCTTTTGAGAATCTCTTTCCCGGGCACCTGTGTCTCCCCAGGCATTGTAGAAAGAGCCTGGGCACCTAAGTCAGGGCTGTGGATTCTACCAAGTCCTCGTCGTGAGTCTTATCCTTCGCTCCCTTATGCTGAAGCTACCCGGCAGGGCAAGCCTTTGCTTCCCTCCCTGTGTTAGGGATCTGTTCACCCGCAGGACTGTGGCAATTCTAACAGAAAGAGCAGCTTTCCTTCCCTGGCTCAGGGAAGTCTTGGGCGGTGGAGTCAGATTCCAAGGCCCAAAGGGACCATGGTGATCATGCAGTGTGATTGCCTGCGAAATCACAGGAAAAAAACAGGCCAGAGAATGTCCCCAAATAATTCCTGTTCAAACTAGACCCGATTTTTTATTTTTAAATCCCATCTTGAATTAAAAGCTGGCTGGGTGGAGAGCCCATCACAGTCCTTGCTAAATTTTTCCAATGGTCCATTATGTTCACTGTTAAAAACTGACACCTTATTTCCAGCCTGAATTTGTCCAGCCTTTGGAACTTGTTATACCTCCTTATGCTAGATTGACAAGCCCATTATCCAATATTTGTTCCCCATGGAGGTATTTCTAGACTGTGATCAAGTCACCTCCTAGCCCTCTCTTGATTAAGCAAAATAGAGTCTTGCGAGGTTGTCTAACCCTTTTAAGATTCATGTGGCTCTTCTCTGATGGCTCTCCACTTTATCAACACCCTTCTTAAAGTGTGGACACCAGAACTGGACACAGGATTCCAGCTGCGGGCTCACCAGTTCCGAATACAGAGGTACAATGACCTCTCTGCTCAGAGGCATCTGCAGCTGTGAGAACAAGAGAAGCGCACGCAAATAACAGAGAAAGCAAAATGCCACGCGCCTGCACGCAGTGTGGCACGCTCAGGCTTACAGGCGCTTCGGAAGTAGGTGTGCTAGTGAGATCATGAGAGATGAGCAGTCTGGTGGGCTCCCGGACAGCGGAGTGCGCTAGTGTAGGACAGTCCATATTAAAGTCATTTTCCCAGTCACCTGTTTTAAGTTGATCTGACTCCAAAATGCTTGATCACACTCCACATCCGCCTGCCCGGAAGCACTGTCCCAGAGATGGTGGAGCTCAGCCCGGGCAGCGCCGCAGCCTGACGGCAGATGCTGTCCATGTCGGCAGGGGATTTGTTTTCTCTGTGGCTGAGCTGGAAGGGGTGGATGCTGAGCAGCGGCACTGGGCTGGCGAGGCCTGGCGAAATTCTGTCCTTCCCCAGACAGGCTCAGTGCAGTGGGAGCTTCCCAACACGCACAGCCCGGCTCACGTGCCTCCCCTTACCTGCAGGGAGAGTGGAGCTCTGTAGCCACGGCCTGCCCAGCCCCCCAGTCTCTGTGTTACCGCAGCGGTGAGGGGGCTGTTAAGCGTATGTGGGGTTCAGATCTTGGCAGGATGGAGCCGCCCCCTCACGAGGACAGGGGTAAGCATGAGTCTGCCAAGGCCCAGCTGCTGCGATCCTTCTTTGGGACGCTGGGGGGTGCAGGCAAGTACAGAGCCCCGGCTGAGTGTGGGGCAGTCCTAGGGCAAGTGGGTGGCTCCTTTGAACAGGCAGGATGACATGAAGAGGAGGCCTTGGATCCACGGTCCGGGGAGAGGAAGGGTCTGGTTGGTCATTCACTGGGGGAGTCTTTGGTGAGTGGTTCCTTATTTTCTCCATCTTCCATTTCCTCCTTGCTGGCTTCCGCGGGTGCTGCCCCATTGCCAGCAGCTGGTTCATGGTCGATCATGTCCTTGTAATTGCGCTTGAAGAAGCCCCCCTACCAGGAAAAGGGAAACCACCATGACTGATTGACAAGGGGACTACAGAAGTTTGAATCTGACCTGCGCTGGGGTTGGATTAGTGCTGGTGCCCTCCCCTTGAGGGGAAAGGCCCTGTGCCCCATTCCCTGGCCCTCCTGAGCCAGCCACCCCATTGTGGTTTCATGGGATTTTTTTTCAATTCCACCCCTTCACTGTTGGACAGTGTTGCTCTGTGACCTCGCCCCTCGCCCTAGAGGTGGTGGGCACATCTCATGACCGGGCAAAAGATCCCTGTATAAACAGCTCCCACACCCCACCCCCAGATGTGGATGCATCTCAGGATGAGCTCTTGGGGGGGGAGGGACGAGGTCCCTGCCATGTCTACATGGGGCTTTGGGATCCCATGGGGGGAAATGTTGCTGGAGAAAGACGAAGCAATTTTATTTGCTGCTTCAGGGAGGAAACTGAGCTCCCAGCTGGCTGAAATGCAGCATTTCTGAGCTACCCAGGGTCCTACAGCCCAGGCAGCCCCTGCCCAGCTCACCTTGTAAAGGGCAACGACGATCAGGATCAGCAGAAGCAGCCCCCCTACACTGCTGCCTATGTATATGCGGAGGTAATTCATCATGTACACCAGCTCCACCTCTGTGGTGCTCTGCAGGGGGCAGACACAGGGCATAAAGGGAATGCAGAGTGGAGCAGCTGAGGTTGAGAGGGGAGTACCCACCCACCTGAGTTTGCCTCAAGCTGCTTACTCCCGTCAGGGAAAGGGTTAAGTGCCTTGTGTTGACTCACTGTTGCAGGCACCTGTACTCTGAAATCAGCTCTGCTGACTCCTGAGTGTGTCTCTGGGAAGGGAGGACCCAGCATGTGGGCTGAGCGGCCCTCAGGGAGGAGCTGATCCCAAGGAGATGGTTTGGGCTAGGTGATGGGCACCGAATTCCAGACGCAGGTGGGGTGAGGTTGTGGGGAGCAGGGCAGGGAACTCCCAGCTGCTCACAGGGAGGAATGGATGGAGAAAAGGGGGGACTCATGGCCAAGATTATTACCTGGGCATGTGTGAACTCATTGCTGACGTATTTGCTGGTGTTGAAGGTGAGCCACAGGGCAGTGCAGAACTGGGACCGTGAAGACTCCTGGAGGGAGACAGTGACACTAGGCCTCAGACACCTCGGCCCCCCATGTGTTATCTCACTGTGGGGGGAGGAGGGGAGCACCGGGAGGTGGCACATGAGGAAAGCAGAGCAAGAGAGATGCATCAGTCCCACCTCCCTAGGTCAGTCTTGCTGGCCCTCGCTGCCTTCCTTGGCACCTCTGGAGGTGTGAGGGCATGAAACCTCACCCTAACGCTAGTCCCGGGGGGTGGGGGGTGCTCTGGCCCCCTTCAGTGGCTGCCCTATGGACAGGGCTAGAGGAGACGTGACCTGTGAGCTCAAGAAGCTGTGGGTTCAAGCGCTGCAGCAGCTCCCAGCTGAGAGTCCCTTCCACAGCCCAGCCCGGCCCCCAAGAGGTACTTTAGGCCAGGGTGAGGGGCTCACTCTCAGTCGCCCATTTAATCCTCCACCTTTTTGCTGAGGAGGTTAGGTAGTGCCCTGGATTCCCATGCCCCCGAGCCAGCCAGTCCCCTCACCTGGGGCTAGATCGGACCTGGCGCCCTCCATAGGAGAAATGCCCCGTGTCCCATTCTCTGCCCCCCGGTGCCAACCTGTCCGCCTGCCCTGGGATGGCTCAGTGTTGGTGCCCCCAGAGGGGAAAGAACCTTTATCCGCTTCATGCCCATCCCTGACCTGAATTTTCCTGGTAGGCACCAAGAGTCCGGTGATGCTGATGTTGGCGACGGCGCTGATCTGCCCCAGGCTGCACTCATAGATTTTCTTGTCGCTGGGTAAGCAGTGCTAGGAAGAAACACACCCGCACAAGGTGGGGAGAGGGTTCATGCAGGCGAGCCGGCACATGGCGAGATGGGCACAAAGGGTCAGAACAGCTGCTTTTCCAAAGGGACCTGAGAGATGCCTGGGCCCAGTGATGCATGGGGATCTGGTTCAGGGAGACGAATGGGCCGACAGCGCCAACAGGCTGGGCCGTGGCCTGACAGGTGTGGACATTGGCAGGTTGCACAAGCTATGTAAAGGGCAGCTGGGTTAGGACTTGGATGGGAGACTTAGCATGCAAACCCAAGAAGCAGGTTAGAGCAGGGGTCGGGAACCTATGGCTCGCGAGCCAGATGTGGCTCTTTTGATGGCTGCATCTGGCTCGCATACAAAATCCCGAAGTAGGAACTGCTCTCCGCAGTGTAATTGCAGGGCTCTCTCTCCGCTGCCGAAATTGACTCTGCCTTGTTAATTTCACGGCGGAGAGTGGCATTCATGGCTCTCTCACCCAAAAAGGTTCCCGACCCCTGGGTTAGAGGGTTGCCAGCTGGCACTAATGCACTGTTCCTCCAGGAACTTATCTAGTGCTTCTTTGAACCCCGTTATAGTCTTGGCCTGCCATGCTATAAAAACAGCCCTTGGGCTCCACTCCAGAGGGGGCTGCACTTCAGCGCCAGGCAAAGGATCCCTTTACAGGCAGCCCCTGAACAACGCCCCAGAGGTGGCTGCATGTTAGTGCTGGGTGAGGGAGGCCTGCAAAGACGTGCCTCACACGTTGCTCAGGCCAGAGACACCTACCATGGCAGTGGGGCTGCTGCTGACATCTGTCTCATGTGTTTCCCCCTCCATGGGAACAGGACGGCAGGCCACGTTGGAGTCCTGGGGGGCAAAGAAATCCCCGGAGATACCTCACATGTAACCATGTGCTTGTAGCATACCAGATTGGCAGATCTCATACTTCCTGTGTCCTACCTTCCAGCCTGGTCCCTCCCCCCGTGGGGGGGGGGGTCCTGGCCTTGTCCTGTCTCTTATCCCTGGCACTAGAAGTGCTGCGCCACAGGGGACGGGGAGGGGGGCAGCTGTGTATCGTCTCCTGCCCTGGCACTAGGGGTGTTGTGCGACATACCCTGTGCCCGCGCTTCACTCCTTCGTGCCGTACTCACCATCTGCACATCGTGCAGCCGCCAGGCTACCCCGGCAGAGAACTCCCGTGGCACCATCACAAACGCCTTCACCTCTGCCTGTGGGAAAATCCTTGGATGCAGGGTCGCCACCTGCCAAAAGAAACCAATGGGGATCAGGCTGTGAAAGGTCCCTTATGGCTGGGCTGTGACTGGGGCCGCAGGGACTGGGCGCAGTGGGGGAGCTGAGGGAGGTGGGGGACTCAGGTCGGGTGTGGCATGGGGAGGGTAACATGGGAGGCTGGCGATACAGGAGGTGGCGAGAGGGATGTGGGAGTCTGGGGGCAGTGTCACGGGGAGGGAGGAGAGGGTGGCCCCTGTCGGATCCCAGCCCTTCCCCTCCCCACCCTGCCCCTCACCTGGTACAAATGCCGCACAGTCTTGTTCTCTGGGTGCAGGGAGCTGAAGTTGACGTACTGGGTGGACATGTCCAGTCTGCGGTGGGGAGGGACAGCAGTGAAAGGAGAGAGCGGGGGCTGGCACCGCACCACAGGTCAGGAGGAGAGAGGGGAAGCAGCAGCTTAAGGGGTGGGGAGCCAGCTCTGGGTGGGAAGATAGGAGGCCTGGCTCGGGGGATGGTGTCTTACCGCTTGGTGATGATGTTTAAGGGGTACAGGACGGGGATCCGCAGGGTGTCTCTGTTATCCTCCAGGCTCCCGTTCCCCTCATTGTCGCTGGGGGGAGAGTCGGATGGACAAGAAGAAACCATGTTTCAGCCACCCCTGGTCCCAAATGAGTGGCCGGGGCTCTCTGCCCCGTATGCCAGCTGGCTCCAGAGGGCAGGCGCAGATATTTATAGCACCTTAAACCACAGACATCCCAACATACTCTACAGGATCCAGCACTTGCTCGGCTCTAAGATGCACCCGCCTCTGGGTGGGCCACAAGTGCTGTTTATACAGGGATACCTCGCACAGCCCTAAGATGTGTGGTAGGGTGCAAGGACACACTGCAGGTAGGGTTGGGCGATCTGGCTGCGGAAGAGATGTGCTTCCCGTGACATAGGACGTGACCCTCAACCTCTCAGTGACCAAGCAAGGGTTGCTGTGCGGTCGTGGCCCGCACAGCCAGGATCCACGGGGATGGCCCCAGAGTTATTAAGAGATTGGGCCCGAGCTCTGCTCCCACCTGCAGACCATGACCTCCAGCTCCAGGTCGTCCCCCCAGGAACTGTTGCTGAGAACGGCAAACAGCAGCTGGATCCGAACCTGCACAGAGCAAGAAAGATTAGTCAGCACTGACTGCGGGGAGAGCGCGCCCTACTGAGCCCCCGCCCCGCTCCCTGCACACAGTGCCCCTACTGAGTGCCCCCATTCCCTGCAGCTCAGCGCCGCCTAGTGAGCCCCCCGGCCCTGTTCCTTGCAGCACAGCCCCCCATCTGCTCCCTGCACCCCCTAGCACCACACTGGGACATTGGGGGCAGCACAGACTCACCCGGCTGTCCCCCCTGAAGATCGGGTGGCTGATGTTACAAGAGAGGTTCCTGAAGTTGGTGTCTGGGGCCTCCGGGCTATTGCAGCTCATTTTGACCGGGTTGTTGGGCTGGGAGGGGAAACACCCGTAAGATGTAAGGGACAGGAGGCCCTGTCCCTGGCCAGCAGTGCTTGAGCGACCAGTCCAAAACCAGGCTGAAATTTCCTGAGCCAGCTGCTCCCCACTGCCCCCACACTGGGGCCAGACCGGAGCTGGCACCCCGTGGCGGGGAAAGGCCCCCATGTCCCATTCCCCACCCTTACCCCGCCCCAAGACAGCCAATCCCCGCCCAAGGCTGGTCCAGATTAAAGCTGTCCCGAGTGTCACCAATGCAGGGGTGTTTGCCTGAGTCTGCCAAGAGCCTGAGCTCCCCGCACCTCCAGCACCGAGGCCTTGCGGAAGGACAGTCCTGGCGGTTGGGACAGGTGGACAGCTGCATGGTAGGCATCTTCTCCGCGATTGGTGAGCTCCAGCTCCACCTGCACCTTCGTGGAGGGTGACACCAGCAGCTTCTGCGACCTGCAGCCGGGCATGAAGGTGAGAGACCCAGGAAGCAGCAACGCCCTAGCACCAAATAACGTGAGGGGCCGGGGATTGCAAAGGACAGTCGGGGCTTACAGGGAGGGCCCGGTGTCCCATGCGCAGGGCGGGTGGCAATGGGGGTGGGTCACTGGGCGCTAGCAGGAGCAGCAGCTGGGAGTGGGTTGGGGCAGCTGGGAAAGAGGTCGTAGATGGTGGGAGCACAACTGAGGGCAGCTTTCAGGGCCTCCATGGTGATTAAAGGGTTAACAGTGCCATGGGGTGCGGGCAGGGTGGGGGGGAGTACTAGGGAAAAGCTCTGACAGGCATTGGGATCATCAATGACTGGGGGGGCAGTGTGCCCCCTGCTGGGCCCTCCCTCCTCCCTGCAGCGCAGCGCCCCCCTCTGGGCCCCTGCCCACTCCCTGCAGCGCAGCGCCCTTGTGCTATACTTATTCTGGTGGAAGCGGATTGTCAGGTTGGCATCACACACTCCATCGTCCCCACAGTTCTTCTCAAAGGGGATCTGCAACAGAGAACGGAGCCAGAAAATGAATGCCAGCTCAGCTGGACTGGGGCAGGCCTCCCGCTGGATCAGCCCCAGAGACCAGCCAGGCCAACAGAGCAGAAGGATACCGATCTGGGCCCCCGCACCTCCGTCATGGACGAGTTGAACAAAGGGTTCAGCACTGGGAGGTGGGATCTGCTGAGGCCGGCGTCCTCTTGGAGGGAAAAGTGCAGCGAGATCTTGATTGCTGTGATGTAGTCCTCCACGCATTTCTGAAGAGAGAGATCTCTGTGTGAACAGCCCCTGCTGTCCCCAGAGGGGGCTGCCTCTCAAAGCCAGGCAAGGGATCCCCGGATAACCAGCCTCTGCCCGCCGCCACATTGCAGCACTGGGTGAGGGATCCGTTGTACAAACAGCCACCGAGCTCTGCTCCCAGGCGCTGCACTGTTCTCCCAACAGATTACCCCTGCGAGCCAGGGAGTGGGACCTTACCAGTATCTCGATCCCCTCTGTGACGCAGTACTCCCTATCCGAGATTTCCAGGCTCCCAGACGTATTCCTCTGCCCATTCGTAAACACCCCTCGGCTCTTCATGCGATTGTCATCAATCTCCAGCCAGTAGATGAGGTTGGCAGAGAGATGCTCTGGCAAGCAAGAAAGGGGGACATGCATAAAGGCTGGCATACAGGCACTAGCTGGGTTAGAGCTGGAAGCCAGGACTCTTGGGTCTAGTTCCAGCTCTGGGAGAGGAGTGGGAGCTAAGGGGTTAGAGGAAGGCTGCTTGTGTGGTTAAGAGCCTGTCGCTGACCTTTGTAACGCCTGGTGGCCCGGCTGGCATTGAAGCAGACAGTGAGGTTACCCCTCTGCCCAAAAGGATCATTCCCCGAACACATAAGCTGCTTTATGGGGATTTCCTTTGGCAAGAACGACACTGTGGGGACCACCGTCAGGATGGGCCGGGAGCTGGGGAAACAATGGACAGTGTCAACCCCCCCCAGAGGAGAATGGTCCGGTGTCCCATTCCACACCTTCTGATCCAGCCAGTCCCCCAGCCCTCAGGCCAGACGGGACCCACACCAGCAGCCCCTGGAGGGGAAAGCTCCTGGGTCCCACTCCCTAGGAAGAGACCCCAGGAGTCTGGCTAAACAGCCTCACCTCAGCATGACCACCTCTCCTAGAGCCCCAATGGTGATGTCTGTTAGTCCATCGCCACTGAGATCCATCTGTCCATGAATGGATTGGCCAAAGTATTTCACGCCAGGAGAGACTGTTGCGCCTTCAATTCTCTGTGAGACACGGAGCAGGGGAAAATCACAACAGTATGAGAACGTGCGTGCTGGATTCCTGCAGCCCAGTGCCCCTAGTGCCAGGCGGGGAGACGGGGTATGACTGGGACCCCCATGGCATAGGGCCCGAAGTGCCAGGCTGGGAGACGGGGCACAGCTGGGACCCGCCTTGGCTCAGTGCCCCCTAGTGCCAGGCTGGGAGACGGGGCACGGCCGGGACCCCCTGCAGCACAGCGCCGCCTAGTGCGCTCCTGACCTGGCTGTACTGTGTCTTGAGCTCCCTCTGGTGGCCATTGTATATATAGACAGCGCCATGCTCCTCGTTCTCCAGCGGCGCCCCCACGGCTATGTCAGCCCAGCCGTCCCCGTTGAGGTCGGCCAGCGCTGCGATGGCCGCTCCAAACCGGCCCAGCGGGTTCCCCATGGCTCCATGCAGCACCGCAGTGCTGGTGAGCTTGGCCTGGGAAGTGAGCGTGGAAGGGTTAGATACAGAGCCAGCAGCCCCTCCTGGGACCCCAGCACCGCCATGGGGACTCCCCTGCTGCCCCCTCCTGGGGAGACTGTGCTGTTAGCCCGAGGGTCCCCACAGCATTGTCTGTGCCCCTTACCGTGGTTACTCACCTTGTCCCAGCGATAGATGTGGACCCTGCCCCCACTCCTCTCGTCATAGTACAGGGGGGCCCCCACGAGGAGCACGTCCGTGTCCTCATCCCCATCCACGTCCACGGAGCACAGAACTGCGCCGAAATAGGAGCCAATCTGCAAACCGAGGAGGGGACTCAGCGAGGTAGTGAGCAACCATGGCACCCCCAGTGAGCCGTGAACTGCACGCTGCAGCCTGGCGCTCCCTACCGAGCCCCACCCAGGTCCCTGGAGCACAGCACTCCTTGCTGAGCCCCATGCCACTCTCTGCTGTGCAGGGCCCCGGCCCCTGGGGTCCCGTTCTCACTTGCTCCCCTGTGATGTTCTGCGTCTCTGTCCAATTGGAGCTGTTGGGATCGATTTCGAAGACGACGACCATCCCAATGTGCTGGTAGCGCGGGGCTCCCGCAGCATAGAGTGTTCTGTTCTGGTGCTGCATGGATTTCACCGTGTAGCCTGGGGGCAGGAAACGTCTCAGGATAAGAGGGGGATGTGCAGGCCTCTATTCCTGCCCACGGAGAGGTGGCAGGGTGTGCCCCAATCAGCCCTCCAAAGTTCAGTGGCCTGAGAGCCACACAGCTGTGTCGGCCCTGCTGTCTCACCCCAGAGCAACTATGCACAACCCAGTGATTCCCCTCCGCAAGCACTGGGCGAGGGAGCCCTGTATAAACAGCCCCATGCCCAGCCCCAGAGGTGGCTGCATCTCAGGGCCAGGTGAGAGATGCTTGTATAAACAGCCTCTGTGTCCCACCACGCAGGCGAGGGACTCGAGGCAGGATGGGAGGCTCTAGGAGGCTGGGGGTAACGTACCCAGGTAGGCATCCTTTATCTGCTCACTGGCTGAGGGGCTCCTGATGAATCTCTCCCGCTTCAGGTCATCCTGCAGCTCAATCAGGCCCCCAGCCCAGTCATCTGCCCCCACGGCCCCCAGTACCACCCGGCCCTGCAGGGGTATAGAAACACATCATGGGGCAAAGGGGAGGTCAGAGGGAGTGGGGAACCCCTGAACTCCTATGCCTGAGCCCCTCCCTGAACCCCCTTGAACTCCCACAGCCCAGGCCCCGCCCATAACCCTCCTGAACCCTCACGGCCTAGGCCCCCCCGAATCCCCATGAACCCCATAGCCCAGGCCTACTTAAACCCCCATATCCAGCTCTCCACACCCTGGAACCACCATAGCCCTGGTTCTTCCCTGTGGCTCACTTTGGACAGGTCCGCACTGAATCCACTGGATGAGAGCTCCATGTGGAAGGAGCTGCGGCTGCTTGTACCTGCAAGAGAGATGTGGATGGGAGCTCAGAGCAGTGAGCCCTGTATGAACAGCCCCCCATTCCCACCCCGGGGGTGGCTGCATGTCCGGCTTGGTCTACACGACCGCTTACTTCGGTATAATGCCCATCACTCAGGAGGTGTGAATTATTCACACCCCTGAGCGACATACATTACACCACCCTAAGTGCCAATGTGGATGAGTGGGAGACCGCCTCCCGCTGACCTAGCTACGGTGACTGGCGGTGGTGGAGTTATTAAGGTGAGGGGAGAGCCCTTCGCCACACGTGTGGCAGCACCGCAGCTGCACTGGTGCTGTGGCGCTCCTAGTGTAGCCTAGCCCTCGGTGACCTCTGACAGAATGGATGGCTAGTGCCAGGGCTGGGAGTCAGGGCTCTGGGGTCTGATCCTTCCCTTTATGTGGTTCAGCAGCAGGGGAGCTGCTACGTGCAGCCGGCTGCTGCCCACATCCAGTGCCTCCACCAGGGGTGCAGAAGGGGAACTGAGCACATCTTCTATTGCAACACCAGGGTGCACGCGCCGCCTGGCCGTGCGCAGAGCAGGCGCTGGTACCTTCGATGGCGTAGATCTTGGCCTGCAGCTCATTGAAGAGGCCTTTGAGCTTTTCGAAGTTGTCCAGCACCTTGACGAACTGACTTGTGGGATCTGAGGCGAACTGTTCCAACTTGCCCTTGGAGCCGCCAAAGTTATTGCCGATCTAGAGAGAGAGGGGGGGGCAGGACGTGGGAACCCACCTCAGTCCCAATGGGCTAGGATTCCTGGTTCTGGCTCCAGCTCTGGGAGGGGGATGGGGTCTCGTGGCTTAGATCAATGCTTCTCAACCAGGGGTATACATACCCTAAGTGGGGTACCTCATCTTGTCTAGATAGTTGGCTCATTTTGCATGGGGCACTAAAAGGCACTCAGTATGAACTAAAACGTCATACAGACAATGACTGGTTTATACTGCGCGGTATACTTTTACACTGAAATGGAAGTCCAATGTTTATATTCCCATTGGTTTATTTGATAACTATATGGTTGAAATGCGAAAGTGAGCCATGGCTCGGGAACACTGCGCTGGGACACGTTTGTACTTTTAGGTTTGATTTTGTAAGCAAGGGGCTTTTAAGTGAGGTGAAACTTAGGGTTATGCAAGATATATTTGACTCTTGCAAGGGGTCCAGTGGTTTCAGAAAAGATGAGAGCCCCTGGGGTAGAGCAGAGGTGAGGGCTGGGGGCCAGGGCTCCTGGGTTCCTTACCCCAATGATGTAGCGAACTATATCCTTGTTTTTGGCAGCCGTCACATTGCCGCGGTCAGTGGGGTCTCCATCTGTGATAATGATCATGACCCGAGTCACGTCCTCCCGGGAACCGCTCTCTGCGGTAAAAACCTTGTCTCTGCAGGAAACAGGGAAATGGTTCTGGTGAACTGAGCAGCAGGGACTCTTCCAGAACTGGGCACAGGTGCTGTTCATGCAGGGATCCCTCCCCCAGCATGGAGATGCAATCACCTCTGGGCTGGGACATGGGGAGCTGGTTAAACAGATCCAGCTCCCTGTCTCCACAGGCTACTCACACAACATAGTTGATGGCTTTGAAGGTGTTTGTCAGGCTATTCATGTGTGTCACATTTTCCAGGAGCTTCTGGGGATTTGGGTTTTGTTTGTAATCCTTAAAGTCAAACTCCACCTTCACGTCTGCGGAAAACTGCACTGCTGCGAACTGGGGGGAGAGGCGTTGTCAGAACAGCACAGCTCCCCTGCTGGACAGCCATCTCTAGCGCCAGGCTGAGACAGGGACTGGTCGGGACCCCACTGCAACCCAGTACCCCCAAGCGCCAAGCTGGGAGATGGGGCACCGCTAGGACCCTCCCCTACCCCCGCAACACAGCACCCCCTAGCTGGGAGACGGGGCACAGCTGGGCTCTGGAAGGCAGAGCCCCCTAATGCCAGTCTGGGGAGATGGACACCCCTAGCACAGCACCCCTAGCAGCAGGCCAGGCAGGAGGCAAGCACATACTTGAATTGTGGTGTTTCCCAGCTTCTGCATCACGTCTATCATGAATTCCTTGATGGTGTTGAACTGGTTAGTGTTCATGCTGCCTGAACCATCGAACAGAAACACCAGATCCACATTCCCCTTGAGGCATTCTGTGGGGAACCAACAGCGAGAGTTGAAGCACGGAGGGGGGTGGGGTGGAAGTCAGGACTCCTGGGTTCTATCCCCAGCTCTGGGAGGGGAGTGGGGTCTAGCCAGGAGCCCTGGTACTGTGGGAAGCCAACGGGGTCTCAGTGCTTGTGTCTGTCTGTTCCTTACGTTCATATCCTGGCGTGATCTCCCTGGGCTGCTCCAGGCGTGCCTTGAAGAGGTAGCAGACCCCACTCAGGTACAGGTTCCCATCACACTCGTGGTTCAACCCCGAGCCGCAGGCCTATGGGGGGGGTGCCGAGCAGGGCCGTTATTAGTCATGTATGGGGTGTGGAGGGGAGCACATAGGACTGGAAATCAGTACGTCCGTGACTGAGCCAACCCGACAGGGAGGGGAGATGGGGGCATGGCCTGGGTCTCCAGATCTTAGCCCAATAACAGGAGACTCAAAGAGGAGTCAACAGAGATGAAGTTGCCCCATCTACCCTGTCGCCACCCAGGCCAGGATCGTTCCCCACTTGTCTATGCGTCAGGAGAGACGGAGATGTCTCATCAGGGCTGGTCCTGCAGCCAGTGCTCCACAACCCCCCTTCCTCTCCCCCCGAGCACTCACAATCAGCCGGGCGTCTGTGCCGTCGCTGGCCAGGGACATGCCGAGATGAGCCATCTGAGCATTCTCTGCAATGAGAGAGAAACAGGGTCAGTGCTGTGCCCTGGACATGTCCCATCCTGTGTCTCCTGCCCCCCCCGATTTCTCCCCAGACCCACCCAGCAATGGGACAGCCCAGCAGGACCCGTTCTTCACAGCACACTGGTACAGCTGCCCTGTGGAGTTCTGGTCACCTGGCGCTCCCACGATGACACTGTAAAAGAAGGCAGATCAGATGCAGGGGATGGGAAATACCCAGATAGCACCCACAAGTCCCGGCTTCCAGCCCTGCTGTTGTAACCCACTAGCCCCCACTTCCCTGCCAGAGCCAGGCATAGAACCCACGTGTCCTGACTTTCAGCAGCCCCTTCTCTGCCGTAACACGTGAGACCCCCATGTCCTTCCTGGTTTCCGTGTCCCAGTTCGTCCGTCATCTGGTCACCCCCCCCCCGATACCAGACATGCCCCCCCAACATACTTTTACTTCCCACTTAGCCCTGGAGGATGCAGCATGGTTTCGGGTATTGAAAGGGGAACAAGGCATTGGCACCATGCTTTGTGCATGACCCAGAAGGGACCGTACACTGGATCGGGGGGAGGGGTTCCCGTTGGGAAAGAGCCGGCAGGGGCCTGGGAATCCCCAACACTGAAACTCACCATGGTCTGGGGCCTTGCTACATTATAAACTAAATCCCACTTACCTCCTGGAGCTGACCCTAGAACCCAAGAGTCCTGACAATTAGCCCCACCGCTGCATCCAACACCTCTCCCCTCCCCCAGCTACGGATAGAGCCCAGGAGTCCTGGCCCCGCTCACCCTTTCTAACCCACTAGCCCCCACACCCTTCTTCGGAGGACGCTGCGTCTCTCTGTCTGGGCAGGGCGAGGGGTCTCTTACCTCGCGTTGTCAAACTGCAGCACCTGGTACCCGAAATTCCTGCTGGCTCTGGGGGCCAGCACAACCAGGCGGTTGGTGTCAATGTTGTACCCCAGGGTGGGATCTGGCCCTGTTGGGGGGATGTTGAAGGAAACTGGGTCAGAGCAGCCTTCACTGGGGCACAAGAACATCCTCCAGCACAGCCCCCTCCCCATCCAGAGTGGGGACACCTCTGCTCAGCCGCTCTACCCTCAACCTGCCCTTTGACATCCGCTGCCTTTGTCCCCAGCAGAGGCACTGCCTGGCTGCCAGAGCCGCCGACTTACTGTCGCATTCTTCCACTCCACCTTTCGCACTCACACCCGGGGCCGAGCCCCGACACCTCTCGGCTTGGCAGTTCATAGCTCCGGGCTTGCTGCAACAGTTATGAATGTTTACAAAAATTGCTTGACGCTCGGCACCTCGTGCCTTAGACATTTAGCACTGTTCACACCATCTCTCCAGGGTGGGAACCCTGCCTGGGTTATGTCATTAGCGCCGTGTGGTTTGTGACACTGCGCCACTCCTGCCCTGCCCCCCCCCCCCAGGTCCCCAACCTCATTTCACAGCTTTCCACCCTTCTCGCTTTATGTGAGCTCAGTGAGCCACTAACTGACAGGAGAGCACCCGGCTCGCTGTGTGTCTAGGTTGGGGGAGGAGGGCCAGCAGGGAGGGTTCCCCACATAGGCAGCCCCCACCCCAGGGGTGATGGGAAGTCGGTCTTTGTATTGTGCCCAGCCCTCAGCCACTCTGAGCAAAGGGGGGGAGGGGGCTGCTTAGTGTACCTTGTGAGAAATTTGTGCTGAGACCCGACAAGCTCACCTCAAACAAGGACCCACTGAGCAGGTGTCAGGTCAGCCAGCACCCCATGTCCCTGCCCTGCTGGTAGGAGGAGAGGGGCATCTATCCCCAGAGTGATCAGGAGCCCCTTGTTTCTGAACTGATCTATGTGGTTTGTGAAGGGAGGGAAGCACAGTAGCCTCTTCTTGCTGTGGGGTTGAGATGATACATGACCAGGCACTGCAGGACAGGGAGGAGTAGGGGAGGGCTCCCAGAGGAAACCTTGGGGCAGGGCTCCAGAGATTGGGGGATATGGGGGGTCTGGGTGACCTGCACAAAGCAGGCAAAGTGATCGGGTCCTGGCCAGGCATGGCTAGCTGCTGTTCTCTAAGCCTGCCCTGAATATGGCTCAGCGAGGACACACTCTGACAGTTCCTCCTAAGTTCAGACCAGTGCTCTGTCCCAGCTGGGCGGAGAGCGACACCACATCGGCCACAGATTGGTTGGAGCATCGCTCCATGGGGCCAGCGTTAAAGTTGCATTGAGGGGGATGGTGTATGCCTTACCTCTGCATGTCCTTTTTGCAGAGGGTTAAATTTAGCTGCTCTCCACTTTTGGGAAGGGCACGAGGCAGAACTGGGCAAACAGAACTCTGCCTTCACAAAGTTTTTGGGCAGGAATTTCCCTTGTTTTGGAGGAAGTTGTTGGTAGGGAGGGGACACCAGCTCAGTTACCAACTTTTGCCTTGTCCAGGCTCTTCCATATCCCCGGTGGGGCCATTTCTCTAGAGTCTGACCTTTCCTCCTTTCCCTGGAACTACAGGGGTGAGTGATCCGTGTGAAACCTCAGGTGGTGCAGACTGGCTCAGTTATTGTAGGACGCTGAATGTTGTTCTGTGTTTAAAGTTACTGGCTTGACCAAGGACAGTAGCCTCACTGTGCATAGGTTGCATCCCTCAATTTCCCCACCTGTAACGTGGGATAGAGATAGATATCTGCCTCCTTCCTAAATCACTTTGCAATTTACTGAGGAAAAGCACCATGCAAGAACTAAGTGGTGTCTTTACATTTTGTTAGCCACAGTTGAGGCAAGCAAAAGCCCATGGATTTTTCCACTCAAGCCAAAGTTGTTTTCCACTTCAACTCTGTCTGACCGATAAACCTGCCAAAACCCGTTCCAAGAAAGAAAAACCTGTTCTAAGTAATGTAAGATACCATTATCAGTCCATGTCACAAGGAGCAAGGGGCCAGCGTCCATCCTGAGGGCTAAGATAAGCTAAGGGAGGCCCACAACTTTGGACAAAAACAACCCCATTGCACATACTCCTATACATTCCTAAAAAGCTACCTAAGGGCCTAAAACCCCAGACAAAGAAAACCGTACTGCGCATCCCCTCATACACTCATTAGGTATGGAAATTCTCTTATCAGAAGTAAAAGATAGTGTAAGCCAATCATGTTATGTAGAATGTAGTAGTATTATCATGTATGAATATTCATGTACTCCTAAATGTATATAAGGTGGAGCCCCAGTATAATCGGGGCTCAGCCTTTGGAAATTATTCTGCTGGGCCTGTTGCCGGGAATAATAAACTGCTGTCTTCCTCACGTCGGTGTCCATCTCGCTACGTGTGCCAGAAATCTTGCTACACAGTAGTGCGTCAACTGCAAACCTGCGTGTCAACTACAACTGCCTAAATGACAGTCAACTCCTATTAATAGCATTGCTTTCTGTCCAAAAAATTTCAGAAACACAGAGTTAAGATTGTTTGGGGCTATCTCATATCCTCCCAGAATGTTGCGCTGAGCAAAATTCAAAGCTCTGAAAACCAGAAAACACAAGGTGAAGGTTAATGCTCCAGTTATCTTAACACTGCCCCCCCGGCCTGTCAAGAGCCACTGGGAATTATTAGCTGACTGTAATATGAGCTGATCTGGGGGCGGGGGGAGGAGTTGTAAGCCCCTCTCCCTGACCCCTTTGTGTGTGATCAGAGGCGAATGTGGGCCTTGCGCGATCCAGTCTGCCTCATTTCAGCCCTGTGCTGTATTGGTTGTGTCAGCAGCAGGGCATAGAGGTTTTCTTGCCCTGGGGATTGTCAGCAGTGAGGTGGTAGGTGTGCGTGCTCTGTGGGTGTAATGGTGGGTAAGTGAAAGCAGAGTGTTGGATGGCGCCGAGCACCTGAGAGGGTGGGGGGGTGCCAAAGGGGTTGCAAAGTTTAGCAGCTCTGAAGTTGTTTCTGTGGACTAGGCTAACGGAGTGTAGGGCAGGCGTAGGCAGTGGCTGCTCGGCACAGCACAAAGGCAGAGTGTCAGTATGTGTGTTACGAGCATGCTGGGACATCAGTCAAAGAGGGCAGAATTAGGTTATGTGGGCGTTTACCCTAACTCTCTCTTTCCTGGTCGTCAGAGGTTTGCGTTTGGCTGAACTTAACGTTTTGGAAGGGCACAAGCTAGGCCTCAGCAACCTGAACCCTGAGCTAATGACGGTTGTTGTCAGTGAACTTATTTAGTGCTGTTGGCCTTGACGTTACTTCTGCAATAGAGTCTGAATCTGCATGTGGCCTGTGAAAGACCATTCGGAGCCCCCCAGAATGGAACAGATGGCGCACCCAACACCTTGGTCAGAACGCTCCCCCAGGCCACACTCAGGCTACGGCCACACGAGAGAGCTTACAGTGGTGCGCAGCTGCACCCATGCCGTTGCATTGCTGTAAGCTCGCTAATGTAGCTGCTTTAAGCTGACGGGAGGGAGGTCTCCGGTTGGTTTAACTTCTTCAGTCCCTGTGAGAGGCGGTAGCTATGTCGGCGGCGTAGTGCTGTCCACACCGGTGCTTATGTTGGTGTAAACTTATGTCTTCACCCCCCTGAGCGAAGTAAATTATTCCAACGTAAACTGGAATCTGCATGGAGCCTCAAACTCTCAATATGTGGGTGGTGCTGAGTGTCGAAAGCCACAAGGCAGCAAGCATCTTGCACCACTGATCTCAAGTGATTAAAGATTTACTTTGACCCTGAATAACTCTTTGAATAGTCCTTCCCCAAGAGGGCAATGGGCGCAGGGTGCTGGCAGAGAGCAATCTGGAGCCTTGCAATCAATTTGGGGAGTGTGTGAGTCCACAAAACGTTAGAAAAAACATCTCAAATCTGGATTATTAGCCCTATCCTGCAGCCCTGCAGCAATTTTCAAAATGATTCCAGTTGGCGTGTGGATTTTAGAGCATTTAGGGAAATCAGCTGTCTATCAGAGGGCTCTTTGGACCTTAACTTTGCTGGTCCTACCACTCCACTATAATCTGTCTGTCGGTCTAATCCAGTCACCCCTACTATGTCTAATTGCTTCCCTCCCAGAAACTGTATTAATTGCCTGCCTCCAGCCCTAGCCAATTTCCTAGCTGCCGGTGATAAGAACTGAAAGCAGAAGAGGCCCTGCTATGTCGAAAACCCGAGTGTGAAATAAGCAAAGGGCTAATCTGTGCTAGAAGTGCTGCATCAGGGCAGCTGCACCTCTGTAGCATGTCTGGTGAAGACACTATATGCTACGAGGAGAGAACTCTGTCGACAGAATAAATCCGCCTCTGTGAGAGGCAGTAGCTATGGTGTCAGGAGAAGCTCTTCTGTCCACGCCGGCTCTTAGGTTGGGTTAATGTACGTTGCTCGGGGGGCTTTTCCACACCCCTGAGCAGCATAAATTATATCGACATAAGAGGTCGTGTATCTGAGCCCAAAGACTGATGCCGGCAGGGCCCTGATAGCAGCTTCAGTGAGGGAAGAGTCATCTCCAGCAACAGGAATCAACGTGGGGAGGTTACTCCCTTCCCATGCCTGCTCCCCAAACTCTTGGGCTATGTCTACACTACAGCCTGTATTGGCATAATGTATGTTGGAATAAACCATCCCCCTGAGCAACGTGTTACACTGACATGAGTGCCATAAGAGCTTCTCCTGCCAACACAGCTTCTCTCAGAGGTGGGCTTTTTATGCTGACAGGATAGATCAGTGGTTCTCAGCCAAGAGCATGCATAACCCTGGGGCTAGGGAGGAGATCTTCCAGGGGATACATCCACTCTTCTAGATATTTGCCTAGTTTTACAGCAGGCTACATAAAAAGCACTAGCAAAGTCAGTACACACTAAAATTGCATATAGACAATGTCTTGTTTATACGGCTCTATATACAGACAATGACTTGTTTATACTGCTCGATATACAGACAATGACTTGCTTATACTGCTCGATATACTATCTGCTGAAATGTAAGTACGCTAGTTATATCCCAGTTGATTTATTTCATAACGATACGGTAACAACGTGAAAGTGAGTGTTGTTTTCAGTAATAGCATGCAGTGCCACTTTGGATTTTCGACATCAGATTTTGTAAGGAAGGAGTTTTTAAGTGAGGTGCAACTTGGGGTGTGCAAAACAAATCAGCCTCCAGAAAGGGGTCCAGCAGTCGGGAAAGGTAGAGAGCCTCTGGGGTAGAGCATCTTCACCAGATGCGCTGCAATAGTGCAAGTGCCTTGGTACAACTGCGTTGCTGCACATATAGACATAGCCTTGCACACAGTGACAGGCATTTTCATGCCATTGCAGGCCAATGGGAGACAAAGCCAGGGTAGAACCCAGGAGTTCTGACTCCCAGGCCCCTGATCTAACCCACTAGACCCTGTTCCCCTTCCAGAGCTGCAGATAGCGCCTAGGCGTCCTGGCTCTCAGCCCCCCGGGCTCCAACCCACTAGCCCTCCCACTCTATTTGCCCCAGTGCTATTAGCAGGAAGTCAGCTTGGAGAAAGCAAAGGTTCTGCTTGTGTGCTTGCTTCACACACACCAAACCACAAGCCACCAGGAAATAGTTGTTTTGGGTATATTAGTACAATCTAACAGAAAACTGGTGTCTTTTTGTTTTAACCTCTAGGATCCCTCCTGGTGCAGTATTGCAACTGCCAAGCATTCAAAAGTCATAAATCAGGTACCCTGAAATCATAAAACTGGCATAAAATATCTTGAGATTTTTTTTTCCAATGATAAATTTATGGTTTTCCTTATTTGATTTCTGAGCCACCAAGGGTCATTGTTGCTAGCTTTTCTCCCCCAGACAAGGGCTGGAGACTTACATTTTGTTTTAAAATACAAAAGACGTGAGTCTCATCTAATCACATGACTCCGGCAGCTGGGGCTGTATGTGAAATGCCAAATAGCATGAGCTGACAGCACAGCGTGGCTCTCGGGCTGAGAGCATGAAGAACCAGGTGTCCTGAAGGCTGGAGAGGTAAGATTCTTAGAGGGGCCTGGAGGAGGGATGGGGAAGGAGCACGGATGGGAGGTGCTAGCGGGAGGTGCGGGGGCTGAAAAAGATGTCCATGCAGTGGGGAGGGATCACGGGTGGGGGTGGTTTGGGGAAGGTCTCCTGCAGATAGGGGGTTGTAGTCAGATGGGGGCTGGGGGAGGGGCTCCTGTAGCGAGAGGGATCACCATATGGGGTGCTAGTCTGCAGGGTTGTTGGAGGGGTTCCTCTGGTTGGAGGGATTACAGGTGGAAGCATTCGTGTGAGCAGGCTTGGGGGGTGGAGGCCGGGCAATACGGAGGCTAGTGGGGATTGAGCTAAGTGGAGCTGGACCGTTCGGAAGAGGAACTTCATCCCCTTAAGACACTGACTCACCAGGGCAGATTCGGGGTGTGGGAGACAGAAGGATTTACCCTTGTTCCCCATGATCCCTGGGGTTCACAGGCTGCTCATGGTGGGGCACCCCCACGTGGAGGGGCACGCATGTGGGGGCCAGAGGGACACCCTGCCTGAGGCCTGAGCAGTCCCCAGGTGCAGAAGGCTTTCCCGCCAAGCAGCTGCAGTGGCTAGGCTGGAGGTGTCTCTGGCAGAAGGGGAGACCCCCCCACGCACCCTAAAAAGGATTTAAAAGTTGGGCAGTGTTCATGGGAAGATTGATTAGGTCCAGTGACAAAGTCGAGGGTGTCCAGCCTGGGCCATCACTAGCGACTGAGGGTGTCCAGCCCGGGATGACTGAAATTAACAAGGGACTTGGGCCTAGAGAGTCTCTAGTGAGTGAGGGCTCCACTAACGGAGAGCGTCCAGGGAGGCTCTAACAATTGACGGTGTCCAGGCCAGGGTATCTCTGTCGACGAAGGGCATCCAGCCTGAGTCAATGCTGATGACTGAGGCCATCGGTTGGGGTGTGTGCGTGACAGCATGTACCCGTGTTCACACCCTACAGACTACGGTAATAAGCTTTGTACAAAGTATGCCTTGTGAGGTATCCTTTGAAAACTTGTAATTTGCTAGTCAACATTGTCCTGTTAAACTACGTGTGGCAGCATTGTATGTGAAGTTATAAGCTTCCACTCCATGGTGTTATTAACACATGTTCCAAACTGAAGATGACAAACAAGCCTGTCTCAAAGGAATTGGTGTGCTGCTTAATTTGCATTTAAGCAGTAAACAGAGTTATCAAGGAGGAAGGGAAACAAAAGGAGCTCCAAAAGGTGAGGAAAAGCAGCAGGGAGCATCCTTCCCTGTAAACACACTCTCTCTCGCCCCTGAATCTCAGCTGCAAATGTTTTCCAAGGGGGGACTAACACTGTCAAAAGGAAGGACAAACACCCAAAGCACTTCTCCTCTCTCTACAATCATCGATTTGCTGCACGAGAAGGGACAAAGAAAGCAACTATTGAACTGGAAAAGGGATCCTGTCCTAAGAAGTTTGGACAGTAAAACTGCCAAGAGCATGTGGTGAGAAAAGCTTAGCTTTGAATTTAACATAGTTTGTTAAGCTAGGCACCAGCTGTGCTTTAGCTTTTTTGAGAAAAGTTCCAGGGGGGTAGCTGTGTTAGTCTGGATACAGCAAAAACGAGAGTCCTGTAGCACTTTAAAGGCTAACAAATTTCTGACTTCATGCATCTGACGAAGTGGGTTGCAGCCCACAAAAGCTTATGCCCGCAGAAATTTGTTAGTCTTTAAGGTGCTACAGGACTCTCGTTATTTTAGCTTTACGTTTCTCGTAACCTTTTCTGACTTCTATGCATCATTACCTGTATTCACTTAAAACCTATCTCTTTGTAGTTAATAAACTTGTTTTTTTGCTTGATCTAAACCAGTGTGTTTAAATCAAACTGTCTGGGGAACTCCATTTGGGGGTAACGAGATGTGTGCATATTATTTCTATTAATAAAATGACAGACTTCATATACGCTTGTATTGTCCAGGTGAGGGCTGGGCAGCACAGGCCCTATGTTTCTGGGGGAAAATGTGACTGGGGGTGTGCTGGGGTGACCCTGCAGCATAATCTAGGCTGGTAAGAGCCAAGGTGAGGCAGGCTGCAGCACACACAGACGTAGCTGGGAGTGAGCTGCAGCAGCGAGACTTTGTAAAGGGCCCCCAGGTCAGACGGCAGGAGCGACAGAGCGACTCATTAGTCTAGATTCTACTCTGGGTCTGCCACAAAGGCAGTGCTAATGATAGAGGGCATCAGGCTGGGGCGTCACTAATGGCCAAGGGCATCCAGCTCAGGATGTCTGAAATGAATAAGGGTGTCTAGCCAGGAGTCGCTAATGACTGAGGGCATCTGGCCTGAGGTGACACTGACAACTGAAGGGCTCTGACTCGGGGCATCACTAATGGCCAAAGGCATCCAGCCCAGGATGTCTCTAGCAACGAAGAGTGTCCAGCGTGTCTAACGACTGACCCCACTCTACACTGGTCCTTATATACACACCTGATGCAGCAAGGCAGCAATGACGTTTCTAACGGGTCTGCTTCTCTCTCGTCTCCCCTCCCTTTCCTTTTGGTGACCCCTTTTCCCCCTGGAGGCCGGCTGTCAGAGATCGATTGCAGTGTCAAACCAATTGCAGTGCCCAGGGTTGGTTCTTCCCCCCATGAATCTCCAACCCTAACTTCTCCAAGCCTATGCCACTTCCTGTGGCTGGTGACAAACCAACACTGCGGCCTCCCCTCGTCCCGCTTTAACCCGCTGCCCCACAAGGTGCCCTTAGTCCAGATATCCTCCACCCCGTGGCCCTTCCAGATGCACCCAGAAGGGGGCTCATCCTGATGGACCCTGTCTCCCGCCATTCAACCCACCTTTGAGAGGCGGCCCAAGCAGCAGCAGCAGCAGCAGCAGAGGGAGGGCGCTTGAGGTTCTGGCCATGTTGGGGTCTGGAGCGTGGTGGCTGCCCCGGGGATCGGAGGGTTTAGATGGCACGGGGCACGATGGCATGAGCTCAACAGCACGTTGTGGAGACAGCGACTAGCTGGAGGTGGAGGACGGACCGGCTCAGGGTTCCAGGAACAGAGCTTGGGGGAAATGATCATGCAGATTTCTATTACCCCGTTTCTCATGGGGGGGGGGGATGACGGCGAGGGTGGAAGGAAAAGGGCGGGTCATGCAATGTCTGCAGAGCATTTCCTTCCGCTTGCCGCTTAGTTCAATGACAAAGTCGAAGCACATCTGGTGGTGGTGATAGTGTTTCGGAAAAACTTGCACCGTTTGGGTCAGGTGATCCCTTACCAAGGGGTGTGGGGGTGTCACCTCAGGAGACCCCAACTGGAAAAGGGGGATACGTGTAAATTGGGGTAGTGAGGTGCCCTTGCTTTGGGAGCAGGGTTGTGCCCTTTGACCCCAAGACAACCTATTCTGTGATGGGCTGAGTGGAATAAACTGAGCCCAGACCTTTTCCTCCAGCCGTGGGCTGTGACCCCCGAGTGCTGGCTGAACCAAGGGTAAGGCAGGGCTTGCAGTTGAGATGCTGTGCTGGCAACCTGGGTGCAATGTCCAGCTCTGCTACTGGCTCCCTGGCTAACCTCAGTCAGGTCTCTGAGCCTTGATCTCCCTACCTGAGAACACTTCTCTCTTGACCTAGTTCTTGGGGGCAAGGGACTGTCTCTCAGTGTGTCTGGGCAGCAGCTGGCACAATGGGGGTGTGGCTTCAGCTGACACCTCTGGCTGTTACTGTCACACTAACAGCATAACAATCACATCTCAGTTGGGTAATTCCATTTTGCTTCCCTCTATCCCCCATACTCCCCTGTTGTGGCTTCAGCTGACTGCAAGATCCCTTTCACTTCCCCTCCTAAAGCACTGTGCAGCGTTCCTGTTAAATGTCCCCACACTCCACTCCAGAGCCTGCTGCAGGTGAGAGATCCCTGTATAAATACGTCCCCCTCTCTCCAGGTGGCTGCATCTCACAGGGAATCTATATGCCAACTGCTTTCATTGTGAAGAATTTCCTCCTAACAGCAGCAGATGTAAAGTTACAAACCTCCTAACCCCCTCCCTTCCCTAGAACAGACCTTCCTGCCACCAGCCCTACTAACAGCATCTGCTGCTGGATTTCCCTGGGCGGGGGAGTCAATTATCCCGCCCCCCCCCCTCGAATAATTCCCCACCCCACCGTACTGCCACAGAAGGACAGAACCCAGGGCCTTGTAAATCTACTAGCATACATCTCTGCTGCGTGGGTATCATGGTATCTACGCAGTAGACTCCCAAACCCTTCTTCATGTGGTCTAGCCACACAGAGCTGGCTCTTGTCTACACTAGAAAGAATCTTCCATGTAGCTTATGCAGTGTTGTGGTAGCTGTGTTGGTCTGAGGATACTAGAGAGACAAAGTGGGTGAAGCAATACCTTTTATTGGCCCTAGTGTCTGTTGAATAGACACACACTTTCGAGCTACACAGAGCAATTTCGGTCTGGGAAATGTGTAGCACTGTAGGGTACGGCAGGAAAGCTATACTAGCAACCCCCTCTAGTGGAGACGCAGTTTATACCAGCAAGAGTTCTTTTAGCTTCATTCACCAGACAGAGTAAACTATACCAGCGACAGGCCATTTTTGCCAGTATTACTGTATCTATTCTAGGTCTTTTATCAGCATAGCTTTGTTGGTCAGGGGTGTGGGTTTTTTTTAACTGATATAATTATATTGCACAGCAAGATCTATAACCTCTAATCTGGAGGTTGAAGCTAGACAAATTCGGACTGCAGATAAGGGGCAAAGTTTTAACAGTGAGGATAGATAATCACAAGAACAACTTCCCAAGAGTCACGATGGAGTCGCCATCACTGACAATTTTTAAATCAAGACGGGATGTTTTTCTAAAAGATCTGTTCTAGTTCAAACAGGAATTATTGCAGGACAGTTCACTGGCCTGCATCATATTGGAGGCCAGACTAGATGTCCACCGTGGTCCCTTAGAACCTAAGAGCAGCTACAAGCTTTAGTGTGGATGCATTTATAGTGGCATAAAGGTTATACCACCACCCCTCATTTGCCTTTGCACACTGGAATAGCTACGTTGGCCTGTCTCCACACGGCCTATCATCTCTCATTCATGATCAAGATGTCAGTGCTCGCCTCCAACAGGCCCACTGCTGACTTGTTAACATTTTCAAACAAGCCCCTTTGTGCTTTCTCCCTCATGCCTTGGAGGAGCTCCCCATAAACATTCGCAAAGTTACCTCCTCCTTCAAATCCCTCCTAGGCTGTAAGCCCTTCAAAAAACTTGACAATGGTTAGGTTGCTGGGGATGAAACCACTGACCACTGCTGTCTCACTGTTTCCATGTACTCCACCATCAGCCTGTCTGTAGCCATCTGTCGTCTCGTTTTACACTTAGACTGTAAGAATTCTAGGGCTGGGCCTGTTTTTTTTTTCCGTGTTTGTACAGCGCCTAGCACAGTGGGGGTTTGGTCCACAGCTAGGACTCTTAGGCACTATGGTAATACAAATGAATAGCAATAATAATAAAAGTCCCTTTATAACCGTAGAACTGAGCCCACACTACGGGTGCTGCACCCCAACTAGACTGGTGTAGCTAAAGAGCTATACACTTTGTGTGTAGACAAGGCTTTACTGTGAGACATGCCCAAACCAAGCAAAATTTAAAAAAAAAAGAAACCCATTCAGACTTGCTTCATACACCATAAAGGAAAAAGAAAAGGGGCCCAAACCCAGCCTTAATTTTTTTTTCCCTCTGCAGGTCACTTTAAACATGGATATTTGGTTCATTTACATGGTGGAAATGGTGGGTTCTTGTTTTGGAAAATACTGTTTTTATCCTGGAAAACACCATGTCAAACACATCTTGTAGAAGTCAATTCATACAGAGATAGAAAAGCACAATTACTGCTCAGCAGAATCTGCATCTCCTCCACACACTGCCAAGAATGTCAATCTATCCTTGTGCTATGCATAAGAGCAGACTGAATGGTTGTAATGGTCTGTTCTGGCGTTCCACGTCTATGATTGGGATTTCCAGTGGGGCCTCAGGATTTAGGTGTCAGAATTCAATTGAACCTGGTCACTTGACACCATTAGGGTCATTTGAAAATTCCAATAGATTAATCTATGGTATTCCAGCCATATTCTCACATCAAAACCATGTTGACATTGGCCAACTGTTCATATTCTCATCCATCTGATTAATCTATGACATTCTAGACACAAACTCATGACAACACCATGGTGCTACTGGTCAATAGTTGATGCTTTCCTCTCGCCAATTAACCTGTGATGTTCCAGCCATGCTATTATGCCAACGTCATGTTGACATTGGCCAAGGGTTGACGTTCTCCTCCAGCCAACGAATCCATCATATTCCAGGCACCTGCTCATGCCAACACCACACTGATACTGGCCAATGGCTGACTCCCCCTGGATGCTCGTCCCTAGTAGCCTCTGTCACGTGTGGCTTTTCTGATGCTGAATCAGGGCTGAGCTCTCGATGAAACTCTTTCCACACTGGGGACACTTGTAGGGCCTCTCGCCGGTGTGGATCCTCCGGTGTCTAAAGAGGGTGGAGCTCTGGCTGAAGCTCTTCCCACACTCAGGGCAGGTGTAGGGCCGTTCCCCAGTGTGAATCCTCTGATGCCTAATGAGGGTGGCACTCTGGCTGAAACCCTTTCCACACTGGGTGCACTGGTACGTCCTGGCTTTCAGGTGGGACCCCTCGTGCTGAGCCAGACCCGAGCCATCCCGGAAGCTCCTCCCACACTGGAGGCACTTAAAGGGCTGCTCTCTGGCATGGATGCGCTGATGCCGAAGGAGGTTGGAGCTGCGGCTGAAGCTGCGCCCACACTTGGGGCACCTGTAGGGTTTCTCTCCGGTGTGAATGCGTTGGTGGATGATCAGAGAGGAGCTGTCCAAAAAGCTCTTCCCACAGTCAGGGCACTGGAAGGGCCGGATGCCCAGGTGGGCCCGGCGGTGGGTGGAAAGCTGGGAGCTCTGGTGGAAGCTCCTCCCACAATCGGAGCACATGTAGGGCCGCTCCCCCAGGTGTGTGCGGCGGTGGGCCAGGAGGACAGAGCGGTGGCGGAAGCTCTTCCCACAGTCCGGGCAGAGGTGGGGGCGCTCGCCTGCATGGGAGTGCCGGTGCTGCAGGAAGCAGGAGGCCTCAGCAAAGCTCTTCCCGCAATCCGGGCACTGGTGGGGCCGCAGTCCCCGGTGAAGGCGCTGGTGCCGGAGCAGGTTGGAGCTGCGGCTGAAGCTGCGGCCACAGTCGGCACAGCGGTAGGGGCGCTCCCCTGTGTGGACACGCCGGTGCGTGAGCAGGGCCGAACTGTCGACAAAGCTCTTCCCACATTCACCACACTTGAAGGGTTTTTCACGACTGTGGGTCCGCTGGTGCCGCAGGAACTGGGTGCTCAAGCGGTAGCTCTTCCCGCACTGGCTGCAGATGGTCAGCGGCTCCCTCAGCTCAGCTGGCAACAGGGACATCTTGGCGGTTCCTTCCGCACCACCTTGCTGGGCTCTTCCGAAGAATGTCCCAGTTTCTGCAGGCCCTGCCTGCTGCAATATGTCCCCTCGATCTCACTCACATCCTGGCACCTGCTGGGAGAGAGGGAATAAACCACAAATAATAAGACTTAGATTCAAGCTCTGATCTGCCCAGGAGCCGGCTGGTTCGGGGGGAACTTGCTGGGCTCAGGTGCACAGACAGACCCCTTTTACAGCAGAGCCCACTCCTCTCTTCTCCCCGCTGCCATCCAGCCCCACCCAAACTCCTGACGGCATCTCCCCACTTGGGGCCCCAGGATGTCCCATGCGGCTCTGCTCCCACAGGCCCTTCCCGCTGGGAATTCTCCTCCGCTCTCCTGGAGCCAGCCAGGGCTCGGTCCCTGCATGGGAAGAGGAGGGGGAAGTAAAGGGGTTTGTCGCTGAGCAGAAAATCTGCTGGTCAGGAAGCAAATCCCCCAAAACCCTTTCCTGAGGAGAGGAGAGGGGCTGGTTCTGCTGCAGTGGCCTAGCTAAGCCCTCAGAGAAAGGCTGGGGGACAGGAGGGCTCCTGACAGGGTCAGGCAGGGTAGATGGCAGTCAGGAGTGATTCTTACCATGCGGACAGGGCATCAGCTGCAAATTCATGGGTAACCTGGATTTCCTGGTTGTTGTTACACTGCCAGGCTGGGGACCAATGAGCTAGGCAGCAGTTCTGCAGAAAAGGACCTGGAGGTTACAGTGGACAAGAAGCTGGATATGAGTCAGCAGTGTGCCCTGGTTGCCAAGAAGGCTAATGGCATATTGGGCTGCATTAGTAGGAGCATTGCCAGCAGATAGCGGGAAGTGATTATTCCCCTCTATTCGGCATTAGTGAGGCCGCATTTGGAGTATTGTGTCCAGTTTTGGGCCCCCCACTACAAAAAGGATGTGGACAAGTTGGAGAGAGTCCAGCGGAGGGCAACAAAAATGATTTGGGGGCTGGAGCACAAGACTTATGAGAAGAGGCTGAAAGAACTAGGCCTGTTTAGACTGCAGGAGAGAAGAATGAGGGGGGATTTGATAGCAGCCTTTAATTACCTGAAAGGGGGTTCCAGGGAGGATGGAGCTAGGCTGTTCTCAGTGGTGGCAGATGACGGAACAAGGAGCAACGGTCTCAAGTTGCGGTGGGGGAGGTCTAGGCTGGACATTAGGAAAGTTTTTCACTAGGAGGGTGGTGAAGCACTGGAATGGGTTACCTAGGGAGGTGGTGGCATCTCCATCTTTAGAAGTTTTTAAGCTGCGTCTGGACAAAACCCTCGCCAGGATGATTTAGCTGAGGTTAGTCCTGCTTTAAGCAGGGGGTTGGACTAGATACATCCTGAGGTCCCTTCCAACTCTAATCTTCTATGATTCTATGGCTCAGGCTTATCTAAATTGCCAGCCTTGCGGCTAAGGCACTAGGCTGTAACTCAAGGAGCTGAGTTCAATTCCTAGCTCTGTTATAGACTGCCTGGGTGACCTTGGGTGCGTCACTGCATCTCTCTGGATCTCAGTTTCCCCATCTGTAAAACGGGGATAATAATCTGCCTTTGTCTATTTAGACTATGAGCTCTTCAGGGCAGGGACTGTCTCTCACCATGTGTCTGTGCAGTGCCTAGTGGAATCAAGATCAGGGTCAATGCAACACCTGCCCATTGGGAGCGGCCCTGATCTTGGTAGGGGCTTGGCATAATGGAGCCTAATCTCAGACCGGGTCTGTGCAGTGCCTGGCACTATTAATAGATGACACAGCCAAAAGAGATCATTGTGATCATCTGTTGTGAACTCCTACTTAACGCAGGCCAAAGAGCTTTCCTAAAATAATTCCTAGAGCAGGTCTTTTAGAAAAAACATCCAATCTGGATTTTAAAATTGCCAGTGATGGAGAATGTACCACATCCCTTAATAAATTCTTCCAATTGTGAATTACCATCACTGTTAAAAATGTACAGTCTGAATTTGTCTCACGTCAGCTTCCAGTCCTTGGATTTTTTCATTTTTTATCTGCTACACTGAAAAGCCCATTAAAAAATATTTCTTTCCCCCATGGGTACTTAAAGACTGTAATCAAGTCACCCGTTAACCTTCTCTTTGTTAAACTAATTAGATTGAGCTCCTTGATTCTATCATGATGAAGCATGTTTTTGAATCCTTTAACCATTCTCATGATTCTTCAAACCCACTCTAATGTATCAACATCCTTCTTGAATTGTGGGCACAAAAGAACAGAACACAATACTCCAAAATACAGCGGTAAAATAACCTTTCAACTCCTACTCAAGATTCCGTTTAGGTAACCATTTATGCACACCCTAATCCTTTTGGCCACAGAGTCACACTAGGAGCTCATGTTCAGCTGATTGTCCACCATGACCCCTAACCCTTCAGAGGTATTGCTTCCCAGGACAAAGTTGTATCACCTGCATTCTTTGTTTCTATACATTTACATTCAGCCATATTAAAACAGATATTGTTTGCTTGCATGCAGTTTACCAAGCAATCCAGATCGCTTTGTATCAGTCACTTGTCCTCCTCATTATCTATCGCTCCCCTCGTTTTTGTGCTGTCTGCAAATAGTATCGGTGACGATTTTGTTTTCTTCCCAGTCATGGATAAAAATGTTAAACAGCGGAGGGCCATGAACCATGTGGAACCCCAGTAGAAAGGCACCCACTTGAGGATGAGGCCCCATTTATATTTTCACGTTCAGACTTAGCAGTTAGCCCGCTCTTGATCCGTCTCATGTGTGCCCTGTTACTTTTATATTGTTCTAGGTTTATTCAGAATGCCCACGGTGCCACTACAAATACCTTACAGAAGTCTCACTATTTTGCACCAACACTGGGTAACTACATTTATAATCTCCTTCAAAAAAACCCCCAAACAAGCTCTGGCACAGTGAGTCCCCCTTCCCCCCGGCTGTAGGAGAGCCCCGCCCCATGGCCCTTAATAACATGTTACTGATCTAACCTATGACCCGGGGCGGGGAGAGCAGCTATGAGAATAAATGAGTCATATTTAACAGTTCAAGTCATCTTGCATGGATCAGCCGAGGGCCTCGAAACCACAGAGCGAGTTAAGCCCTTTCAGTGCCGCAAAAAGCAGTTTAAACATGCAGAACGGCCAGGCCCGTGAGCGGCGGCGGGGGAACCCCAGCGCACGTCTCCCCTTCATTTCCACTGCCTGCGCTCAGTCCCTTTTGCTGCGAGGAAGCGGCGCACACCACGGCCTCCAGGGGTGTCCCCGAGCACGCTGGGCGGGTGGGGGCCGCTGCGGGGCTCAGCTCAGCGGCACAGTCCCGCCCTCGAGCTGGCTGGGGACTGGTGGGGCGGATTTCTCCGGGTCGAGCCCCTTTCGGCTCCGACCCCCGCGGCCCGGCCCTGCGGCCGCTTCCTCCAGGCGGCGATTTCCTGCCCCCGCTGCTGCTTCTCTCCCTCCCCAGGGCCGCCGCCTCTGCGCCCCCGCTCACCGCCCGGCCGCAGCGCCCGCGGTGGGGCTCGGGGTCCTCCGGGACGGGGCCTCATTGCAGACGGGAGCGTCCCCCGGGCAGCAGGCGCCGCCAGCCTGACGCCACCGAGGCCAGCCGCGGGTGCGGGCTGGGCTGGGCTGGGCTGGACAGGAAGGTCCCTTCGCTATTGCAACCCCGCTCCGGCCCGGCCAGCTCGGTTCCGACGCGGGACCGGGAGAAGGCGATCGGCGGGGTTAGCTCCCCCGCTCCCCGCTCCGGCCCGGCCGGAGCAGGGCCAGGGACCGGCTCTGCGGGCGCCGGGTGGAAGGTGCAGGCGATGGAGACGAGATTCCTTCTGTGGGGGATCCCCCCAGCTCCCCACAGCCGAGGCCGGTGCATTTGTGGGGGGAGGTTAAAGATTTAAAGAAACCTTGGTTCATTTAAGCGACACAGTGAGAAACCGCCCTGCAAAGGCCAGGGGTGACAGTGCAAAGCCCAGTGGAATCGGACAGTTCCGGGGTGACGGATCCCTGTCCCCGCCCGTCAGCATTTCATTACTCGTGTCACCCAGCAGCAGGCTGAGGAGTGCGGGTAGCTGGGCGTCTCTCCAGCTGCTGTGGGCCCAGGATTAGCAGCTCTGTGCGCTCTGGAGAGAAGAGCGGGGTGCCCCAGATGCTGCTGTGGAGATGGCTGACCCGCACCTGGGAACATCCATCTGCCTGGCCTCTCAAGGAGCCGCCCCTCCAGTTCCCAGCAGCCTGTGTTCACACCCCCTCCATGGCTCCCAGAGGTGACCGGGGCTAGGGAACTCTGCTGGACTCAGCTGCCTAGATCCACTCTGCTGCCCTGGAACTTGCTGTGTGGAGAGCCCTCCTGGGCTCAGCTGCACAGACCCTGCCCCCCCAGCCTCCAGAGCTGGTTTTGGGGTGTCTCTCTGGTCCTAGCTGCGGTTCAGGTTCTGATCCCCTTGTGGCTGCTTCCGCTAGACAGGGATTTCCTGTCACTGTTGCTTTTTCTCTCCCTTCCCTGGAGCTGCCTCTTGCTGAGACGCTCTCTGCATTTCCCCTGCACCCACACTCACCGCTCCAACTAGGAGAGGTCTGTGGCAGTTGGAACTTTGGGGCCCAGGAGGTTCCTGGGTAGATGGAGCATTGGGGCCTGGAACCTGTGGCAGCTGGAATCTTGGGGCCAGGAGTATTCCATTGCCATTGGGCAGATGGAACTTTGAGGCTTGGAAGGTTCCGTGACTGCTGTAAATGGGAACAGACTGGGTGCAGCCAGGATGGGGTTGTGTCCTTTGGGGTCCACTGAGAGGGAGACACCCCAGCCAGCTTTCCCCACCACCACCCTAGAGATGGAGGCATTTATCCCTCTCAGATCAATTTTAGAAATCCTCACTGTGGTGAAATGGGACCAATGCTGGCCCTTGGAAACTGAAGTCCCCTCACCGTGGGCAAGGGAGAGCAACAACCAGAGAACACTGGGAGAGATGGGGTTAAACAACAGGCACCTCCCACTAATTAAAGGAAATGTTGCTGTGACCTTACACCCCTTTAATTTGCCCTGGTTATTCAGCATCTTCCATTGGCTGGGTGTGACACAGCCATGGGAGAAGAACTCTTACCCTCTGATCTGGCTAGGCTGGATCGAGGGGGATCCTGCTGGCTTTGGCTGAACTGACTTCTTGTGACACGCTGTACCCCACAGACACCCTTATAGTGTGATTTGTATCTCATTCATGTTCATCCTTACAGTGTAACTGTATAGTGTCTGCTACAAAGTGTGTGTTTCTGGAATGCTCATGACATACTGAACATTATGGTTATGGTAGCAGGTTCTGCAATGGCACATAGGTACAGATATGACACTCTGCTATGTCCTATCCCCAAATGTGTGTCTCACACCATTTGAATAGATGCAGACGAACACAGAGCTGTGTTTCCACGCCGCACAGAGGCCTGAATACAGGAACAATGGACTGGCCTAAGCACCTGAGAGCACTTTGGCTCAAGTGGAAGAAATCATGCTCACTGCCAGACAGGGCTGATCAGGAGGGTCAAGGAAACTTGTTAAAAGCTGAGGCATCTTTGTCCTGGGTTTTCCCCGGGAATCTATCTTCTAAGCAACATCAAAGCCTGAGAATCTACCCACAGGGGGCTAGTTGCAAGATTCTCCGTCACTGGCAATTTTAAAATCAAGACTAGATGTTTTTCTAAAAGACCTGCTCTCATTCAAACAGAAATTAATCCAGGGAAGTCCGATGGTCTGGGTTATAAAGGACGTCACACTCAATTATCACAATGGTCCCTTCTTGCCTTATAATCTATGAATCTAGGTGAGTTGTTCCAATAGCTGATTACCTTCCCAGCTAAAATTTTGTATTTTATTTCCAGTCTGAATTTGTCAAGCTTCAACTTCTAGCCATTGGATCTTGTTTAGCCCTTGACAATCATCCTGAACAGCCCTCTGCTGTCAGATTGCGCCTCGCCTTGTGGGCATTTATAGACCATGATCAAATTACCCCTTAATCGTTTCTTTGATAACCTTTAAATAGATTGAGCTGTTAATGTCTGCTACTGTTGCTGAGCTAATAGAAGTGGCTCTTGCAATTAGAGAGCTTGGTTTATGTGCACAAGTCTCCAAGGTGCTCTGAGTTCAAATCCCAGAAACATCACCTTTAAGTGTCTGCTGAGAAGATTCATGCACCTTTAGACAAAGCATCTGCTGCTGGCTGTTGTCAGGGTTGGGATCCTGGGCTAGATGGGCTATGGCTCTGGTCAAGTATAGCATCCCTTTTCGCTTAGGCTTCATGTTCTTTGTTCAATCTCCACAGGTGAGCGCAGTTGGACAGGCCAGCCCAGCGGTTAAGGAACTGACTTGGGAGAGCTGAGTTCAATTCCCTACTCTGCTGTTGATGACCTCCTGCAAGTCATTTAGTCTCTCTGGGCCTCAGTTCTGTAAAATGGGGGTAACAGCTCCCCCAGAAAGGGGTAGTGAGGATAGACATGTTAAGGGGTGTGTCTCAGATCCTAAAGTAATGAGGGTTGTGTAAGTACCTTAGATAGAAAGCAGAGGCCTGTAGGGGGATTTGAATGCTACAGTCCTCTCCGGCTAATTGTACCACCACTCATTGCTAGGTCACCTGTGGGGATTGAACTAAGGACATCTGTAGCTAAAAACATGAGCTGTTACTACCTGAGTTAAATGCAATTAGCAAGAGAACCATAGTCCACCTAGTCCTGTATTCTAGGCCAGACCCATTAGCTCTAGTTTCTCAATGGAAAACGCTGCTTCAACAAAATTGAAATGTTTCACAGTAAATTATCAGAATGTTTTGTTTCAATTTCAATAATAATGCAGAAAGGCTGAACTGTTCAATAAATACTTCTGTTCTGTATTTGGGGAAAACCAGGGGAGGCAGTGATATATGACAGCACTCTTTCCAGTCCACTAGTAACTCGGAGGGTTGTAAACCATAGCTACTAAAATCAAAACACTTTTTAAAATCAGCTGGTCTGGTTAATTTGCATCCAAAAATTTTAAAAGACTGGCTGAGGAGCTCACTGAACTGTTAATGCTGATTTTCAATAGGTCTTGGAGCACTGGAGAAGTTCCAGAAGACTGGAAGAAAGCTAATGCTACTTCAGTATTTTAAAAGGGTAAATGGGATGACCTGAGTAACTATAGGCCTGTCAGCCTGACATTGATCCCAGATAAGATAATGGAGTGGCTGATGCTGGACTCAAATAACAAGAGTATTATCATTAATGCCAATCAAAATGGGTTTATGCAAAATAGATCCTGTCAAACTAATTTGGTGTCTTTTTTTAATGAGATTTTAAGATGGATTGTAATAGTGTTGATGTAAACCCTTAGACTTCTGTAAGGCATTTGACTTGGTATCGCATGACATTTTGATTAAAAACTAGAACAATATGAAATTAACATAGCACACGTCAAAAAAGCTGGCTGACAGGACTCAAAATGTGACTATAAACAGGGAATCATTGTTGGGTGCACGTGTTTATAGTGAGCTTCCACAGGGTCGGTTCTTGGCCCTACGCTATTTAACATTTTTATCAATGACTTGGAAGAAAACATAAAATCATCACTGATAAAGTTTACAGAGGACACAAAAATTGGGGAAGCGGTAAATAATGAAGAGGACAGGTCACTAAAACAGAGGGATTTGGATCGCTTGATAAAATGAGTGCAGCCAAATCGTGTGTTTTCATATGATTAAATGTAAATGTATACATCTAGGAACAAAGAACGTAGGCCATTGTAGCAAGCTGCTATGGCCTGCCTCCGAGCCTGGGTCTGAGGAGGGCTCACTCTGCCCACGCTGGACAGAACCGGGCCCTGCGAGCCAAGCCACCCGGAAGCAGAGGGGTGGGGTCAGAGCCCAGGAGGGAAGTATAAAAGGCAGGCCCAGCAGCTCAGTCAGGGGGAAGCTGCTGCTGGAGACAGATGTGCCTCCCTGGAAGCAGCGGCCCAGGCCTGACCTGGACCCTGAGACTGCTTCAAATAGACACCCAGCCAATCACAGCCTGTGGGACCTGCCGGACCTACCAGATCCTGACGATTGGTAGGAGCCAAGGGACCAGGTAGGGCCACCAGGCCCAAGCGGCTGGAGGGGGCCGCCCAGCCCACAGGAGGGAGGCGGATGGGCCCCACTAGCTGGGGACAGGCCCCTCAGCCTGTGGAGGGAGAGAAACCCTCGGAGGCCACCTGGCGGAGCTGTCTGGAGTGGAGGACCCCTCCCCGGCGTGGGGAGACCCCCGCCGACCAGGGGAGCCCTCAGGACCCTGCGACCTGGAGGAGCTACTGTTGGCCGATGACCTCCAGGAGTTCCCGGACCTACCGCCCGTAGACGGCGAAGGACTAGCCGGACGCCTGCTCACCACTTCCCCCCCGTGCCCCAGAGGGCCCCACGTGGATGCAGGTACTCCAGGGTTGGGTGGGAGGAGGTGGCCCAGGGAGGCCACAGGCTGTGGCTGAGACAGGAGCCAAACCCAGGTCAGCGTGTTGCGGTCGGAGCCCCGCTGACCCAGTGGCAGTCCCTTTGTGCTGCTGGTAGGGCCCTGGGCTGGGACGCAGTGGAGTCGGGTGGGCCTGCGTCCCCCTCCCCTTCCCTAGCCAGCCAAGGAGTGTTCCTAGCCCCCCGACAACCCTAACCAGAGGATAGACTGCTTTGCTTGCCTGCCCTGCCAAGGGCTGGGGCAATAGACTGTGTGTCAAGCCCACAGAGACGCTGATTCCCCATAAAGAAGGCGTTGGGCCCAGCCTCGGAGCCTGAACCCGAGGAAGGGCCAGGACACTGCTGACCAGGCCGGGTCGGAAGTCTTACAGCCATATTTACAGAATGGGAGATTCTATCCTTGGAAGCCGTGACTCTGAAAAAGATTTGGAAGTTGTGGTAGATAATCAGCTGAAATTGAGCTCCCAGTGTGATGCTGTGATCAAAGGGGTTAAGGTGACCCTTGGATGCATGAACAGGGGAATCTTGAGCAGGAATAGAGAGGTTATTTTACCTTTACATTTGGCACTGATGTGCCTGCTGCTGGAATACTGTGTCCCGTTCTTGTATTCAGAACTCAGGAAGGATGTTGATAAATTGGGGAGGGTTCAGAGATGAGGCACAATGGTCCTTCTGGCCTTGGAATGTATGAATATCGCTTTATCATTTTGACTTTATATTATAATTTATAATGTAATCTTGCCAAGCTTTTTTATAGTAATTTTCATCAAGTAGCTCTGAAAGTGCTTTACAAAAGAGGTTGAGTATCATCACCCCCAAGTTCCAGATGGGCAAACTGAGACACAGAAGGGTGAAATGACATGCCCAAGGTCACCCAGTAGGCCAGTGGCAGAGCAGAGAATAGAATGCCTGTCTCAGTGCAGTGTGTGATCCACTAGGCTGCACTGCCTCTCATATAATAGAACAGGGTGGCCAATCCATGGTTAACGAGCCGCATGTGGTTCTTTTACAGTTAAAGTGCAGCTCGCAGAGACCCCCACTACATTCTCCACCTACCAGACTTGGGGGGAGCTCAGGGCTTCTGCCCTGTGGTGTGGTGGTGGGGCTATGGGCTTCTGCCCAGGGCAAAAGGGGGCCTCGGGGCTTCAGCCCCACGGGGCACACCTGCTGGGACTCGGGGTTTAGCAGGAGCAGGGCTGAAATCTTGGCAGATGCCTCCCCTGGGGCTAGAGCCTCAAAACCCTGTCTCCTCAGGGTAGAAATCCTGGCCCCACTATCTTGCCACAGGTCTGAAGCCCCAAGCTCCAGCAGGCGCGGCCTGGCTCTCGAACTTCTGAAGACTCGTATGTGGCTCGGAGGGTCAGTAAGTCTGGCCACCCCTGTATGAGATACTATAAATAGTCAAAACAATAAATCAAATGAAACATTGTGCCCAATGTTAATATTTTGTTTCATGAAAAATTCTGGGCTTTCAACAAATTGGGATGAAAATCAAATTTCTGAAATCTCTGAATTTCCCATGGGATGAAAACTTGGAATTTCAATCAACTTAGAAGTTAGCGGCAGACTCAGAGAGTCATAGAAATGTAGGGCTGGAAGAATCCTTGAGAAGTCCTCTTGTCCTTTCCCTCACATTGAGGCAGGATGAAGCATAGCTAGACACCATTCCTGATAGGTGGACCTGTTCCAGACCTAGAAATGTTCTTAAAAGCCTCCAGGACCCTGAATTCCACATAAATTCTTATGTGCGCCAGTCCCCAGAGGGACGGCAAGAGAGTGGCCCTGTGCAAACAGGGCGTGCATACCCACCTCAGAAAGGTGCCTGCAATGCCCGTGCGGACACGTCAGGCTCCCAGCTCGTGTGTTTAGGCTGTGTGTGTTCTCTGGTGCCTGGCGAGGTAGGAGCTGAGGCTGAAGCTCTTGCCGCAGTCAGGGCATTTGTAGGGCCTCTCTTCAGAGTGGATCTTCTGGTGCTGGATGAGGGTGCAGCTCTCGCGGAAGCCCTTCCCGCAGTCCGTGCAGCGGAAGGGCCGCTCCTCCGAGTGGGTCCGGCGGTGCTTGATGAAAGCTGAGCTCCAGTTGAAGCTCTTCCCACACTGGGCGCAGCAGTAGGGCCGCTCCCCGGTGTGGGTGCGCTGGTGCTTGATGAGGGTCGAGCGGTGGCTGAAGCTGCGCCCGCAGTCGGTGCACCCGTAGGGCCGCTCGCCCGTGTGTGTGCGCTGGTGCTGAGCCAACTGGAAGCCGTGGCTGAAGCCCTTCCCACAGTCAGGGCAGGGGTGGGGTTTCTCCCCGCTGTGGACGTGCTGGTGTGAGCGGAGGTGAGAGCTGCGGCCGAAGCTTTGCCCACAGTCGGGGCACCGGTATGGCCGCTCTCCAGTGTGGATCCGCTGGTGCTGGATAAGCAGCCGGCTCAGCTTGAAGCTCTTCCCACACTCAGAACACCCATAGGGCCGCTCCTCACTGTGCACCTTCTGGTGCCGGCTCAGGGCCAGTTTGGTGCCAAAGCTCTTCCCGCACTGGGGGCACGAGTAAGGCCTCTCCTCTGCACCCAGGCCACCGACCAGGCCAGGGTTTTCCCCGGTGTGGGTGAGCTGGTGCTGGATCAGGTATGAGCTGTCCCCAAAGCTCTTCCCACAGGCCTCACACCTGTAGGGCCGCTCCCCGGTGTGGGTGCGCTGGTGCTTGGCCAGGTGGGAGCTCTGGCTGAAACCTTTCCCACAGTCAGGGCATTTGTAGGGGCGCTCCCCGGTGTGGACCCGCTGGTGGACAATGAGGTGGGAGCTGACCCCAAAGCCCTTCCCGCAGTCAGGGCATTGGTAAGGTCTCTCACCGGTGTGGGTGCGCTGGTGCTGAAGGAGATGGGAGCTGCAGGTGAAACCCTTCCCGCAGTCAGGACATTGATGGGGTCTCTCCCCTCTATGGGATCTCTGGTGCTCAGCGAGGTCTTTGTACTGAGAGAAGCTCTCCCCACACTGCCCACAAATGGCCAGTCTCTCCTCTGGGTGCCCAAAGGAGTCTTGGAGCTGCCAAGGATCTCCTCCATGCTCAGCATCTCCCTCCCTTGGGAGGTCTCCTCGCTGTCGTCCTGCCCCACCAATGTGTCCCTGCTCAGGGCTCCAAGACGTCCCGTGTGGCTCTGCTTCTGCAGGCCCTTCTTGCTGGGGATTCTCCTCCTCGTTTTCACTGCTTGTCCCGGCACCTGCTGGGAGAGAGAGAATCCAGCCAGGCCACAATCTCTGCGCTGGCAAGAGAGGGGGCGGCAAAGAGGTTTGTTGCTGACTAGAAAACCAGATGGGCAGGAACCAGTCCCCCACCCCCAAACTCTTCCCCCAGGGAAGAGAGGAGGGGTCAGTTCTGCTCCAGTGGCCCAGCTGAGCCTTCAGAGAGAGGCTGGGGAAGGGGAGGGCTCCTGCCAGGCGTCAGGCAGGCCAGGTGGGAGCCAGGAGACACACCTGGCAAGAGGACAGAGCACCTGCTGGGGACGATACTGAGCGAGACGGGATGGGTAGGAAATCATTTATATTTGTGCTTGACAGGAAGGCTAGCAGGACTGAAAACTCCAAGCCTTTGATAACAAGGAAGTATCTGAACATCAGATCCTAACACTCATTTGATCTTTTAAAACACAGACAAAGGAAGCGGTGAGCATAGGCTTCGATCTGGGGGGAGGGGACAAAGCTAGATCCCACGCTTGGGTAAATCACTCCGCTGGAGTCAAGGGGCCAGATCCCCACCTGGTGTAAATCAGCCATGGCTCCACTGGAGTCAGTGGGGCCTGCCACCTGATTCCTGGCTGGTGTGAATCAGTCACAGGTCCAGACTCCAATGGGCAAGACGGAGTTACCTTCGCTGCGGATCGGGCCATGCATTGTTAGGGTCCAAGGTGTAAGTATGTCAAGCAAAACCTTTGCCTGTTGCACCCCTTCCCTGCACAGCACCTTCCCTGTCCGAGAGGGAGCTCTTTGGGGCGGGCGCTGCAGCTCTGGCCTCTTTGGGCAGCAGCGGGCCCGGGGGCACCACACCTGCGGGCTGAGCCAGAAGGCGGCTCTGCGGGACTCAGCTTTTCCCCTCCCGGCTGGATGGCCGCTGAGCCGGCGACACTCGGTCCTCACCTGCGCGGGCACCTCCCGGGATCTCCCTTTCCTCGGCGCCCTGGAGATCCGGGGCCCGCGGCTCGGCCGCTCGCTCCATGGCGGTCACGGCAGGGGCGGGGCCGGGGATCCTGCTCCGGGAAGGAAAGGGGCGCGAGCTGCGTGGCGAAGTCTCCCGCGGGCCCGGGACAGAGCACTCACCCTGGCTGTGCAGCGGGCCGCTCTCGCTGGGGACACCCGCGCGAGGGGCCGTGCCCCGGGTGGAGCCAGGGCTCTCCACGCACACGGGAGGCGCTGCCGGCCGGGCAGAAGCGGAGGTTTGCTGCGGGGCGGACACCAGCGCAGGCTCCGATTTTCTGCCGCTGCCTCCCCGCGGCGCTCGGGCCGAATTCGGATTGGACCGGGCCGCGGGTCTCGCTGCGGCAGCGGCCGCTCCGGGAGCTCGCTGGTTTTAACCCTAAGCGCCCCAGACCGCAGGCGCGGGCTCCTCCTGCCTTCCTAGAGCCGCGGAGCTCAGCCCGAGGAGAGCCCAGGGCTCCCCCTCGAAGGGAGCCGTGGAGGGGCCAGAGGCTAACTTGGACCCAGACGGGAAACCCGAGACGAACCCCACTGCGGGCAGAGAGGGGGAGATTCCGCCCCCTTGTTGCAAGGAGGGAACCTTGTGCCCTCCTCAGAGGACCCCCAGAAGCCCTGCCCCCAGGCCGGGCCCTTGTCCTGACATACAGCATTGCTGTCGTGACCCCCTGCCCACGGAGGGGGCTCCAAGGCCAGGATGGGGTGAGCGCCCCTATTGGGGGCAGTGCTTAATTTGTAAGGAAAGTGGGGCCGGGCTCCTTCAGAACTCAGGCTAAGACCTGTTCACGACAGTCATGGATTTCATCACTTTCCAGGCCTTCTGGGAAGGGGGCTGGAGCAGCTGTCAGCCCTGGGACTGCTGCTGAACAGCCGATGGGAGGAGGGGGGCCTGCCAACGAACAGCTGATTGGCAGCCTGGCCTGGGATCTGGCCAGCTCGGGGGTTACCACTGAACAACTGATCAGCCAGCCAGTCCGCTGGAGCAGCAGGGCTGGAGCAGCTGCAAGCCCCCATCCATTCCTCCCCCCCAGGTATCTTAGACAAGGACATGTTGCAGTTTCCATTAATTTGCCTTTATTGCCCATGACCTGCTCTGAAAAATATCCCTGGCAGAATCTGCACTTTGTTCATAACTAATGCAGCGAGCCCAGAGGTGCCGGGGCTACGAACTGCGAAGCCTAGGGGTGCCAGTGCTGAAATTAAGCACTGGTTGGGGGCAAAGGAGGTTATTCTCTAGACTCTGAGGATGGCAGCGCTCGCCAGTCAGGAACTCGAGTGTCACCAGAGATGTGGGAGTGGGATCTGGATACCCACTGGGAACTGATATTGGGGTGATGGTGAGTCAGACATTTGGGAGCCAAGATGGCTGCTGTGGCCCCAGAGGGGACATTTTCTGGATGTCAGTGGCTCCTGAACTAGCAGCTCCATGCTACTTTGAGAGGAGCCAGGTGCTGGAGAGGCCATGAGGGAGACGGAAATGGGCTGACCCACCTGGGAGCGTCCACTGTCTGGCTTCTCAGAGAGTTCTAACCCTTAGCGGCCTTTAGGATTTGCACCCCCCAAACCGAAGAATAACCCACACAGGGTGAAACGTTCCAGAGGGGCAGCCACATTAGTCTGCATACAGCAAAAACGAGAATCCTGTAGAATCTGAAAGACTAACACATTTCTGCAGGCATAAGCTTTTGTGGGCTGCAACCCACTTCCTCAGGTGCATGCGAAGTGGGTTGCAGCCCACAAAAGCTTATGCCTGCAGAAATGTGCTAGTCTTTAAGCCATCCAGGGTGACTCTTGTAGCCATCTAGTGGCCAGATTATTTGTGGAATTTATGAGTTTCCTACAACTCTCAGCTGAGGGTCCTGATCCCGTAACTCAGGCATCAGTTCCTTGAGCTGTTAGTTCTAGTGCTCCTGGGTTCAATCCGTGCAGATATCCCAGCCAGAGGCATCATTATAAGATATTGCAAGATCCAGCAGAGTAAAAAGCCCTGAGCATTTGGATTCTGCTCCCAAGTTTGGGACATGCATAGATATATAGGGCACAGACTGGGTCTGGGGGTTAATGATTCCTGCTGAGCAGGAGGTGGGGAAGAGGGGGAAGTGACTCGCTCTAATGCAAATAATTCCAGCACTCAGCTCCCTTCCAGCCTGGTTGAGAAAACCCTGTCTCCAAAACAGATTTCCAGTAATATCTGCCTATAAAGCTGTTCCCCTGCCATATCAACCCACGTAGGCCCCAGCACTGAGATGTAGGCTTGAACCAGAGCATGCCTGGACCATGGATACGTATTTGAATCTTAAGGGTTAATCCTCACCCTGGGAGAGAATAAAACTAGGCATTATGGATAGGATTGTTTGTTCACGCCACCCCCGGCTCCACTATGATAATTGACTGCTTGAACATATGAGTGGAAACATCCTGCCTAAACATTTTGTGATTTAACACTTATGACACATTGGGGCCCTGTTTGTGAACCTCTATATATGAATGTTTGGGAACATCCTGAAATCTAACTGATAATGTACAAGTGATGTAATGAGTCCAATGCGTATCACAAATGTGGTTGATATGTAAATCATGGGGCAATGACAAGACAAATACGATTCCTTTTATATTCTTTTTGTAAAATTGACATTGATAGAATTGGTGTAGGTATAAGGATTTTATGATGTAAGTATAAGATAATGTATCAATGTAATGGGATAAGAATGTAATGATTTTTAGTAAGTATAAATGAAGAGTGAATGCAGTTTGAGTCTGTAAAAAATAAGACAGCGAGGAGGCAATCGCTAAGGTAATGGCTCTCAGCCTCCAAGGCCAGGAGGGAGAGAAAATGCTTTTGTTTAAAGAACTTTTACAACCCAGATGGCCGAAGATCAAGATAACCCTGGAAAACAGGCGAGTTAACACCCAAGGAGAGGAACAAGACAAAGTCTGAAACAGGAATAAAAGACTGATGGGAAAGCTGTCACACTTGCGATATCAACCGTAATTGACGATTACATCGAACAAGGAGACTATCTGACATGACAAAATCCATAGACCCGAATGGCGATGAATAAGTATAAAAAGGGAGTAAAGAAACCTGGACTTTGGGCTCATTCTGCAAACCCCAAGGAGCATCGTGTCACGACCAACAGAGCCTGGCTCCATCCTCGTGTCTGAGACACCTGGCCAGTGATTTCAGCTTGAGCATCGCAGAGGCTGGTAATTATATCCCTCCTGCAGTACAGTGTGTGTGTTTGTGTGTGTGTGTGTGTGTGTCCTTGGGGGGGAGGGTGTGTGTGGGGCCTTGGGGGGTGCGCATGCGTGTGTGTGTGCATGTTAGGCAATTGCTTTTTCAAATATTTTCTGTATTCATAATAAATGCAGCACACTGCCTTGTCCCCTGAATAAGATCCTGCTGTTTATTTCATAAGTGTTACACCCATCCCCAGGCACCCCCAGATGACATAAAATTCATCTTACTAAGCAAGGGCACCCCATATGGAAGAAATGGGAGGAGATGCATTGGGGTCAGACCCTCAGCTGGTGTAAACTGGCATAGCTGCAGTGTTTTCAGTGAAGCTCAATAGCCCAGTATGTCTAGACTCTGAACGTTGTCCCCAACACCACCATGTAATTCAGTGACAGGAGCTCTCTTGATATGGCATCCAATAAGATTCAAGCTCCCACCAAACCATCTCCATACACATCACTAGACGCAACTTGACGACATTTCTGTTTGTCTGGAAGTGATAACTTTTGAGTGCCACATCTGGTCACAATTTCAGGGTATGTTCTACGCAACAATGGGCAGAACCCTACAGATCTGGCAAACATCGGAATACCAGAATGGGGCAATGGGGGATGCACACAACCCTGGTATTTGTATAGCAGAGCTACAGCTTTCACCATTTTTGCAATTGTCCATAGCTCAAAGGACAGATTGATGACCGCCAGTCATAACTACCAATGTTACAGCACCCCCCATCTCAGTTTAAAAAGTTGACATCCTGCATGACATTGCCCAGACAGAAAGAAAATAAAAATAGGGGGAAGGGGCAAAAGAGGGGAATGAGGGGGTACACAGAGCCTCTGGCATGAGAGGTAGAATGAGGGACCTTGGTACAGGGGAAATGGGGGCACAAACAGAGACCCTGGCATGGGGGAATGGGGTATAGTGGACTCCTGCTAGATGGAAAATGGGGGACCCTGATATGGAGGGGAAGAAGGAAATGGGAATACATATGGGGGAATAGGGGAAGTGGAGACAGACAGAGCCCCAGGAATAGGAGGTGAATGGGGGATAATGGTATGGGGGACAGGGAGATACAGGGCACACAGAACCCTGGCATAGGGCAGCGTGTGGTGGTGGTATGAGAATGTTCGTTCTCTGCTCTGGTCAATGAAAAAGCTGGACAACAGGAGGAAGAATCATAGGTTTATTAGCACCTAGAGGTACTGGGTGCAGCCAGCCCCTAGGGGCCGTTCCTTAAGGTATTTATACAGAGGCGCAAACAACTTTCAGAAGGAGGGTGCCAGGGCACATTTTCAGATATAAGTGGAGAAAAGTAGAAGCTGTCAGCTTACGTGGGAATAACATGATACTATTCTCTACAAGCTTATCAGTCTATGAAGGTCAGGGCCGTTAACTGGCAACTGTTGCAAGTTAGAATAGCTGAGGCTGCCAAAAGATGCCTGCAGACAGTCAAAATACTTTGCTTGGGCTAAAAACACAGAAAAGGGCCTTGCTTAAGACAATTTTCCCCTCACACTGGGGGCAGTCCCTGAAATAGAGAGGGATGGGAGAGTGGCCCCAGGAGCTAGTAGGGGAAATGGAGGAATGCCAGGAGCCCATGGCATGTGCAATGAGTTCCGCCTGCAGTGGCAACGACGGGTGAGACCCTCTAGTTTATAGATGATAAGGGACCTCTGCATGAAACCCATAACCTGTGGCTGAGCTAAAGCATGTCTTTGAGAATAGCATCCCAGCTGCCAGCTAAAGCCCTCAAGTGATGGAGGATCCACCTTGTCCCTTGTCAAAGCTGCTGCAGTGGCTAACTTTCTTGCACTGTCGAAAACATGCACCTTATTTCCAGTCCAAATTTGTCTTGCTGCAGCTCCCGGCTGTGGATCTCATTCTGACTTTGTTGATTATAGAGCCATCAGGAGTCTCCTTCCCACACAGCAGTTTAGAAACCAGAGTCGAGTTATCGCTGAACCTTCCCTTGGAGAACCCAAAGAGATCAAGGGTCTTCAATCTTTCGCTACAAGGAGGGGTTTTCCAGAGCAGGAATCATTCTTATGGCCTGCACTTCAGGCCTCTACTCTCCTTTACAGACGAGGCTGAGACCTAACGTGGGGGCAGATTACCCCACAGTTGCTGCTGTAGGGCCCTCACACCTTTCTCTGCAGTATCTGGGGTGTGGTCAGCACTGGAATACTGCACTAGATGGTCCTAGGATCTGAGCTAGTCTGGCAATGCCGATGACCCTCTCCAATGTGTCACCGGGAACTGGGAGTGGATGACGGGATGGATGACACGATAATTGCCTGTTCTGTTCACTCCCCTTGAAGCACCTGGCATTGGCCACAGTCAGAGGACAGGACACTGGGCTAGATGGACCATTGGTCTGACCCAGCCTGGCTGTTCTTATTTGCCATCCGGTTTGAGCTGTGGGCACCAGAACTGGATACAGTCTTTGGCAATGGTTTCACCGTAGCCATATGCAGAGATGATACCGTCATGGGGCTCCTATTCAATATTCCCCTGCTCATAGATCCAAGGGCTGTGGCTAGCCTTCACAGCCGCCGCAGCACACTGGCAGCGCATTTGATGACAGCAACTTGTCTAAGTGTGGATTCTCCAGCTGTTAGCTTCTTTCCCACGCATCATGTGAGTCAATGGCAGGGGCTTCCTTGGATCGGGATTCCCTGGTGTCTAACCAGGATTGAGCCTTTCTGCCCACAGTGGGTCCATGGCAGGGCCCCTCCATGCTGGTGGCAATCTTCCCCCCACGCTTCCCATCCCCGCCTTGCCCCATGTCACGGGATGGCAGGGGTCCCCTCGCTGGGGATCCTCTGATGCCGGATCTGGTTGGAACTGCCCTTCCCACAGCTGGCACAGCAGAAGGGACTTTCTCCAGTAGGTGGGTGCATGGGAGCTCTGGCTGAAGCCCTTCCCACACTGTGGGCACTGGTAGGGCTTCTGGCCAGCATGGAGCTGGCAGTGCTGGGTATAGAGGCTGCTCTGGGTGAAACCTTTCCCACGGTTGTTTGAAGGGCGTGGTGTCCACGTGGGCACGTTGATGGTGCATCAGGTCAGAGCAGCGGCTGAATCCTTTCCCGCACTGGGGGCATTTATAGGGCCGTTCCTCAAGTGCACCCATTGGTGCTTGATGGGGTTGGAGCTTTCCCCGAAGCGCTGCCTACATTTGGTACAGGTATAGGGCCCCTGCCCCGTGTGGGCATGATGGTGCTGGGCCAGATGGAAGCCCTGGCCAAAACCCTGCCCACAGTCAGGGCACTGATAGGGGCGCTCATTGGCATGAGGGCACCGATGCTGGATCAGAGCTGAGCTCTCCCCAAAGTGCTTCCCACACTGGGTGCATCTGTATGGCTGCTCCCCGGTGTGGGTGCGCAGATGCCAGACCAGGTTGGAGGGGCCGCTCCTCTGTGTGGATGCGTTGGTGTACAATAAGTGCAGAGCTCACCCCCAAAGCCCTTCCCACACTCCAGGCACTTGTAGGGTTGCTCTCCTGTGTGGCACGGATGAGCTCAGGAAGGCCTTCCCGCAGTGCGGGCACTGGAACGGGCGTTCCCCGGCATTGACCTGGCTGTGCTCCATGAGATTCACACACTGTGGGAAGCCCTTCCCACATAGGCTGTAGCAGAATGGCCTTTCACCAGTATGGGAGCACGGGTGGTGGAGCAGGTTGGAGCTGCGGCTGAAGTGTTTGTGGCACTGGGTGCATTTGTAGGGTTTCTCCCCCATGCTGGCTTCATTTTCCCCCAGGGGGTCTCCCTACTGATGTCCTGCCCCATCCTGGCTCTTGCTGGCTCCTCCCCGCTGTGCAGCTGATGCCCTGTGCAGCTCTGTTCCCGCAGGCCCTTCGTGCTGCGGATTGTCCTCTTCATTCTCACCCGCTGTCCTGACACTGTGTGGGAGAGAGCGAGAGAATGAGACAATCTAGGTGCAGCTCATTGCACTGTAAAGAGAGGGGGCAGCAAAGGGGATTTTCACTGAGAAGAAAACCTGATGGGCAGGAAGCAAAACCCCCCAAACCCCTCCCCAGGGAAGAGAAGAGGGGCCAAATCTTCCCTAATGGCCCAGCTGAGCCTTCAGAGAAAGGCTGCGGGAGGGAAGGGCTCCTGCCAGGGATCAGGCAGGGCAGATGGAAGCTAAGAGTGATGCCTACTGTTAGGACATGGCACCTGCTGGGAACAAGACCAGACAGAACTGGGAAGCTTTTCCCTTCTCTCCCAGACAATCTCCGAGTTGGTGTCGCTCATTCCTCACCTCTCAGGATCTCCCGTTCCTTGGAGCCTTGGAGAGCCAGGATGCTCGGCTCCTCTCCTCGCTCCATATGGGAGATCCTGGTGGGTTTAGCTGTCAGTGTGAAAGCAGAAAAGAGCTGCTAGGGTCGTATTTCAACAGCTGGTCCCTGAATTCAGCCTAGAGAATTTTCCATGGGGAGAGATGGGCAAATGTCCGTAGATTCCAAGACCAGACGGGACCATTGGGATCCTCTAGTCTGCCCTTTTCTGTAACACAGGCCCAGGGAAGCAGCATAGATATGAGTGAACAAGTAATTTTTGGTTCCGTGGGTGGCCTGATCCTGACTGGATCTTCTAGTGCTGCTCTCCTAGCAACAATAGCAAGTGGCTGTTTCACTCCGTGAGACCCTAGCACACAAAAGCAAATACTGTGCAAATGCTCTCCAGACCATGGGCTCAGCTATACAGACTGCCCCAGCCCTGCCCCTGCTGCCTTGGAGGGGCTCTCTGCTCTGAGCCACGGTTCCGCTCCGCTCCCCTTGTCCTAGCAGCCTTTTTTCCTCCAGGCAGCGATTTCCTGCCTCTGCTGCTGTTTCTTTCCCTCCTCTGGAGCTGCCTCTGGCTGTAATTCCCCTTTAGCCCAGAATCACCTCCTGCCAGCAGCACACGCAGGCTGGGAGGTAGTGGGGCAGGGGGGCAGTGTTATTCCCAAAGGGTGTTATCAGGAGACGCATCACTTGGACACAACCCCTCTTGCACAATGTGCAGCTGAGACTAGAGACTATGGGATACTTGAACTTCCAGAGGAGGAAAAAGCTGAGAGCAGGAAGGAAGTTCCTGTCTTTATTAAGTTCCCCATGGCAGCATTATCTGGTCTTCTCTAGAACTGGGGAAGGCTTAAGTGCTCCATGGTTATTTCTTTCAATTCCCCAGAGATACTGAAAGGAGCAAAATCCATGCCTCCATGCCTTGCCAAGTCTAAGAAATTAACCATGCACATGATATCAATAAAATCCACATAGCACATCTTTGCACAACCATGTCATTCCCCCCCTATTTCAGACAGGATTTTGGTTGCAGGTTAGCCTGTAAAATGTAGATCTGAATGTAAGTCATCAGAGTTCATCAAATGGTTCATAATTGATTCCTGAGCTGGCACACTGCAAATCAACTTGTAGGCTAAACCCCCCAGAAGCTGACTACATATATTATATTTGTAACACAATTAAACAAGTTTTGATACGTTTAGCTGTTTTCCTGTTCCTAATTTGCTTGAGAACCAAGTTGGGTTCCTATAAAAGCATAATCTGTAAATGTCCATAAAATGTCTGTGAAAACATTACAGCTGAATCTACAACAATTCAGTTGACTATTGCTTTTGGTTGGTTTTTACATGCATAGGGTATGATTGGCAAAGAAAACACACAATAGAAACGGGCTTGATTTTTGGTAGAGTTTAGGTCAAATGTGATACTGGGGATCCAAGACTGGCATGTCCTCATCTTTTCATAATGGGGTAACATTCTCAGGGACGTGCTCCTTGGGATGACCTGAGAAGTATTTTGTCCCTTACATCCAGTCAAATCTCGTTTCCATATTTGAATATTTAATTATTAAACAAATAAAATATTAAATACTCCTACAAATTATAGGAAAAACGATAGTCCTGTAGCACTTTAAAGACTAACAAATTTCTTCAGGCATAAGCTTTCATGGGCTGCAACCCACTTCGTCAGATGCATGAAATAGAAATCAGACAGGAGGTTCATATACACATACAAGGGTAAGAAACAACAATGGGGAGGGTAGGTGTTGACAAAGTCCATTCAGTTAGAGTAGCTGAGGCCCATTCACAACCATTGATTAGCAGGTGGGAATGTGTGAACAGTGACAATTACTTCTTGTAGTGAGAGAACCATTCCAAGTCCCTATTCAGCCCCAGTCTGATTGTGTCAAGTTTGCAGATCAGCTCCAGCTATGCAGTTTCTTGCTGAAGTCTGTTTTTGAGGTTTTTTTGTAGAAGTCTGGCAACTTTCAAGTCAGCTACAGAGCGTCCTGGGAGACTGGAGTGCTCTCCCACTGGCTTATGGATGTTCCCATTTTTTCTGTCTGATTTGTGTCTTACCCTACAAATTATAACATCCAATTTCACGTATTATGCTAAAATTGTTTTCAAAGTAATCTTATCGTGATGAATTTTTAAAACATGTTCTTTGAAGAAGGAATGGGGGCCATAAATAAGGAACAAGTCCACGCCTTGACTCCAACCCTAACTAGTTCCCCCTGAGGAGATAATAAAGGGTTAAACCTACAGAGCTCAGAGTCCGCCACATCCTAGAGCCTCCCAGAAATTGCTGTGACTAGACGGGGATGGGATCACAGAGGAACCTTCCTGTGCTGGCCCCAGCTCCAGACACCTGGGTCCTAGCCGGGCTCTGGCCTGAGCGGTGCACAGGGTAGAGGCAGGGAATCTCAGCAAGGGGCGGCTCCAGGGAGGGAGAGAAACAGGAGCAGAGGCAGGAAATTGCTGCCTGAAGAAGCAGCCTCAGTGAGGAGCTGAAGGGGGGCTGGAAGAATCCCCCCCTGCCCTCAGCCAATTCCGGGGAAGCACTGGGGGTCTGGGCAGCTGAACCCAGCAGGGTATGCAACAGCCAGTGGCTAATGGGGCCAGGCGGGACCCTTCCCTGGGGGAGGTAATAGCAGAGCTGCAGAGCTCCTTACACCTCCTCCAGAGCAGGCATCGGCGGTGCTGGAGACTGGGCTGGATGGTCAGATCCATTCTGGCGGTTCCTATGGCCCTGACTTGTGCTATTGGTGCTGTGAATAGACCATAAGGGGGACTGGGTTACGAGCCAGTTTGGGGCATCTGAACACACTGGCAATGGGAAGTGCTGTGGGAGGTCGAATTGAGTTTTTCCGAATGCCACTATTGGGGAACGGCCCAGGAGCCGCCTTAGGTGCATGGCTACATGTTGAACTAAAGAGTCGAAATTCCCTTGTGGGGGCAGGGCTATCTCCGACTCATGGTCTATGGACTGGGTGCAGAGGGGGACCTCGAACATGCTCGTCAGTGGGTCACATGCCCACCCCAAGCAACTCTGAACATTGCCATACAGAGTAGACAGGCTAGATTGCTTGTCCTTTTAGATGTTGGTGACATTCGAGGACATGGCTGAGTATTTCTCCCCAGCGGAGTGGGCACTACTGGGTGAGGAGCGAAGGCAACTTTACAGACACGTCATGTGGGGAAATTACCAGACTCTGGTTTTACTAGGTGAGGAGCTGTTTCTTTTGGGCGGCTGGGGGGGACCGCACAGATGCCCTGCCACCTAAATCAGAGCCCTATGGGAGTAGTTGCTGCAGAGACACACAGCAATTGAGATCAGTATGGGCATGGGGGGTTGTGTGAAGTGTGATGGATGGAAGGGTGTGAATGGGTGGTAGATGGATGGGTGAAAAAGGTAATGAAGTGTGGCAGCCCTTTATGGGGATGCACTACTCCCATCCATGGTCACTAGAGCTCTTCTGCACTTTAATGCGAGGGACTTTTGAGACCAGGAAAGGGTCATGTGATCTGCAGGGCTGCAGCATAAAAGCCACCTCAGCCAAGGTCAGAGGCCCAGAGGAGCCAGATGAGGGCCGGGCCGGGCCATAGCAGTGCTATGTCGAGGAGAATTATCCTCCATCTCTAACTTCTGCTGCCCCACCAGATGCCTTAGACCTTCTAGTGCACTCTGCCCGGCTTCCCCACCCACAGGTGCGTGTTTGGAGGTGGTTCCCGGGAGAGGGCTCTACCGCTGCCTGGCAGAGGGTGTGCTGACTATGACTTCGTGGTTGCTTGCAGATTAGCTTGGTGTCTAACTGGCCCAAACACGGCATGCGCAGCTGCCCAAATTGCAGGAGTTCTTTGGCTAGAAGCACTGAGCTAAGATCCAATCAGCAGTGATGCTTTTCCCTCAGACAGGATTCCCAATCCCCACCCAGCTGTGATCTCCAGAATAGAAGCAGGGTAAGAGCTGTGTGTCCAAGGTCCCACTGCAGAGGAGAACGGGGCGATCCCAAGAGATGCCTGGGCGGGTGAGGAGCACATTCATGTGACTCGCAGGGATGAATGAGTTTAAAGCAGCTGAAATCCTATTATGTTTTGGCCAAAGTGATGAGTGATTTTTGCAGTTCAGCATGAGACACTTTAAAGGGGTCTGATTTCTAGAGCGTCTGCCTTCCAAAAATCAGGCCCCCAAAACACCAGTTCCTTCTGAAAGATGGTGAAAATTTTTAATAGGGATGGGAATTAGCCATCAGAGCAATTCACCTAGGGACATGGGTGCATTCAACATGTGAAGTTGAGGTGGGATGTCACTTCCTTAAAAATCCACTTGTGTCCTGTTCTGGTTTTGATATTTAAAAACCACAGAAATGATCTGAAGACTGGAGAAAAAGCCTTGCAATGAGAGATTTAAAGAACTCAATCTGTTTAGTCTATCAATAAGTACTAGAGGTGACTTGATTACAGAGTATAAGTACCTTCATGGGGAGAAAAGACCAGGTACTAAAGGGCTCTTTTTAAGATAATGGAGAAAGGCATAACAAGACACAGTAGCTGGAAATTAAAGCCAAACAAATTCAAATTAGAAATAAGGCACAATTTTTTATCAATGAGGATGATTAACTGTTAGAACAAACTACCAAGGGAAGTGATAGATTTTCCATCTGATGATATCTTTAAATCCAGACGATGCTCAAAGAAGTAACTGTAGATGAACCATCTGGTAATAATGACCGTAATGTAATTGTCCCTCTGCAAGGATGTTAAATTTAAATTCCAAAAAACCCCACCCTGGTAACATGTAACTTTAAAAAGGGGAACTACAAAAAATGAGAACTTTTGTTAGATGGAAATTAAAAAAAGCTATCACAAGGGTTAAATGCCTGCAAACAGCACGAGGACTATTTAAAAACACCATAATAGAGGCTTAGACTAAATGTGTACCCCAAATCAGAAAAGACACTAAGAAGACCAAAAGAATGCCACCATGGCTACCCAGCATGTGGGAGAATAACCAGACTCTGGTTTTATTAGGTGAAGAGCTGTTTTTCAGAGGGGGGAAGGGGCCTGCAAAGACACCTTGACTATACGGCAGAATAATGGAGGCCGTTAGAGGCCCAGCAAAAAAATACTTTAAAATTTGGAAGTCAAAACCTCGTGAGGATAATAAGAAGGAGCACAGAAGCTAGCAGGTTAAGTGTAAAAGTACAAGAAGGCAGGGCAAGAAATAATTTGAGAAGCAATTTGCTAAAGATGTAAAAACTAGCAATAAGAATGGTTTTTATGTTCATCAGAAGGAAGAAGCCCACCAAATAGGCAGTGGACTACTAGATAACAAAGGTGCTAAGGAAGCACTCAAGGCACAAAAGTCAAGGCCATTGCAGAGAATTCTTTGCATCAGTCTATGCTGCGCAGGGTATGGGAAGATACCCACATCACAGCTATTCTTTTTGGGTGACAGATCTGAATAGGGTGACCAGATAGCAAGTGTGAAAAATCGGGACAGAGAGTGGGGGGTAATATAAGACAAAGCCCCAAATATCACAATTATCCCTACAAAATCAGGATATCTGGTCACCCTAGATCTGGAGTACTGTCCCACACTGATGTGTCAAGAGTTTTAGAAAAAATCGATAAACAGTAATAAGTCACCAGGACCAGATTGTATTCACCCAAGAGTTCTGAAGGAATTCAAATATGAAATTGCAGAACTACTATCTGTAGTAGCGAATCTATTGCTGAAACAAGCTTCTGTACCAGGTAACTGGAAGGCAACTAATGTTAATGCTGAATTTTAAAAAGGACTCCGGAAGTGAGCCTGACAATTACATGCTGGTGAGCCCAACTTCAATACTGGATAAATTGGTCGTAACTATAGTAAAAAACAGAATTATCAGCCACAGAGATGAACACGATTTGTTGGAAGAGTCAGCATGACTTTTGTAAAGAGAAATCATGCTTCACCAATCTATTAGAATTATTTTGACGTAGTCACTAAGCATATGGGTAAGGATGATCCAGTTGATATAGTGTACCTGGATTTTCAGAAAGCTTTTGACAAGGTCCCTCACCAAAGGTTCTTAAGAAAATTAAGTAGTCATGGGATAAGAGGGAAGGTCCTCTCCTGGATCAGTAACTGATTAAAAGTTAGGAAACAAAGGATATGAATAAATGGTCAGTTTTCACAACGAAGAGAGGTAAACAGTGAAGTCCCCCAAGGATCTGTACTGGGACCTGTGCTACTTAACATATTCATTAATTATCTGGCAAAGGTCACGAACAGTTAAGTGTGAGGTTATTATAACACTTTATAAACTTTCTTACAGTTTTTACAGTTAATCTGACAATTAGGGTAAATAGTTACAATAGCAAGTTACTTCTTTGCCTCAGTTTCCTCTCCCACCCTTTGTCTATTTAGAATACAAGCTCTTCAAAGTAGGGACAATCTCTCTCTTTTTTGTGTAGTGCCTGAGGCAATGGGGCCACTATCTCTGTTGTGCCACCATAATACAAATTAACAATCAAGTGTCAAGTAGTCTTCTCTCTTATGCATTGTGGTACCCGCTGTCCAACAATGACCAATAACTGGTCATTTATGGTGTCGGGGAAATTGCTTTTACTTGATGTCCATCCAGTCCGCATGTGTGTTAAGCATAAGACCATTTGTCTTGGTGTAGATTCCTCAGACACTGAGGAGACCTGGGACTCGTCAGCCGATGAAAGCTCCTTGGGCATATCCCTCAGACGAAGTTCTTCCCCAGGGACAGGTAGGAAGTCAGCTCTGTCCTTTCCAGCAGGGGGAGCCAGAGAGCTCATTTCAGGAATCATCCATCAGCAGCAAACTATCCCCTGGCAGACCTTTACAAGGGGGATCGAAGCCCAAACTGCTGTGCTTTTCTCCTAAGTCTGACATTGCCCTAGAAACCCCATCTCTCCCCCCATAAGCAGATTGCCCTGGTCTCTCCCTGTCCCCATCTTCCTTGGAACGTGGAGCCCTGAGACCGAGCTGTGCTTTGAGGGGAGAGGCGTGGGGCTCCCTTTTCCAGTAGCACAGGGAATGATATCGGATTCTCGTCTCTTCCTCACTCAGCAGGTGCCAGAACCCTGAGCAGACCTGAGGAGCAGCCTCCTGAGCAAAGGCCTGGATACCTGGAGCCACCTAGGCCTTTCCCAGTGAGATCAGGGGAGAGTGTTTCCCAGGCAAGATCCCATAAGAGGCAGCACAGACCACCAATGCAGTGGAAGAACCTGACCAGGAAAGATCCAGCAACCCGAAGAAGACATCAGAAGGGATACAGGGCACATCCCAATCCCCATGCCCAGAGGACAGCTAAGCCCAGAAAGAGCCCATACACTTGCTGCGTGTGCAGGGAAAGATTCAAGAGGCAGAGAGACCTGAAAATCACAAGAGAAGTGTTCATAAGAGACAGAAACTGTATCACTGTAGAGAGTGTGGGGAGAGCTTTAGGAGAAAGAAGGAGCTCAGAGCACATGGGAAAACCCACCGAAAGGAGAGAGCTCATCCCTGTGCTGAGTGTGGGAAAACATTTAATCAGGCATCACACCTCACTGCCCATCAGAGAAACCACACAGGAGAGAGGCCTTATCGCTGCACTGAGTGTGGGAAAGGATTCTTCCAAATATCAGCTCTTACCATCCACAAGAGATTCCGCTCAGGAGAGAGACCCTACGCCTGCGCTCAGTGCAGGAGGTGCTTCATGTATTCGTCCACACTTACCAGACACCAGAGAATCCATTCAGAAAAGTGGCCCCATCGCTGTGACCAGTGTGGGAAAGGCTTCAAACTTGCATCAAGTCTTACTAGACACCAGAGAATCCACAGTGGAGCGCAACCCTTCCTGTGCCATAAGTGTGGGAAAAGATTCAACCTACAAGAACATCTTGTTAGACACCAGCGAATATACACCGGGGAACGACCCCATTGCTGCGCTGAGTGTGGGAAAAGATTCAGTCTCCTTCAAAGTCTCCAGAGACACCAGAGAATCCACAGTGGGGGGACACCTCATCACTGTGCTGAGTGTGGGAAAACACTCAGTTACCTAGAAAATCTCACTAGACACAAGAGAGTCCATACTGGGGAGAAACTCCATCACTGCACTGACTGTGGGAAAAGCTTTGTCCGTCTACATCATCTCACTAGACACCAGAGAATCCACACTGGGGAGAGACCCCACTGCTGCACTGAGTGTGGGAAAAGCTTCACCCAGTTATCAGCTCTCAGCACCCAGCAAAGAATCCACTCAGGAGAGCGACCCTACCTCTGCACTCAGTGTGGGAAGTGCTTTGCTCACTCATCCTCTCTTACGAAACACCAGAGAACTCACAGAGTGGGGACGCCTGACCCTAGTGTTTGATGGGGGAAGCCTCTGCCAGCTTTTGCCTCACCCTTCTCTCCAAAACCAGTACACAGGAGGGAAACCCCTCACCCTGCCTTGAAATGCTCCCACCTTCCCATTGACCAGGCACTAAACAAGGAGCCGTTCTTATGTTCATTTATTTATAAAGACTGGACAAAGTCTTGTTTCTCTGAATGCAGAAGCAACTAAGAACAATAGGAATAGTTTCTTCGTTTATACTCCCCAAGCCTTTTTAGCCACTCAAAAGCTCTCTAGCTTTTTCCAGTGTCACACTGTACTTACAGGCTCCTACTTGGCTTTTCTTGCCTTTTTTCCCTGCCTCTCTCTTTCTTTCTTTCTCTCTTCTTATCTTTGACCTCAGTATCGGTGTCTTCTCTCACAGTTTCACAAACCTAATGTTTTAGTTCCTGTTCAAATGTTTTCGCAAGCACCAGGATATCATCTAGGTATAACAGACAGGCTGAGGGAGGCATGCCATGTAACACCCTCTCAGGTGTAGCTGATGCATTGCACAAGCCCCAAAACATTACTTTAAATTGCCATAATCTCTGTCCTGCTGTGAAACGATAAATGATAGCCAGCATCCAGGGTATCATTATTTTGTGATAATGGATAAGAAGCCTTTGAGGTGACTTCATTTAATTGTCTATAATCCACACAGAATGTGGTGCTGCCATCCTTAACCAGAATTACAGGCAAGGTCCGAGGGCTTGTTGAAATCTGAGTTATGCATTCCTGATATATTTTCTGGATGTCCTGTTGTGCTTTTTTTATTTTTGCTCCTGGCAACTGGTGAGGTGTCTGTTTAATGGGTCAGTTTTGCCCAGTATCAGTCTTGTGCTGGACCAGTGCAGGACAACCTACATCTTTGTTGGACTGGGAGAACTGCTGATCCCTAACCAGAATGAGACCCAGGCTTGTAAGGCTTGAGGTTGTTTTCAGCTAACATGTTGTAGGTTGAAACTCATTTAAATGACTAACAAGCATACCTGATCCTCAGGGACAATGGCTAGTGTAAGCATCCGATGGCTCAGGAAACCAGACGTCCTCTTAGTGATTCTAATTCCGATGAGAACAGCACATTTGCTTTTACAATTTCTGTCTCATCTGCCACTAGCTGTAAGGACCCCCCCCCTTCCTCCATCCTGCCCCTGCCCCAAGTGTAGCCCTAGCATCCTTGATTTCAGTAGAGTGATTAAAGTGTCTCTGTATGTAACGGCCATTATCACTGTTGTCTCTCCGGATGGGACAATGTCTGTAGTTGTAAGTGAACAGATAGAATGTAAAACGCACTATGGAATCGATAAGAAAGTGTGTATAATTGACCACTGCAACACCAGGAAGTTGAAGCTGATTTATCAGACTTCCCGGTATCGTGAATAAACCTCTTCAGCATTGTCTGTGCTGCCTGATTCTTGGAGAAAGAATCCTTCATGCTTTACAGGCTACACTGCTATTCCCCATTTAAATGGACAGCACAGCACTGAAACACATCCCATAGAAACACTGGGAGCTCACCTTCACCCATTGTCGTTTTTTTCTATGCTGGTATTTACCAGTTCCACTGGTTCACATTTCACAACTGCAGTCCCCTTTCTTATGCTTTTGCTGCTTGTCAGAAACTTTTGGCATATGAACAGGGATCAGTTCTTGTTTCAGTTCCACAAGAGCGTGAGCAGCTGATTCCCTTGAAACCCACAGTCTCAAAATAGGTTTCAACCACTTCCCATCCTTTCCTCTCTGGAAAGCTACCACGGAATGTAACTGTTGTAATGGTTTCTGCCCCAGGAGGCAGAACAATTAATTCACTGCAAACTGATTACCTACAAACCATTTGCCTCACCTGTGCCGTATCTTTAAAGTGACGTTCCATAGACTGAATTTGTAAGACACCTTTCCTGGCATTGATTACAAAGTTATTAGCCATAATAAAATCCAAGCCATTAATTCATCCACTACTTCAGCCACCCAGATTGCTTGCTCCAATTTCAGAGGTCCAATTTTCAAACCCAGCTCTCCCACTCTTTGGATGGGTGCCTTTGCCTCAGTCATTGTCTCCATCTGAGACCAGTTGGGCAGTTCAGTTTTAGGTCATGTATTCCCTAGGCTTTTTAGCATGTTTGGTCTCATCACTGTAATGTTTGAGCCTGTGTCACTTATCCCTATGTATAGCACATGCCCTATTGCACACTCAGTGGCCAAACTCCCGTTGTTATTTACCTGCACAGATCTAAACAAACTGTGGGGCTGATCCTGATATCCTCCAAACTTTTCCCCTTCATCTTGGCATCCGCCCATTTCCCCAGCTGGGAGAGAGGCTTTCATTAGACCCCTGTGACAGTATATATTGGCCCGCCTTAAATTTATAATAATCTTTTTTTGTGGCCCATTTTGTCATAGTACCAGCATTTAGCTGAACTGTTTCCTTTAATTTTTGTGTTACCAATTCTCTGGGTTTGCAAGCCACATTTATCAGTTGTTCAAGTCGTTCAGTAAGGACATGAACCAGATTTGAATCCCCTCTTTCATACTGGACACAGAGCTGTCCAGCACAAAGTTTCTGGGATACTTTTGCAATAGTTTGTGGGATAGTAATGACTTGCCCTGTGATCTTTGGGAGCAAGTGATCAAGTTCCCAGCATGCAATTTCTCCATCCATATTCCATAATTTTCATACCATTTTTAAAAATTTGAATGTTGCAAATACAGGATGCATGATTCTCCTATATTAGCTGACCCTCAGGAAGGTGTGCAACAACTGGGAACATGAGAATTTCTTTGAGGACAGTTTTTTGAGAGACATGGCAAAAAACAATTCCAGGTTCATAGAATCATAGAAGGTTAGGGTTCGAAGGGTCCTTAGGAGGTCATCTAGTCCAACCCCCTGCTCAAAGCAGGACCAACCCCAACTAAATCATCCCAGCCAGGGCTTTGGCAAGCTGCACCTTAAAAACCTCTAAGAATGGAAATTCCACAATGAGAGTTGCTTTGACAGGGAGAAGTGAGTGGTGATCGTATTGTGGAAGCTTGTGACACCAGATTCCTACTACTCTGTGGGAAATCGTTTTGGCGTCAGAAAATCCACAGTGGGGGGGCCATTGTCCTGCAAGTGTGCAGGGCCATTAATCATCTGCCATATGGGACTCTCACTCTTAGCAATATGCAGGTGATAAGCAGGTGCTTTGAGCAGGGGGTTGGATTAGATGACCTTCTGAGGTCCCTTCCAACTCTAATATTCTATGAGTCTATGATAGTGGATGGATTTGCAGCAGTGGGGTTCCTGAACTGTGGTGGGGCAATAGTTGGCCGCGTATACTTGTTTTGCCACCTGACCACCTTTCCACAGGGTCCATTAACAGAAAAGGCTACTTTTCTATGGTTATGCAACCACTGGTGGATTACCAGGGATGCTTCACTTACATCAGTGTTGCCTGGTCAGGGAAGGTACCGGATAATGGCATCTTTAAGAAAACGGGACTGTTCAGAAAGCTGCAAGCAGGGACATTCTTTCCCACCCTACAGCTTACCATTGACAATGCTGAAATGTCAATGGGGATTCTGGGGGACACAGCCTACTCCTTACTTCCCTGGTTCTTGAAGTCATACACCAGCCACCTTGATAGCACTAAAGACAGCGTCAACTGTAGGCTCTGCAGTGCAGAACGACCACTGAATGTGCTTTCGGTAGATTGAAGGGACACTGGTGTTGTTTACTCACTAGCTTGGATCTCGGTGAGAAAAATATCCCAATGGTTACAGCTGCCTGTTGTGTCCTGCATAATATCCATCAGGCAAAGGGCGAACAGCTGCCACCAGGGTGGAGGGCAGTGACGGAGCAGCTGTCTGTGGACTTTGAACAGCTAGACACAAGAGGCCAACGTGAAGCTGTGTGGTTATGGGAGGCTTTGAAAGAGCACATTAATTGGCAGCTACGGTAATGTTCTGTTCTGTTCTCTGGGGCTGGAGCTCTGGATGCTCCTGAGAATCGTGTCACACTTGCAGGATATTTATAAATATGGGCGGGGAGGGTGTTTTCCTGAAGTAACGAATTCTGTGGTGCTTGGTGTACATTTATAAATATGATTAGCTGTTTTGCTGAAGCCAGAGATTACTCATGCTTGCCAATAGTGGAGGGGCAGGAGGGCAGCCGGCTTCAGCAGTGTTATTGAACATGCTTAGTCCATGAGACCATGCAAAAAGTAGAACTTTGAGTGGAAAAAACAATGCCAAACATTACGGTGCAAAGAACCACACCGGCAATATTATAGCTATTTTTAATTTAGCTTTGTGACAGTTATGGCAATTTCTTGCATTATCCTGCACACACTTTACTGAATTAAGTTCACTATCTTTGGAGTCAATTGTATTAAATGAATAGTTTATGTATGCATGGGGGCAGAGATTGTATGTAATTGCTTGGGGGATTGGCGCCACAGCCATCCTGGAACTAAGAGCAGGAGTTGATTAGGCAAATTCACTCACATTGTAACTCCTCCTAAGAGGCCCCACCACCTGGAAAGACTTGCATATAGTAGTTCAAACGGGATTCTCCCAAGATCAACAGACAATGAAAGGACTTTTGGCTAAATAGCCTGAGTTTAAACTCACTCAAGGCCCTTTTTTTTTTATCCAGCAAGTGGACAGGACCTCTTGTCCATGGAGGGCCAATTCTGAAGGAAGGTTTGGAAGGGCTGAGGTCCCATAAGGCTGTGTTCTTGTTCTGAGCAAAGGGTATCATCAGCTTAAACCTACAGGACAATGTCGTGTGGGGTTTTGAAGGACTGCTCACCTGGCAGAGCCTGTGCTGGAGTAGAGGTGATCTCTAGTTAGCTTATTAGCATGCGTGTAGATTCTTTTATTGTTTTTATCATGTTTTCTCTGTAATGCTTTTACCTTCAGAATACAATTTGCTTCTTTGGAAAAAGCTGTGTGGTAACTTGTGCTGTGGCAATTACACTGTGTACTGTTGCTGAAGAAATGGCCAAAGATGTTGACTTAGGGAGCCTGGGATTTCACAGTATAGTCAAGGGACTATGCAGTCTGGAAACATTCTGGTCAAAGGGAGGGACGTGTATCTTCACTCGAGAGATGCAATGGCTGGGGAGCTGACAGCCTAGAGTGAGTTCTGCCAGTGGCCCACAGAACACAGGTGCGGTTGCCCTGAACGTAAAATTAGAAAGGAAGTAAACATCCATCCATTTGAGTAAAGAAACGTAGCCCTTTGTGGCTACACATACACACGTCATGGTTCTTACAGGTCAGTGTTTTTGAAGCTGGGACTTTCCATAGTGCGGAGTGAAAAGGGTGCTGATGTGCTCTGTCGTGCCACATTGCATCTTGGGGAACGCAGGCAACAGTGACCATACAGCTCCCCATGGACTGCAATGGGTGGAGAGCGTTGAAATAACTTCCTTTCCCTCCACTGTAAACAACCAACAATACAAAGGTACTGCTTTAAAGATCATTATTCTTTCTTTATTGAGAGAGCAGAGATTAGTGTGTGTGTGTGTGTGTGTGTGAGGGGGTGTGGGCGGGCACTGTGCTGTAGTGCTGGGGAATGAGTGGGGGATGGGAGGGGAAGACAGAACAGAAACAATAGGTGTCACTGCAAACACGATTTGTCAAGGCTTCCCTGAGGAAGACAGAAAATGGTATGTACAAATCCTGTTATCTCAAATGGAGTTTCCCAAATACTTCAGTCCAAACCCACTGGCTTAGATAAAACAATAAAAGGTCATTAACTATACAAAGACAGATTTGAAGTGATTTCAAGTACTGAGGCATAAAAGGAAGAATGGGTTATAAGAAAATAAAATATAAAACACCACTAATATCTAATTTAACAAGCTAAAGGGATTCAAAGTAAAAGTCTCTATCACCACATGCTGTTGTAGTCTTACTGGCTGGAATCCTTTCACCCAGTCCAGCATTATTTTCCCTGTCTTTCAAGTATCACTGATGCCGTCAGCAGACAGAAAGGGAGGAGTACATTTGGGCATCTCTTCACCTTCTTATAGTTCATGGTCTTGCACAAGAATTGTCTCCAGTTGAGTTTCAGGAGAATAAATTCTGTCTGGATAGAACCTCAAGCTGTTCCTTTTTTTAAAAAAAAGCAGATTTCTCACTCACATCCCTTTTCTTGCCAAAGAATGGCCACCTAAACAGGTGAGGGCCCATTTGATTTCATTAACACACGGCTGAGTCTGCATTTTTTGTCTGGAAGGAATTGGCCTGTGGTTGTTCCACGGAAGTGCGATATGTCATAGTAATATACAGTAGAATCATATAACTTAAGATACAATGCTGCCACACATTTTAACAGGACAATAATGTTCAGCAGATTATGAGTTTTTATACGATATCTCTCAAGGCATTCTTTGTACAAAATGTATGATAATCTTGTAAAGGGATGAACATAAAGGTACAGATGGTAAAGAAAGGCCAGTACGTACTCAACCTGGAGAACTGTTTTGCAGCAATTACATCTTCACTCTGTTCCAAACCACGAGCTCAATTTTATTCATATTTGTATTTTCCCCCTTTTGGAAGATAGAAATGTCCAGATTCCACAGTCTTTACATACCTTTTCTTATCTAGTTACACACACAAACAGTTTAGCTGGCAGCACACCAAAGCATACAAGCAGCATTAGACCAAAGAAACAATTGCATTAACAGTACCTACCACACAGTACATATCTGGCAAACCTTAACAGAGCATACATCTTATGTCTGCAGATTCCACATATACTATGAACAAAGATTTCAACAATTGAACTACTGGTAAATATCCACAACAAAGATTAGTAGGAGCACAAAATATTCCCATTGACATCTCTCTGTCTACACCACAGCCTAGGTCGGTATATCTGATGTCGCTCAAGCTGTGAATTATTCACACTCCTGAGCAACCCAAGTTATACCAAAGCAAGTTCAAGTCTAGACAAGCTCTAGGTGGCATTAAAGGGCCATGTCTTTTTCCAGGGATACAAACGCTAAGTATTAAAAAAAAAAAAGCCATTATAAAAGGAAGCAGCTCACACTTCTAATTGATCAATCTCTCGTCTGTGTCCTTCCCTTTTTTATGGCATATGGCTTCTGATGGCACAACCAATAAATTAGATGTTGGGTGAGTCACTCTCTCATGGCAGCATCATCCAGAGTCAACAAGTGCATGCATCTACCATCAAGATGATAAAGAAGGCATTTCATAGCCAAATGGCATGCAGTGGTCTTGAGCTCCACAGGAGCAGATTGGGGGGTTCAAGAAGTCCCACTGAGTAAAGATGTAAGATGAACCACCTGTCACCACAATTTTTCATGTTGTAATGAGGATCTTTTTGTTCAGATGGTTATTCCAAAAAGCATAGGAGAGCTGATTCAGAGAAACCAGGGGATGCAAATCTGACTTGTCTATCCACCAAGAAATGCATACTCAAATCAAAATATAGTCCCACACCAAGTGTTGCCACTGTCTTTAGAACTGTTGTGCCTGATGTACTGACTGAGAGGCTCACTCTTTCAGAAAAGGGGTGTCTTGCCTTTAGCCGTATCATCACTGATGTGACTGGAAACTCCAGTCTCTAACTTTCCAGTCGTAGCTGGTATTGCTTGCCCGGCAATTTGGTGTGAAGACAGGTCTCTGGCTGCATTATGGCATGCAGCCAAATACCAGGACAGCCTACTTCATAATTTTACCACTAAGCCAGATGAAAACACCCTTTCTTTTGATTCAGTGCAATGAGGAGCACAGCGGGTGTCACAGCCTTTCATTAACTCAGGAGAAGAAAGCTCCTTTTCAGTCTTCTTTCCAGAATCTTTCCCCTTTTTTCCATAACTCCAATCACCTCTGTCCCAGCTGCAGCCCACAGTCCCCACAATGGGATGTTTAGGTTGCTCTTGGGTTAAATGCTCCCATACACAGGGCCACACAAACTCTTGTATCAAACCCAGCACCTAATCTAGTGTCTAGTTAGTGAGGAGGTGGGAGCATTTCAGAATAGAAGCAGGCTTCTCTCTTGTACAGGCTTTGAGAAAAGGGGGACGTGAGAGATTGAAGAGGTCCCCCCATCATACACAAGGATGAGGAGTCTCTATTCTGAGTGGGTGCGCTGGTGTGTAGTAAGGTGTGATGACCGAGCAAAGCGCTTCCCACACTGAGTGCAGGAATATGGTCGCTCTCCTGAATGGATTCTCTGATGTTGAGTAAGAGATGATGAGCGGGCAAAGCGCTTCCCGCACTGAGTGCAGGAGTATGGTCGCTCTCCTGAATGGATTTTCTGATGTTCAGTAAGAGATGATGAATGAGCAAAGCGCTTCCCACACTGAGCACAGGGATATGGTCGCTCTCCTGAATGGATTCTCTGGTGGTTGATAAGGCCTGACAACTGGGTGAAACTTTTCCCACACTCAGTGCAGAAATAGGGTTTCTCCCCCGTGTGGATTCTCTGATGTCTAGTGAGATGCGCTAGGTAGACAAAGCCTTTCCCACATTCAGTACAGCAATAGAGCTCTCCAGTGTGGACTCTCTGGTGTCTAGTGAGACTTTCTGGACGACCGAAAATTTTCCCACACTCAGCGCAGCGATGGGATCTCTCTGTACTATGGATACCTTGGTGTCTCCTGAGACTTTGAAGGAGACTGAATCTTTTCCCACAATCAGAACAGCGATGAGGCTGCTCCCCAGTGTGGATCATCTGGTGTCTAAGGAGATGTTCTCGGAGGCAGAATTTTTTCCCACACTCATGGCACAGGAAGGGTCTTTCTCCACTGTGGGTTTTCTGGTGTCTAGTAAGATTTGAAGTAAGTTTGAAGCCTTTCCCACACTGGTCACAGCGATGGGGTCTCTTTTCTGAGTGGATTCTCTGGTGATTACGACATGTTGATGGATCCATAAATTGCTTTCCACACTGAGTGCAGGCGTAGGGTCTCTCCCCTGAGTGCGTTCTCTTGTGGATGGTAAGAGCTGATATATAGAAGAATCTTTTTCCACACTCAGCGCAGTGATAAGGCCTCTCTCCTGTATGTATTCTCTGGTGGGCAGTGAGGAGTGATGATCGGTTGAATATCTTCCCACACTCAGCACAGGGATGGGCTTTCTTCTTTCCGTGGCTTTTTATATGTGCTATGTGCACCTTCTTTCTCGTAAAGGTCTCTCCACATTCGCTACAGTGATACAGATTCTGTTTGCTATGAACCCTCCTTTGATGGCTTCTCAGGTGTCCCAGCACCTTGAATCCTTCCCTGCACAAACGGCAGGTGTACTTGCTCTTTCTGGGCTCAGTTTGTCCATCTGCTGGAGGCTTTAGATGTGGCCTGGATCTCTGAACGACTCTTGTGGCTCCTTGCTCTTTCCTGGTCAGGTTCTTCCTCTGCCTTGGTGGCCTGCACTGCCTCTTGTGGTGTCTTCCCCTCTCAGATTTCTGGGAATGACACTCCCCTGATGTCCCTGGAAAAGACCGGGGTGTCTCCAGGTTGCCAGCCCCTTCCTCAGGAGTCCGTCCCTCAGCTCTGCTGAGGGTCCTGGCCCCTGTTTGGTTGGGAAGAGAATTCAGATGTTATTCTCTGTGCTGCTGACAAAGGGAAACCATTATTCCTAGCAAGGGGATGTACCTGCCCCTCCCATCAAAGCAGGGCTGTTGCTCAGCACTTGAGTGCAAGAGACCCAAGTCCCAGGAGCCCCAGTGCTAGGGGAGGAGGAGAAGGTCAATGTCCCTTAGGCCCAGCTAACAGTCCCCCAAATCTATGAACATGAGAATCAGTCCCCATGAGTCTCTCCCTGCTCTGAGGCCCATCTCAGTGGTGAGAATAGCATCACTAGAGACCCAGCACTGACGTCACTCTACAGAGGACACGCATGGAACACTTGCATGGACAGGAGCCAAATGGCTCCATGTTCTAAGGGAGACGTGGAAGGGGAGATATGGAGTTTCTCAGGGGGATGTTAGGGTGAGGAGGAAAAGTGGAGCTGTTTGGGCTTCAATCCCCATTGTAACACTCTATGAGGGGAGAGTTTGCTGCTGAGGGACAATTCCTGAAATGAGTTCTTTGGCTTCCACTTCTGGAAAGGGCAGAGCTGGGTCCCTACCTGCTCCAGAGGTACAGTTTTGTGTGAGGAAGAATCCTAAGGATTTTTCAATGGCTGACCAATCCCAGGTCTCCTCCCTATCTGGAAAGTCTGCAGCAAGACAAAAGGTCTTTGGTTGAATACAAACCAACTGAATAGCTATCACTGAGAGAAACCCTTTCCCCAACTCTATAAATTATGCACAAAAAGGGTGGCTATTTGGAGCTTGATTTTTACATTGTATTGTGGTAGCACAACTGTGTTCAAGGTTCCAGAGCAGCAGACACTGCACAGAACCAGAAAGATTGTCCTGCTGTTGAAGAGTTTATATACAAAATTCAGAAAGGGTGGGAGAGGAAACGGAGGCAAAAAAGTATCTTGCTGTTGTAACAACTGGGCCCATAAATTTACCCTAATTGTCAGTTTAATTGTAAAATCTGTGAGAAAGTTCAGACAATGTTACAATAATCTGTCAATGGGAAAAGGAGCAAAAAATATAAACAGAAAGAATGAATTTGTCCAAACAAAAATGGCCCACTAATATAATGCAAGAACTACGTTAAATTATGCCAGGTAAACAAGAAAAGTATAGACCTGGAAATTAATGAACCAAATGAATGTGTCAGAAATTAGACCTAGCTGGAAGAAAGAACGAGGGTATGATCTATATTGCCCATTACATCCTTTTGGGGTTTTTCAAATGAAAACACTTTTGTGGGGAAATAAAGGAAGGGAACTGAATGCAACACATGCTGAGTGAAAGAAGCAGCAACCACAGCTGTGCGCCAACAACTGCTGTAGCGAGTGTTACCATCATGCTGTCAACCTCAGCCTCTTTTGGGACTTCAGATCTTCTTTGGCTTAGTCTTGAAAAATGTCCTAACAAGACCAGACCAGAGAGAAGACAGAGCGTACTGCCAACTTTCCCAAGTTCTGGCTAACTCCCCCAAATCATTTGGAATGTGAGACTTTGTCCCCATTCCCTCCAACGCCCATGAGTTCTTTTGGATCCCCACATTATATCTTCTCTTTCCTATTCTTTTCCCTTTACGTTCTATTGAATAAGAAACTGGCTTAGCTGGGCAAAACTGTCATAGTTTGCAACATTACTGTAAGCCTGTGATCAAAGAGGCAGCCAAAAGCACTGCCCAACACAGCCCAGCGCTGGTACATGTTTGCCAGGTAGATCCCCAATTAGTTGATCTCGCCATGTGCCATGACTGTGTTTCTCCAGCCATGAGTCTGCAAGTAAGAGCCAACTACAGAGAGAAGCTGCATATTGTATCTTTGCAGTTCCTTTCTGTTCCCTCTTGTGTAGGTTTGTCTTCTAAGAAACAGGATTGGACTTTATTAACAATATCAACAGCAGCTCCAGCCCATTTCAACTAATTGTTTCTCTTTGCCCCAAAAGGACAGATATTGCCATCTTTAATGCCATATAGAAGACTTTCAAACAATCTTTCTGTCTAAAGATACTCTCCAGTTACAGGAACAGAGGATGTTGTTAAAATAAGTCTCACGCAATACCTTACATTTCAGATGCCTAAACTATTTTTCCTTCTTTTTCTGTATCTTTAATAAAAGGTTGGAAAGAATTTTTAATGGTGTTTTCCATTGTACTAAGCAGGCTAAAGTCTCTGTATTCCAAACCCCAAACCTTATTTAATACTCTTTACTGCTGAACATGACATCTTTGTCTTTTCGGGCCAATGACTTTTATATGAACTAATACAACATTGTCCAAGATCAGCAGGTCAGCGACAAAGTGGGGAACGAAGTCCAGGTCTCCTGACTGCCACAAGATGAAGTTGCCTCCTAACAAGCTTTGGAGACTAATAAGGAAATCCCTTATTAATGTAAACTGGGAGCCCAAAAAAACAATAGAATGATGCTGGGTCCCCACAAAACTAGGAGGAACGATTCCCAAGTGCTGCCTGGCCAATGAGTCACAAAGCCAAGGAGGGTTACAAACACTTTGGAGGACAGTATTGGAATTCAAAATGATCTTGACATTTGGAGAATTGTGCTGAAATCAACAACATGAAATTCCAGAAACACAAGTACAAAATACTTTGTGAAGAAAGGAATAACCAAATGCACAAATAGAAAATGGGGAATATATGACTAGGCAGGATAAGGCAAAAAAAACCTGGGAGTTATAGTGGATCACAAATTGAATGAGAACCAACAATATGATGCTGTTGCCAAAAAAAAATCTCCTAAAAACATTTTGGGATGTTTTAACAGGAGTGCCGTATGCAAGACACGGGAGATAATCTTTCCTTTCTACTCAGCCTGGTGAGGCCTCAGCTGGAGTCCAGGATCCAGTTTGAGGCACCATAATTCAGGAAAGATGGCGAAACTGGAGAGAATCCCGAGGAGAACAGCTAAAATGATAAAAGGTTTAGAAAATTTGATTTTTTGGGAAAGGTTAAAAAGCATGGCAATCTCATTCCAACAGTTTAGTTTTGAGAAAAGAAGATAGAAGGGGGATCTGTTACCAGTTTTCAAATATGTTAAGGGCTGTTTTTAAGAGGATGGAGATCAATCGTTCCCCATATCCAGCAGAGGTAGGATAAGAGGAAATGAGCTTAATCTGCAGCAAGAGAGATTTGGGTTAGATATTACGAAAAGCTTCCTAACAATAAACATAATTAACTCCTAGAATAAACTTCTAAACGAGGATGTGGAATCCCCATCACTGGAGGTATTTTAAAACAGGGTGGACAAACATCTGCCAGGGATGGTGTAGGTATACTTGGTTCTGTCTAGGCTTACTAGGTTAGACTTGATGACCTCCAAATGTCCCCTCCAGCCCTCCATTTATATGCTCCTATGAAGCAAAAGAGGCATTGAATATCTCACCACTGTGGATGTCATCTGACATCAGCTCTCCTTCTCTGCTAATTGGACTTACACTTTCCTTTATCTTTTCTTGCTCCTAATGTATTTACAGAACCTCTTCTAATTGCCTTGTATGTCCTATACTACATGTCATTTATTTTGTGCCTTTATCTTTCTGATAAACCAAGCAGGAGAATCTCACCCAGCAATTTCTGCTTCCAGCCCAGTAACTCATGCTCAAGCTTATTTTTGGTATTCACTTTGAAGGCCAGGAGAGACCATTACATAAGGTAGTCTGACCTCCTGTATATCATAGACCATTAATTTTGCCCAATTACCCCAACACTGAACCCAACATTTGTGTTTGACAAAAGCATCTTTCAGAAAGAAATCCAGCCAGGATTCGAAGACATAAAGGGATGAAGAATGTACCACTGCCATTAGGAATTTTTTTAATAGTTGATCATGTTAACGGTTAAAAATTGATGCTTTTATTTGAATTTGTTTGGTTTTAACTTTCTGCTATTGATTCTTGTTATACAAGCTCTGCTAGCTTAAAGACCCCTTTAGTACTTGGCATTTCCTCCTCTTGAAGCTACGTATACATCGTAATCAAGTCAATTCTCGTTCTCTTTGATGAGGTAAATAGTGTGATATGTTTAGGTCTCTCATTGCAAGGCTTTTCTCAAGTCCATGAAACATTCTGAGGCTCTTCTCTGCACTCTCTCCTAATTTTTCATCCTCATTTTTGAAAGCTGTACACCAGAAATCGATGCAGCTAGAACAGATCTCTTCTAAAGAGATGTCTCACCTTAACTGTATGTAATGGAGAATCACCCATATCCGTAGCTGAGGTTTTCTGGTAACTAAATTCCCCATTCTGTTAAAAGTGTGCACCTTATTTCAGAAGGGACTAATGGTTTTGTGGACTGCTTTGGGGTGTATTAGCCCTACTTTAGCTGAGGAGGGGTTAACTGGAGCCTGAGAGCTCTATTAGCCCCACCTTGTTATACCTGGAAGGTGTCATTTGACTCTGGGAGGATTTAAAAGGTTAGAGTTCAGTGCAGTTGGAGGATGAAGGAGACCAAGGGGATGGGTGGTCTGCGAGAACGGCCAGAGACGAGCTATGCAGAAGCACTGTAACGATGGTACAAGAGTGGAGTTAGTTCTTAGGGGTGGATCCAGTAAAAAGAGCTGATGTTTTGTAGAAGTGCAGCAAACAGGGAATGACCTAAAATGGACTAAATGCTGAAGCCCAAAATGAATGGAAGATACTTAGTTTATATTTTCATCTGATTTTCGGTTTTGCTGAGGGACTCCACTGAAACCCAGGAGGGGCAGAAGATGTGTGGATTATCATTATTTCATCAGACTCTATCTGTCTGAGACAATGATATCCTGGAAAAAATGGAATTCTAGAGTGATGGAGTCAGAGGATCCAGTCATCACCATACCAGAGCACAAAGATCCTGAGGAAGAAAACAAGGCAGAAGTGCTGAAAGTCCAGTTCACACCAGAAGGGGGATCTGTGTGATGATGAGTCAATGACAAGGTCCCAACCTGACACACCCTACATGGCCCTGATTTTCAGAATGTGAGTGAGCAGCACTCTCTGGAAACCAGAGCTCTTTGACATGTCTCTCGTGAGGGATCCCAAACAAAGCACTTCTCACTTTGTCCAAACTGTATCAGGATTTCAGCTGCTTTCAAGTTACTCATTTGATCCCTAATCATCACTTTAACTCCTTCCTCACCTGAGTGGATGCCTCTCAGGATATCCCCATCTTCATCTTCTGTGGGATCCTGGGCACACAGCTCTTCCCCTTGCTCTATGCTGGAGATCACCACTGGCTTGGGGGTTTGGATACCTGTTTAGAGAAAAGCATCACAGCTGATTAGATCTAAGCTAAGCACTTCTAGCCACAGAACTGCTGCCCTTTGCGCAGCATCACATACAGTGTTTGTGCCAGTTAGGCAATCAGCTAATTTGAATATTTGCAATTGTTTTCGATGGAAACATGAATTGCGGCTTATGGTCTACTCTGCTCGTGCCGGGCAGTGGCCGGATATTGAGTTGCAAACAACCTGGCATCTGTGAGAGCTGGAGAGGAATGTGGTGTCTGAAGGTTGGAGGGAAACAGATGTGGCATGTGGTGGATAGCTCTCCTTGGCCTAGGAGTGTAACTCTGCTATGGCTCAGACCTTTCCTCCCCGCCAGGGAGGTATGTCTACCCAACAGTTAAACATCCGAGGCTGGACTTGATCAGATGACTTGGACTCTAGGACTGTAAAATTACTGTGTGGATATTTGGGGGGAGAGTCCCAGAGCCCAGACTCCAGCATAAGCCTGAACGTCTACACTGCAATTTTTAGCCTCGCAGCCCCATGTGCCTGAATCAGTTGACCCAAGCCAGCCATGGCTGAGCTGTGGGTCTTTTATTCCAGTGCAGATGAAACCAGTGTGTCTTTCACCTTAACTGTGGTGCTGGCTGGCCTTTCATACTGCAGGGTTGCAGAACACGTGACCCTTTTCTGCTCATGTGCTCTGTTTGGGGAACTACAAGTGCCAGAATTCTCTTGCATTAAAGTGTGGAGCCCTATTGACCCTGGGTGGAATTGTCTCCCCTTGAAGGGGTTCAGTGTAGTTGTAGTAAAATCAGTCCCAGGATATTAGAAAGACAAGGTGGGTGAGGTGAGGTAATGTCTTTTAATGGACCAATTTCTATTGGTGAGAGATACAAGCTTTCCTTTCCCAGACCTGAAGAAGAGCTCTGTGTGGCTCAAAAAGCTTCTCCCTCTCACCAACAGTTGGTCCAATAAAAGATATTACCTCACTCACCTTGTCTCCCCATAAAAGGGCTGCTCTGCCCCTTTAAACACACCTCTATCCATCCACACGCATGCCTCCTTCCAACCCCACACACACGTCTCAACCCAACCACCCACACTGATGCTCTATGTTAGTTACTGTGTCTCTGTGTAGCACCCCAGGCACTGGAGCGCTGATCTCAGGGAAACAGCTCCTCACCTAAAGAGACCAGAGTCTGGTAATTTTCCCACATGACGTGTCTGTAAAGCTGCCTTCGCTCCTCGCCCAGCAGTGCCCACTCCGCTGGGGAGAAATACATGGCCACGTCCTCAAACGTCACCGACATCTGAAAGGACAAACAGCCCAACTCAGCATGGCAAAGTTTAAACACTGGCAGAGGAACAGCGGTTGCAGGTGATACAGATGCAGAGGGGTTCATGCAACTTGGTGGGCCCTGGGCCTTGATAGTTCGTACCATAATTATGGGTGCAGGTTTGTCACACAGTGGAAAAGTAATGGACAGCGTTTTTCTGTGACATTTCTTCTGTGTCTGTGACTCACCCTACCCCACAGGGGTGGCTCCAGTAGCTCCTAGGGCATGGCCCCCTGCTCTGGGTGTTGTGACCTGGTGCACAGGGTTGCACCGCCACTCAGGTTTCACCCTCCTGACACTCTGTCCTGATGGCGTAGGCAGGCCAAATGTAAGTGAGTGGTGCTGTGACCTAGTGCCCCAGGTCACAGTCCCACTAATATTTAGACTGTCGCCTGACACACTGTCCCCACGGTGGAGGGCTGGGAGGACCAAACCTGAGCAGCCCTGCCATCCCACATGACATGATGCAAGGCTCAGCTCCACAGGAGCCACTGCTGTGGGAAGTGTGTGGGGCACTGGGCTCAGCCCCATGGAACACAGAAATGGCTGGAGCTCAGCTGTGGGGTGAGTCCAGGGCAGGTTTGTCTGTTCTCCTGTCGCTCCCACCAGGGGCTTGTCCTCTGTTCTGGGCAGGAATTAGGGTTGTATTGTTGTAGCCCTCCAGGTCCCAGGATATTAGAGACAAGGTGGGCGTAATCTCTCTTACTGGACCAGCTTCTGTTGGTGAAAGAGAGAAACTCTTGTGCTACACAGAGCAGGGTCCATGAGCCTGGGCTCCAGCCAGCCGGAGTATGGACACCACAATTAAACAGCCCCATCGCCTGAGCTCCAGGAGCCTGATTCGGCTGGCACGGGCCAGCTGCAGGTTTTTATTTGCGGTGCAGACGTGCCCTGACTGCCCCAGCTAGCGAGGGGTCCCCGCAATAGCATCGAATGCGTTTAGCTCCGGCGGTCCTGGCAGATCCCCCGCCACGAGGTACCCAACACCCAGCTCCAGCTCCCATTGCCAGCGCGCTGAGCTGCCCCGAACCGGGTCTATTCCCAGCACCCGCAGCACAGCCCAGGGCCACAGGCAGCGGCAGGACGATCTGCCCGCCCGAGCAGGCTCCCTGAGCTGCGCTGGTTCCTCCCGCAGGGAGCGGTGCCCTCGGCTCCTGCCGGACCAGGGGCCAGGCTCTCGCTGCCTGCGGCGCGCACCCTGCCGGGCGCAGATGCACAGCCCGCCCCGCCCCCCGCAGCTGGCTGGGGCGCGTCCGTCGGGCACAGCCGCGGGTCGCCTCCGCCGATCCCCGCGGCGGCTCCCTCCGGGCAGCGATTTCCTGCCTCTGCCGCCGATTCTCTGCCTCCCCGCTGCCGCCTCGCGCCGCGCCTCTCTGCGCCTCCCCGGCGCCTCGCTCCCGCCTGGGGCCGCAGCCTGCAGCGAGGGCTCGCTCCCGCACACAGGCCGGCCTCGGGCAGGGCCACCCTCCATCCGGGGCTGGCACGGGAACGGCCCTCCTTGAAAATCCCCGGCTCTCCCTAATTACTGGGCGGCTCTAGCATGTGGAGGTCTCTGAGCTCGGTGGCTTTAACCCTTACTCATCTCATTGGGGGAGCTAGGTGCAGACCCAGCCACGCGGGGAGACGAGGCGAAGTCGGTCCCATTCCTTATTCAATGAACATCATCAGTGTGAGAGGCCTCCTCAGACATTGCACCATAATGAATGTGATGGAGTTTTAGAACAGCGTAAATCAATTATTAATACATGATTTAATAATTACATATTCAAATCTGGAACAGGGATGTGAGTGAGTGTAAATGACAAAATAATTCTCCAGGCGTCCTAAGTGTCATTATGGTGAGACCCTTGTCTCATTTCCGCTGAAACACCATGTATGGGCTCAGCAAGAGCCAAATATCATACCCCACTTTCTACTTTATACCTGATTTGATAGCAGTCATACCACATGCATGAACAAAGCAACAGTCAGCCAAATTGTTCCCTATCCAGATGTAATGTTTTCACATAAATTATATGGACTGTTATAATTTAAGAAGTCTATGGGACTTACCCTGCTTGGTTCTTAGACAAAGGAAGACATTTGACAAGAATAGGAACATGGGTTAAATTGATCAGAACTTGTTTCATTGTGTTATAAATATAAAAAATATATATAATTAGTGTCTTGACTTTCGGTTTTGCAACAAAAATTATATGAAGAAACTACACAGGCACAGTAGGCCCCAATCACCATGTTTATTATCTATATACAAACATATAAGTCCTAACTTAATGGACATGGTGCTCAGACTAGTTTCTAATGGTTTTTAAAACATAGATCACAATAAGTACCATCATAATGCTCGCAAACAACTTAGAGGGACACTACCCTATTCCCACACATTACAACTAGTTAAACCAGTCTTTAATGTTGCTGTGAGTGTTGCACAGTCATAGTGTGGCTTGGTACACTTCATTTTTCAAGTTACTTGGAGAACTCTTCCTCTGGCTGGAATATCTCTCTTTCCTTTTCAATTCACAAATTCCATCACTGAAATGGCAGAGCTTCGTTTGATCAAGTTTCAGGAAACATAGAAAATGACTTCCAGTGTTGTATGTCATCCTAACAACCTTGTATCTGTGATGACAGTACCTTCGCTTTAAAAAAATGATAAGGTTTATTCAAATAATCCCAGTCCAGAATGAATGAGGAGGACTCTGTGCGTGAGAAGGAGGAGAGCAGGGCACAGGAGAGCAGGGAATCCATTCTCCCTGAGAGCCAGGACTTGTTCGTTACCCTCGAACAGCCCAGCCACACACAGGACAGTGGGGCTGATTGAGATGCCGGGGAAGGCACATCTGGTGAGCATGTGTGGCAAATCTAATTTTTGTGATTATGACCAGCTTCTTAAAAGGAGTTTGTGTTTTTGAGAGGATGGGCTTCCTAGGTGTTGGCAAACTTCAGGGGAGAGTTACCCCCGGAACAGACTATTTATGTGCAGAGGTAAGCTCTGAGAATCCTCTGTGGATATCTCAAGGAAAATTTCATGTAGGTAATCTGTAATCCTTTGCAGAAGGTTTCTGGGGAGGGCAGCCTTATTTCTTCCACCACGGTAGAAGACTTTATCCTGCCACTCTGCTATTAAATGAGCAGGCATCATCATGAAATACAGCAGAGCAGCATAAGGGCCAGGCCTGTACCCCGATGCTTGCAGCAAATCTTCCCTTTCCGCCTGCGTTACCCTCAGGAGACTGATATCACACATGGTCACCTAGGAAGATGGTGCAAGTTTAAAATACCTGTCCAATATAGTCACCCCGTGTTATTCCTCTGCCGTGGACGGTGTCCCTGGGTGCCGCCACAAGACAATTCCTTGTCATGGTGTTGCTGCTATGGGTGTTATGGGTTGGAACACTGGTTGCCCTATGTTTTCTGCCACTACATTTCACCCGCAGCATCCTCTAATCTGTTTTGCCCACTTCCTCCCAAACCAGCCCTTGGGATGTTACAGGGGAGCCCGGTGATCCCACTCCTTGTTCAAGTGTGGATTGTGGATTTTAGTGCTAATGAGATCTCTCTATAATGGATGCAAGGGCCACTTGCTTATCATGTCTGAAAAACTAGACATGGACGTGAACCACAGAAGATCAGCACAGGAGCAGGAGTGTGAGACGCAACAAGATGTTGCGTGTTATGAGGGATCAGTCCGACATGCTGAGGCATCTGGTAGAGCTCCAGGAAGAGCAGCGGCAGGCAGGCCAGACTTCCTCTGCAGCCCCTCCAAAACACTCAACCACCTACCACTTTGTTATGAGCCCTCACCCCCAAGCGCTTTAGGAGGAGGCTGAGCAGGGTGCAGTACGTGCTGCACTCCACACCGGTGGAGGCGAGCAGAAAGATGCGATGGCCCCTTTAAGAACTGCACACAATCACAGTTGCTTGCACAGTGACACTTTACAATGTTAACTTATCTTCCTTTCCCCCCACTGAAATGGGTCACAAATAAAACTTTGCAGCTTTAAAAAACATCTGTCTTTATTAATTCATAGCTTGGGTGGGTAAAGAAGGGAAGGGGGCCACTGGTGTGAGGGTGGGGGATAGGAAAGAAAGGCACAGCAGAGATATACATTACTGCGGCTCATTGCAAAACTGGTTTTTCAATGTTTCCTATAGGCTCTGAGTGTAGCGCTGGAATCTGGCTGCTTAAAATTTGTGGCCAGCCTATCAGCCTCCACGGCCCAACCCTGGGGGAACTTTTCACTCTTTGTTTCACACAAATTATGGAGCACACAATATGCGGATATAACTAATGGGATGTTCTTTTCACTGACGTCAAGCCAAGTGAGTAGACATCTCCATCTGGCTTTTAAATGCCCAAATGCACATTCCACCACCGTTCTGCACTTGCTGAGCCTGTAATTGAAATGCTCCTTCTTGCTGTCCAGATGCCCAGTGTAGCCAAGGGAGCAAGAGGTAGGCAGGATCCCCCCAGGATCACTATTGGCATTTCAACATCCCTAATATTTATTTTTTGGTCAGGAAAGAAAGTGCCCACCTGCATCTTATTGAATAGACCTGAGTTCCTAAAGATGCATGTGTCATGCAACTTTCTAGATCACCCCACACTGATGTCAGTGAAATGTCCCTTGTGATCCACAAAGGCCTGCAACTCCATTGAGAAATATCTCTCCAGGTTTATGTACTCTGTGGCAAGGTGGTCAGGTGCTACGATAGGGATAAGCGTGCCATCTATTGCTCCCCTCCCCCAGTTTTGGAACCGCATGGCGGCAAACCCATCCACTATGTCCTGCATGTTTCCCAAAGTCATTGCCCTTCATAGCAGAAGTCTATGAATGGCCCTGCACACTTGCATCACAGCAGCTTCAATGGTGGATTTACTGACTCTGAATTGATTCCCAACTGACTGGTAGCAGTCTGGGGCTTCCAGTTTCCACAGAGCGATGGCCACTCGCTTCTCCACTGTCAGAGCTGGTCGAAAGTGAGTATTCACGCACTTCAACTGGGGCCAGCTCCACCCAAAGTTCAAAGAAAGTGGCCTTTCACATATGAAAGTTCTGCAGCCCCTGCTCACCATCCCACACCTTCATAATGATGCGATCCCACCAGTCTGTGCTTGTTTCCCAGGACCAGAACTGGCACTCCACAGACTGAAGATGATGCATGACAGCCTGCAGCAAATGGGAATTGTTCCATTCTATGGCTTGAAGCAGGGCAGCCTCAGTAACATCGCTATTTTCTGTGCTGCAGCTCCTGTCTCGCCTTTGAAAATACTGCAGGGTAAGCCGGGAGGTATTTGTGATGCTCACAGTGATAGTGCAAAGCTGAGCAGGCTCCATGCTTCTCCAGCAACGGCATGCACGCGGCATAGAAAAACAGCATGAAAAAGTGTTTGCAGCTTGTTTGGGACGAGAAGGGAGGGGGAGGGAGAACATTGCATCATGGGAGGACGACAAGCTTCCCAAAAGCCTCTGCAGCTAGTTGCACTGTGGGATAGCTACCCACAGTGCACTGCTTTGAATGTCGACCCAAGAGTGGCCTGTGGGGACACAAGAGCCCGACGCAAGGAGTGTGGTGTGATCACATTCCTGCGACTTCTAAAATCCGGCGGGTGAAAGTTGATTTAAAGTAAATCGACTTCACTTTGCAGTGTAGACATACCCTGGGTTCCTATTTTCACCTGTTTTTTCAGCTTTGCAGAGGGACTCCATTGCTCTTGAAAAAGACTGACACCCAGGAGGTATGGAAGATATGTGGATTACTATTATTTCATCAGACATTATTTGTCTGAGACAATGATATCCTGGAATGAGTAAAATTCTAGAATGACTAGGTCGGAGGACAGCCATCATCATACCAGACCACAGAAATCCAGAGGAAGAAAACAAGGCAGAAGTGCTGAAATTCCAGTTCACACCAAAAGGAGAGAGCTGTGGGTCAGTAAATCAGTGACAGGGTCCCAACTTGACACCCACCCCATGGGCCTGATTTTCAGAATAGGAGTGAGCAGCATTTTCTGGAAACCAGAATGCTTTCACGTCTCTCGTGGGGGACCTCAAATAAATCACTTTCCACTTTGGCCAAAATGTATCAGGATTTCAGCTGCTTTCACGTTACTCATTCATTCCATGCATATCACTTTAACTCCTTCCTCACCTGGGTGGGCGTCTCTCACGATGTCCCCATCTTCATCTTCTTTGGGACCCTTGACACACAGCTTTTCCCCTCACTCTATGCTGGAGATCACCACTGGCTTGGGGGTTTGGATTCCTGGAAAAGCATCTCTGCTGATTAGATCTAAGCTAAATGCTTCTAGCCAAAGAAATGCCACACTTTGTGCAGCTCCACATACAATGTTTGTACCAATTAGGCAATCAGCTAATCTGCATATTTGCAACTATTTTCCATGAAAACATGAACTGCACCTTATGGTCAGCACTGCCCGCTCCTGGCGGTGGCAGGATACCAAGTTGCAAACAATCTGACACCTGTGGAAGGCAGAGCTGGAAAGGACTGCTGTGTCTGAGGGCTGGGGGTGAGAAAAGATGTGGCATGTGGTGGATAGTTCTTGGCTTAGAAGTGTTACCTGCTCCAGAGGTTCTCAAACTGGGGGGATGGGTGGGCCCCACTGGGGGGCACAGAATGTATTCTGGGGGGGCATGAGAAGATTTTTGGGGAAAACCTACAGTGCACAGTTTATCCACAGCAATGAATAATTAGCAAAGCTGATTCTTTCAGACACATCAGGTCCTCAGATGGCACTCTGCATTTTGAGATTTCTGTTAAGCTTGCATAGGATTACACAAAGCTGTTGCCATCTGTGCATCAGTCTGTTAACTACAAAGCAGTATGCACATTTAACTGTAGCATGGCCCACAATCACAGTGTTGTATTTGCTTTTATTATAATGGATCGTTGGCTCATTCATGCAACAGGAAAAAAAAACAAGAGAAAAACAAAGACGAAACTGATTCAAGTGAAGCACCGCTGCCACCCATATCAGTATATGTGCTTGTGTGGCAGGAGTGGGGGGCATAAACTACTACAGACACAAAGAAGGGGGGCGCGATCAAATAAGTTTGAGAACCAGTGACTTACTCTATGGCCCAGCATCCTCCTCCCCATGGATATGTCTACACTGCTATTAAACACCTACGGCTGGCCTAGGTCAGATGACATGGGTTTGGGGGGAGAAGGGTCCCAGAACCCAGCCTCCAGCCTGAGCCTGAACATCTACACTGCAATTTTTAGCCCTGTAGCCTGAGCCCCACAGGCCACCCATGTTCAGCCGTGGGTCTTCTATTCCAGTGTTGATGAACCCAGTGTGTCTTTCACCTTAACTGTGGTGTTGACTGGCTTTTCATTCTGTGAGCCTGCAGAACACGTGACCCTTTGCTGCTCATGTGCTGTTTGGGGAACTACAAGTACCAGAATTCTTTTGCATTAAACTGTAGAGCTCTAGTGACCATGGGTGGAAATGTCTCCCCTTGAAGGTATGCAACGTAGTTGTAGTCTTATCAGTCCCAGGATATTGGAGAGGCAAGGTGCGTGAAGTAACATCTTTTATTGGACCAACTTCTGTTAGTGAGAGAGACAAGCTTTCCTTTCCCAGACCTGAAGAAGAGCTCTGTGTGGCTCAAAAACTTTTCTCTCTCACCAACAGAAGTTAGTCCAATAAAAGATGTTACCTTCCTCACCTTGTCTCCCCATGAAAGGGCTGCTCTGCTCAATTAAACATGCCTCTATCTGTCAACACCCATGTACGCCTCCTTCCAATCCCATACACTTCTCCATCCAACCATCCACACCAATGCTCATTCTCAATTACTGTGTCTCTGTGCAGCACCCCATGCACTGGGACTCTGATCTCAGGGAAACAGCTCCTCACCTAAAGAGTCCAGAGTCTGGCAATTTTCCCACATGACATGTCTGTAAAGTTGCCTTCGCTCCTTGCCCAGCAGTGCCCAATCCACTGGGGAGAAATACATGGCTATGTCCTCAAACATCACCGACATCTGAAAGGACAAACAACCCAACTCAGCATTGTAAAGTTTAGATACTGGCAGAGGAAAAGCTATTTCAGGTGATACAGATGCACAACTTGGAGGGCCCTGGGAAGCTTGAAAGTTTGTGCCATTATTATGGGTGCAGGTTTGTCACACTGTGGAAAAAGTAATGGACAGCGTTTTTTTTGTGTGACTTTTCTTGTCTGTGACTCATCCCACAGTGGTGGCTCTGGCAGCTCCTGTGCCTCACGGTGCTAGGCCTAGCCCCTTGCTCTGGGTGTTATAAACTGGTGCAAGGTGTTGCACTGCTGCTCAGATTTAGCCCTCCTAACCCTCTGTCATTATGAGGCAGGCAGGCCAAGCTTAAGTGAGTGCCACTGTGAACTGGAGCAGCAGGTTGCAGTCCCACTTACATTTAGCCTGCCTACTCGATCCTCTGTCCCCATGGTGGAGGGCTGGGAAGACCAAACCTGAGCAGCACTGCAACCCCACGTGAGATGATGCAATGCCCAGAGCAGGACACCGGGCTCAGCCCTGCAGGACCCTGCTGGAGGCACAGCTTCAGGCTGAGTGGGGGAAGGGGCGGGGGCTCAGCCCCACGAAACTCAAGAGCTGCTGGAGTTGCACTGTGAGGTGAGCACGGGGGGGGGGGCGGGGTTTCACTTTCCAGTCGCACACCCCTGGGGCTGACCCTCTATACTGGGTGGGAATCAAGGTTGTACTGTTGTAGCCCAGTCGGTTCCAGGAAATTAGACAGGGGTGGGGGAGGCGGGGAAATCTCTTACTGGACCAGTTTCTCTTGGTGAAAGAGATAAGCTCTTGAGCTACACAGAGCAGGGTCCTAGAGCCGGGGGCCAACCCAAGCCTGAATGTCTACACTGCAATGAAAGAGCCCCACTGGCTGAGTCAGGTGGGCTGGGCCAGCTGCAGGTTTTTATTTGCAATGTAGACATACCCAGCTAGGGAGCTGTAGCTCAAGCAGTAACAGCACGTGTTTTTCACTCTGGTTGAATTCCCACCACGGGGCGGTCACAGAAGGAATCCCCCAGCCATGAAGCACCGGCAACTCAGTTCAGCCTCCCGCACCACTTCGCCAGGGTGTTCAGATGCTCCAACCTGACGGGAAATCTGGTCTCCCTATTCACAGCACAGGGATACAGGAACTGCAGAACGGATCTTCACCAGGCAGCAATGTCCTGCCTCTGCTGCTGTTTCTCTGCTTCCCCGCTCACCACCCTGGGGCCTGGGGCCGCAGCCTGAAGAGGGGGCTCAGCCGGACTCGGGATCCATCTGGAGCTGGCACGGGAAGGTCCCTCCTTTAGCTCGTCCTGTCTCACGGTGATTTCTGGGCGTCTCTAGGATGGGGAGGTCTCTGAGCTCTGTGGGGTTAACCCTTAAGTATCTCATTGGGGGAGCTAGTTGCAGACCCAGCCACGTGGGGAGACAAGGTGAAGTCGGTCCCATTCCTTATTCAAATAACATCATCAGTGTGAGAGGCCTTCTCAGACATTTTGCCATAATAAATGTGATGGAGTTTTAGAACAGTGTATATCAATTATTAATACATGAGTTAATAATTATATATTCAAATCTGGAACAGGGATGTGAGTGAGTGTAAGTGACAAAATAATTCTCCAGGCGTCCTAAGTATCATTACGGTGAGACAAGGATATGCCATTCCCGAAGCTGAAACGCTATGTATAGGCTCAGCACTGCTAAATGTCATACCCCAGTTTGTACTTTATACCTGATTTGATAGCAGTCATACCACATGCATGAACAAACCAACCAAAAGCAACAGTCACCCAAAATGTTGAAGATCCAGATGTAATGTTTTCACATAAATAATATGGACAGTTACAATTTAAGAAGTTTATAGGACTAACCCTGCTTGGTCTTTAGACAAATTAGGAAATTAGAAAAATTAAGAACAAGAACAAGCGCTAAATTTATCAGAACTTATTCCATTGTGTTATAAATATAAAAACATGTCATAATTAGTGTGTGTCTCTTGCTTAGTACACAACAAAAATTATCTGAAAAAACTACACAGGCAGAGTTAACCCTGAAATAACTATATTTATTATCTATACACAAACATAGAAAATACAACTTAATGTACACTGTGCTCAGACTGGTTTATGATGACTTCTAAAACAGATGACAGTGAGCACCATCAGAGGGCTCACAAACAACTTAAAGAGATACTACCCTATTCCCACACACTACAAATAGTTAGACCAGTCTTTAATGTTGCTGTGAGAGTTGGACAGTCGTAGTGTGGCTTGGTACACTTCACTTTTCAAATTACTTGGAGAACTCTTCATCTGTGCTGGAATATCTCCACTTCCTTTCCTTTTGAATTCCCAAATTCCATCACAGAAATGCCAGATCTCTTTTGATCAAGTTTCTGGAAACATAGAAAATGGTTTCCAGTGTTTTATGTCATCCTAACAACTTTGTACCTGTGATGACAGCAACTTCGCTTTAATAAATGCTAAGGTTTATTCAAATAACTTTGATGTTCTCCACTGGACTAATCAATATTTGGAACACTATCTTAAATATTAACTTTATGTCCAAGTTAAATCAAAAAGAGCTAAAGAGAGGGCAGACAAAGGGTTTATCTGGCCTAGGGACATTTCTTTTCCTGAACAGACAATGATCATATTTGAAAAGATATGCAGCATCTTAATATAATATCCCAAGTCCATTTTGTTTTCTCTCAACTTACTTGCGATTGCACTTAGCCTCAAGTGTAATGAATAAGATGCATGGTTCACCATCAGTGAGATGACATTTACCGAATTGATACATCTGTTGCACTTGTTCACTTTGACTCTGAAATTGTAAAATAAACAAAAGATGATAGTTATTATAACACAAATATTTTAACCAATTAAGTTGTTCCTGCTTTTGCTGTTAGTGCTGATCACAATGACACCTGTATTTACTCATTCCTAAGGGTTTGAATGATAAGAACTCATTTTGTACAGAAGGGAGTTTTCTTCATGAATTGCTGCAGAGAACTCCTGTATTATTTGGTGCTGTATCTGCCACTCCATTAAAATCTTTCATGGTTTGTAATCTTGACATCACAAAGTACGGCATCAAACATCCATGTGGAGAAGAAACATTGGGACAGGTGAATGCGCAGAGGAGTTGGAAAATGGTTTCAGAGATTTATATATTTTAAGGCTAGACAGGACCGGTAGATCATCAAGATGTCCTCCTGTATAACACAGGCCATTAAATTTCATATAGTTACCCCTGCATTGAGCCCAATAACTTGTATTTGGGACCAGCATTATCCAAAAAGCATCCTGACAGGGTTTGAAGACATCAGAAGCTGGAGAATCTACCACTTCCTTTGGGAGTTTGTCCCAATGGTTAATCATAGGCATTAACGGAGGGGTCTAGTACGGCTAAGAGCTGTTGTCTGGCATAGGCGTTGAACCATCCTGAGAGGGGGTCCTCCTCCAGGGTTGAGAGCTGATTTTCCTGCTGTAACAATAATAAACAAGGAATTATTTAGAGCATTTACTGAGCCAATTGTGGTGTGCAGTTAGCATGGATCCATCAGGTAATGATACTAAGTAGGTGTTTGGGAAGAGTAGCGGTTGAATTAACTTGGCCCGCTGTGGCGTTGGAAATTTAGAGCCATTAGGGATTCGTACCCAAACTAATGCATCGGGTTGGAACTTCGGCACCCACGAGGGCCTAGAGGCCACGTCACATTTTAACCAACGTTGCAAGCCTTTATTTATGGCCAGGAGGGCTTGAGGCAGAACGTTGTTCCAGCCTTTAAAGTCAGGCGTGTTTAACAGTGACCGAAGCTGTGCCTTTAAGGTACCAATTTTTCGCTTGACCACCCCATTGCTTTGGGGGTGTTAAGGCAAATGTTTGTGGTGGGTGGTGCCGCACAAAGTTAAACCATTTTGGAAGGCCTTGCTGTTAAAAGGCGGGCTCCCGTCCGTTTGGACTTCGGAGGGGATTCCCCAAAGGGCAGTGACCGAGGTAAGGGCCCCCATAACTTGAGGGGCTGTGGTTTTATTAAGTGGTACGCAAGCGGTATAACGTGACCCGAGGTCGACCACTGCTACTGCCTTGGAATATGCTTTGGCAGCGGGGAAGGGGACCATGAGGTCCACTTGCCATGTGGCTCCTGGTTCGAAATACTTGGTGTTGAAAGTTCCTTTAAAACACTGAAGTGGAGTAACCCGTCTAAAGGCTTGACAGGCCTCACAGCAGCGAGTGGCCTGCAAGCAGGCCGACTTAGGGCTGCTGGGTCCTAAAATTGCATGTAACTCATCTGCCCCCAGGTGGCCCCATTCATTGTGCAGCCAGGATAACAGGGGTCCGTCGAGGGTAGGATGTGAAAGACTGGCCACCTCGAAGGGTAAGGGGGCTTCTCGAAGGAGTTGGTCTAGTTGTGAGTGTAAGGGGTCAGAGTCGGGGCGGTGAGAAGGACAGTGTGTTACTAGCCATGGGAGGTGGGTACTGTTCATGAAGTCAAACGTTTGGTCCCACAGCTCTGGGTGTGCCTTTGGGGTCCCATTATGGCATAAGACGGATATGCAATATTGCGAGTCAACTCCCAGGATTACTTGTTCTGTGGGGTGGTGGTAAGCCACATGATGCACGGCCATAACGACTCCGAAAGCCTCGCAATACTGGGCTGAAGCCGTGTCATGGAGGCGTTCGAACAGGCGCCATCCACAGGTGCACAAAGCCCCTGCCCTGGGAGCGGGTGTTAATCCCCCATCACTTACAATCCAGGGCTTGTTTTGGGATTCAGAGGCTTTCAGTGGGCCTGGGGACCTGGAGCCCGGTTCGGAAGGGGTGGCCTTGGTGGAAAAGAACTGCCAGTGACGAAATGCGTTCTGGGCACCCAGAACTAGCTTTCCCCAGGTGGCTGCGGTTCCCTGGAACTTGGGGCCGGGGGTCAGGGTAAGGTAAGGTAGCAACTTTGCTTGAGGTCCCTGGAGTGTTCCCGTGGTAACCTTACCCCAGAATCGCGCTTCCCATGCCGCCAGAAGTAACTGGCCTAGAGGTCCATAACGGTATTCGGGTCCTGACAGGTGCCTGAACTGGGAAAGGATTACCTGTCGGTCTTGGACAACCTGGTAACCTGCGTGATGAGGATTCACAAACAGGCAGATGGTGATAGGCTGTTTGGGGTCCCATTGGTGTAGGTGAGGCCGAGATTTGAGCCATGTAGTCAACTGGGCGTCGTCGTCCCGATGGTCTTGCGCCCACGGGGACCGCTTTGATTTAACCTGTTCCTGTAATAGACTTAAACTGGAAAGCATCGTTGGGGGCAAAAATTGCCGGTGCCAGGTTAATACACCAAGGGCTCTTTGAATCTGGGCTTTGGTGGGGTTGACACTTTCGCTTAACAACCCTACAAGGGAGGAAACATAATTGTGTTCCAGGTGGGTGGGATTAACCTTAAGACCCAAGAACTGGAACGTTTGGCTAGGGGTTAGCTGGCTTTTTGCATGATTAATGACCCACTTATGTTCAGTTAACAGTTGCACCACCTGATTAGTGGCTAGGGCCACGTCTGGCTGATTGGGGCCAATGACCAAGATGTCATCTACATAGTGTATTACTTGTACCCTGGAAGGGGGTTGGCACTGGCTGAGGGTGGCCTGCAGGGCGGCGGTAGCAATAGAAGGTGAATTTTTGTGTCCTTGTGGGCAGGCCAACCATCTGTACTGACGGCCGCCGACCCCAAAGTTTAAAATTCTGTCGGGGTCACGAAGGGGAATTTGGTAAAACATATCTTTGAGGTCCAGGGTGCAGGCCCAGGCGTTATGTTTGTTTAAAAGCACCTGCTGAATCTGTGGAATGTCGCAAGGGGTGACATAGGGGACGGATTCCAAATTGGCGTTGGCTTTCCGGTAATCTATGACCAGGCGATATTTGGTGGGGTCTCCTGGTTTAGGGATGCTCCATCCAGGGGAGAAATACCGGCTCTGGCTTACCGGGGAGATTTTTCCCTGGATTTGTAGTTCGGTTAACAACGTATCGATGGCTGCTTTACCAGCCTCAGGGGTGGGTATGGGTCGATACTTCCAAGGGGCTGGGTTGCTGATCTTAGGTTCGGGTTGGTGAGGAACTGTTTGGGGTGGGGTGCCAGGAGGGTCTGTCGTGGTGAGGGGCAGTGCCTCTATCACTTTAGACCGGAGACCGAGCCACTGGATCTCATCAATTCCCAGCAGGTTGGTGGGTCCCAGTACCGCCCAAAAACTAAATCGCTTCCCATGGATGGTTCCCTGAACCCTCCCCAGGGGCCGAGGCTCGACTGAATTGAGCCCTTGAACATAGACGGTTTCCCTGAGGGGCAAATGGGAGACGGTGGGTTGGACTACTGAGGTTTGTGCTCCAGTGTCCAATAAAAATTTTACAGCTTCACCCTGTGGTCCCAGACCTACTGTAATAGTGGTATGGGGGCATCGGTCACGTTTGAGAAATTGGACCTGGGGGGTTAAGCAGACTGTATCCCGGGGTAAATCCCTGGGACTTTCTAGTTTTTTGTCTCCGTGGTAGCGTCAGGGGCAGGTAACACTTTCCATCCCAATTTAATTGCCAGGTCCTTTTGCTGTTGGGAGGAAAGTTTCCTTACTGCTTCCTTGGTTAGGCCCTGGCCCAACAAATAGCCGAATATTTGGCGCTCCTCTAAACTGCGTTCTGGGTATGTCGAGGGACCCGGTTTTGGGGGGGTCTGATCGTGACCGCACTGCCATAACTTCAGTGGGATAAGCTTTACTAATGGGGGTGGGGGGGCGGGGATTGGATTTTCTCCATAGCCTCATATAGTCGAGGTACAGTGCACCCTCCGTATCGAGCCAGAAATAAAAGCACCCCGGTATCAAGCCCTGGAACAGTTTCGGCTAAAAATGAGTCCAGGTTTTCGGCTACAGGGAGGTTGCTAACATTGTCTACAAACATCAATGGGGTGGCATGGGCTTGTTGAGCAGCGGTGAGGTTTAAGGGGTTGGTGTGCAGGTTCCACAGAACTGTGGAGGCACCAGCAACGGCATACATTAGTTGCTGCTTAGTGTGTATAGAGTCTGGGGGGAGGGTTACTCCACGTGCAGACCCCTGCATAGTGTGGGAAGCTGCGGCTGCTACGCTTATGGGTGACACACGATTAGAAATGACATGGTGGACCCCCAAACCTTTAGACCAGGCGGGGGTACGGGCCAGCTCCTTTGCCTCGGTGGTATCCAGCCACTCTGTTCCATGTTCTAAAACAAGGCAACCCAGCCACACTAGTGGCGGTTCATTTTCCCCCCTTCCCGTCTCCTTTGCCAAATCTTTCATTTCTTTTCTGTTTCGGGGCCGATACTCAGTGACTCGGGTAGTGACGCCTTGCCCATCTACTTTGGTGCGTGTCACTGAGATGGGGAGAGCCTCCACCGTAACGATGGGGGCTGGTGGGTTTGGAATCTTAGTGTCTAGTGGGGGGTAAATTGATGGAACTGGAGCCTTAGGGGCTTCTTCGGGCGGGGCACTCGAAGGGGCATAGGCTGGTGGGGGATCTAATGAGGCACAGTCACTTTTTTGCGGGGGGGTTGTCCCCCCTTTCCATTTCCTGAGATGCCTGTAGGGCATGTTGGCGTAACAGCCCCTCCAGGGTAGCCATTCGGTTCAGACACCGGGCTCCCCATTCGAGGAAAACATTGCAGAGGGTTTAACTTTGTCGGGTCCCACTCTCCGGGGGACTACTATTTCTTCAGTGCTCTGGACCAAAGTGGCCAGCAGCTGGTGTGTGTCGGAGTGAGGAGGTACCATAGGGTTTGCCGCTGCGGGAGTGAGGGGTTTGCCCCCTGCCAATTTTACAGCCTTCTTTACCTTTGGCCACAGCTTCTCTGACTCTGTTAACTTTGCCTCACCCCTTTTTTCTTCATGAGGTCTTGCCATGGGATCAGCGGGGGTTAACCGCATTTGGGGGTGTCCTTTTAAGAGACAGCCCACCAAAGCTAGGGTGAGAGGGACTGTGTAGGACCGCACCTCATAATTTTGTCCAATTACACATATCCATTCATCAGAATTTGGTTGTCCTTGGCTCATCATTAGATGAAGCTGAAGGTGATTAAACTGTTCGGTAATCGAACTATCGTTGGAGGATGGGTCAGTCCAGAGGCAGTTACATCCTGTCCGTGACGCCATGTTAAACCCCTGGGGTCGAGATGTAACTGCAATGGACCGGCGACACCCACCAAGGAGACAGACACCAAATTCGAGTAACAAAAAGGGGATTTTATAGTAATCTCATAAAAACATATATCAAAATAGCAAAGGAAAAAACATATGGTGCACTAAACAACTGCACAGTGCAAAGGGTCATGCATATTACAGGTGGGGTAATAAACAGCTACACACAAAAAACAAGGAGGAAAAGAAAACTATACCAGATACAAATAGAAATGATTACACTTGTGAACAACACTTAAATGACTTCATAAAAACAAAGAAGAAAAGAATAGATGGAGAGAGGTAGGATAACTACATCAATCTATAATACCTGTCCCAGCACCGTGGTGGTACCCAAAGCGAGGAGGCAGACCAGCTGCAGCATCTCAGTACTTGATCGTTCGGCCAGCAATTCGCAGACACCCAAAGGTCTCGTGGGCGGGAGCTCCCTGTCTCGGTCGGGGGATCAGTCCGACCGGTTCATAACGTGCCCTTTAGCATTCGAGGGTGGGAGAACACCTGAGCTAACCGGGGCAGGAGCTTAAATAGTGTACTGCGTGGCCAGAGTATAAAATAGCCAATTAAAAATGAGATGCAGATCAGGACCAATGAAGTAACTGGGGCCCCAGACAATGATCCCTCCTTCGTGGTGACGGGGGTGCCGAGAAATAAACAGGGTGATCGAAACTCACCTGAGAAATGGAGGCCCATCAGGGGAGATCAGTACTTAACATTCTTCCCCCTGAGCCGCATAGTCCGGAGATGAGACCCATCAGGGCAATTCACACTTAACATTCTTCCCTGTGGGCTGCAAAGTTCAGAGTGCCATGTCAGGGGCGGGGTGGCCATCATGTCTGCCACCTCCGTTAATAGGTTCTTGTTCTGCCTTTGTAGAAAGAGCATTTTAGGGGGCAGAAAGTGGGTTCTCAGGCCCTGACCCTGAAAAAGCCCCAGTCCCGTGATACAAATGTCTATTAGCCAGGACACCTACTCCGCCCCATGCAATAGAAGGATGTGCTTATTTCTGCCACTTTGGAAGGTCCCATTTTCACGCCTGCCACCCCAATACAGAGCTTTGTTTACTTCCCCTCCCCAGCCCAGTTTAAGTGGAAGGGAAACATATAACTGCCACTCTGGGCTTGGGAAGGGCCGTTCTCACCCTGAGGGGGAGGATGGAAAATTATCCCCCGACACCAGAATTTTAACTCCCATATTGAAAAGGAGCCAGTCATGCATCAGGAGGGGTTTTTCTTTAAACGCTGGCTGGATGAGGGGGGGCTTGAGGTGTATTCAGGAGCTCTGATTACTCCCTTCAACACCAATCTCGCGTTGGGGGTGTCATGCAGGCCGGATTTGGGGGCGGGGGAGGCATTTATTATATTGTTTGACATCAGTCATGTGAGATATGCCGTGTCAGGTACTGTAGAAAGACTGTAATGTGCGACATAAGATGATGATGTTTATGTTCATGTGTTATGTATGTAATGGAAGTTGTGGATATGGTTGATATATCTGTATTTCAAATTGTGCTGTGTCTGGGCCACACCCCAGACAGATGGCTGCAGCAATAGCCTGAGTAATGGCCCATTAAGAAATTCACAGGTACAAGGGGCCCAGCATTTATTCATGTGACTCTGGACTCCAGTTTGGTTCCTGTGAAATTCCACAAGCAGTGTGGCAAGGGCCAGAGGACATAAAAGGCAGATGCCCGGGATCCATTTTGTCTTTCAGTCTCCACCTATCTACCTCTGGATCATCTCATCTACAGCTGAACTGAAGCTGTGACACAAAGGACTGAGACCCATCCAGGTAGTGGATGTAACCAGAGGGACTGTACAAGCCTGCAAACTCCACAATTCTACTAGAAACCCGATGTATAGGGACTTTCAAATCATTTGTATGTGTCTGATCGCTTTAATCCTTTAACATTTCTCCTATTGTTTGTTTTTCTTTTATTAATAAACCTTTAGTTTTAGTTACTAAAGGATTGGCTGGCAGCGTGGGATTTTGGGTAAGATCCAAACTTATATTGCTCCGGTAATGTGACTGGCCCTTTGGGGTCAGGAGAAACCTTATTGGTAAAGAGCACAGAGTTTAAATAGCTGGTCTCTTTACTGGACCTAGTGGATGACTGGGAGCTGGAGACTGAAATGCAGTAAAGGGCGGTGTGTGTTTTTGCACAGGGGCCTCTTGATAACCAGTGTGGGGAATCAGAAGCACTGTTTGTGGCTGGTTGGGAAGCCTGACTTCTGTGTCATCCACCAGTGCGGGGAGAATCTGCTCTCCTTTGACAGCCTGCCCTGACCCTGGCATTTTCATGTGGCTGCCCTAGGCATGGACGGGTCACAACATGCCTAATCAATAGATTGGTGAGAGATTCCCTCCACCGCCTCCCCCCCTTGATGAGAATAGAACATTCCAAAGTGGCAGTTATGGCCGTTGGCCAGACCTCTCCCCTGTCCCCACAGTGTATGTGTGTGCTGGGGGAGGGGCTCAGCAGCCCTAGCCTGGCCTGCTACTTTAATGCCCTCAGTCTATGGCAGAGAGGGGGTTAATTGGTGTGACCAAATGCTCCCCTGTATTCACACCCTAAACACGACTGAAATAATCTTTGAATAAAATATGGCTTGTAAGGCAGCATTTAAAATCTAGTAACTTGCTGGGCAGTAATGTCATGACAGAATGATTGTAGCAATGTTACGTGTGAAGTTATGAAAGCTGGCATCAAGTGTTTGCCAGACAAGTCTGCGAAGTGGGTAAACCTGTTTCTTAAAGACCAAGGACAAACTTGTAGGAGAGTAAAGAGTTAAAAGCTGGACAAGTGGCTAGGCCTAAACCACAGGGAACAGGTTCAAGGAAAGGGCAAACCTTGTTTCTGCTAATTGGGGCAAATCTTAGTTAAAAGTCTGTTATAGCTTTTCTTTTCCTCCCTTCCTGCCCATCTGCTGGGAATAAGGCTAGTACAATTATTATCACCATTACTGCATAAGGCCTTGGTGGGAAGAAAACTTTGTTTTTCTTCTCCCCCTGGCATGCCTCTACTTCAAAGAATGTTAGTGTAAAATTGATACGTTTTAAGGTGATGTGCCTGCCCTCTGTATGGTAATCCTGCAAACAACAAACAGGGGCGGGTATAATTATATTCATTATGTAGTTGTTAATATTCATTTTATGGGTGTCAGTGTAACCAAATAAGGGTCTATGGGGAGTTGCAGGAAATGTATACATTTCCATACTGTTATGGATAAAAGAATTGTAAAGTAACCCCTCGTAGCTCACTCCCGGCGTGGAGGTGGAACAAGCAGGCATTAAAGGGTTCCATCTCCCCAATCCAGCCCTGGGACAACCTGTTGGATTATTTCTAACAAAACTGACGCCCCAGGCAGGTGTCATCAAAAGTGATGGGCATCACCTAGCAAGTGGCCATTCTTTGGCAAGGAAAAGGGACAAGAACAAACAGATCTTCTGATCTAGACAAACAGAATGAAATCTCCCTCTCACAAGACTCCGTGTCTCTTTGCTTTCAGTGGCAAAGAACTTTATCAAGGGATTGTTCTCAGGGAAATGCATTTTAAAGGGCGACGGAAGTATAAAAGCAAGGGACAAAAACACCCCCAAGTTATCTTTCCCTGTCCTTTGCTCTCTTTTCCACCTAAGAAGACAAAAGAATTCAGCTTTTTAACTATGGGAGGAACCTGACCTGAAGATTTGTCAGTAATGCAATTGGAAGCATGTGGTACAAATTTTACTTTAAACCAAATCTAGTTTGTATATATTTAGTAATATGAAGCAGACCCATCCAGGTACTGGATGTGCTCCACAGAAACATTATAAGTCATCAAACTCATCAGTACTGCTAAGAATCTGATGTATATGGACTTTGATGGATTTATATGGATATGTAGGTATCTTATTACTTTGATCATTTAACATCTCTTTTCTTGTTTGTTTCTTTTTTTTTATAATAAGCCTTTGGTTTTAGATATTAAAGGACTGGCTGGCAGTGTGATATGGAGCAGTCAACATGGATTCACCAAGGGCAAGTCATGCCTGAGCAACCTGATTGCTTTCTATGAAGAGGTGACTGGCTCTGTGGATGTGTGGAAAGTGGTGGACATGATATACGTTGACTTTACCAAAGCTTTTGGTACGGTCCGCCACAATATTCTTATCAGCGAGTTAAAGAAGTATGGGTTGGATGAATGGACTATAAAATAGATAGAGAACTGGCTAGATCATACAGCTCAACAAGCAGTGATCAATGGCTCCATGTCTAGCTGGCAGCTGGTCACAAGTGGAGTGCCCCAGGGATCGGTCCTGGGGCCTGTTTTGTTCAACATCTTCATTAATGATCTGGAGGATGGGGTAGATTGCACCCTCAGCCAGTTTGCAGGTGATACTAAGCTAGAGGGAATGGTAGATACCCTGGAAGGGAGGGATAGGATACAGAAGGACCTAAACAAATTGGAGGATTGGGCCAAAAGAAATCTGATGAGGTTCAACAAGGACAAGTGCAGAGTCCTGCACTTTGGACGGAAGAATCCCATGAACAGCTACAGACTGGGGACCGACGAGTTAGGCAGCAGTTCTGCAGAAAAGGATCTGGGGGTTACAGTGGATAAGAAGCAGGATATGAGTCAGCAGTGTGCCCTGGTTGTCAAGAAGGCTAATGGCATATTGGGCTGCATTAGTAGAAGCATTGCCAGCAGATCACGGGTGTGGGGATCTACAATCCTTACGCGGCCCTGATGCCTGGGATGGG